>OY992537.1:170913303-171344820 GCA_963921195.1 Pegoplata infirma | reverse complement strand
TTATGTCTTCAAGACATAGAAAAATTTTATAGAAATGATTTCAAACTTTCATTTACATAAACAAAAAACTATAAACTAAATTAGAATTCACAAAAACTAAGAGAAAAAAATTAAATTGAAAAAAACATTATTAAATTTTTATTAAATTATTTACTCAAATTTTTTTAAAAACTGTTAAGTATATTTTTAATTGCGTCAATTAAAAAATTACGCAAATTTTTTTTTTTTTTTTGAAATTTAAACAAAATTTTTTTTCCCATATATTCTTCTGTGTACTTTAAGGCATACATTATAAATTAAAAAATATATACAGCAATGTAAAAATATCATAAAATAAAATAAAACAATTTTTTTTCAAAATATGCGACAAAAATATGTAATATCAGCAATATATGCAAAAATATGCATTAAAAGCAAAATATGCAAAAATATGCACTAACAAATCAATGCCATTTTACTACAAATTTCTTAATTCGCAAAGATATTTAGTTTTTGTTGCTCCCAGACTGACGACAACAAATATGCATTTGCATAAAAATCCGAACCCTAGTTATGACCAAACCCGTGAATTTCAGATTGGTTTTTCCTTAAAACCAAACTATAAAACAAACAAGCTTTAAAAACATTGGTTAACCACAAAATTATTTTACAAATATCAAAAATATTTTTACGCTAAAAAAAATAAACTCCAATAAAATTTACACACAAAAACAAATTTGTATTTTTTTTTTTTTTTTACAAAAATTACTCAAAAATAGTATTTTTATGTTTTAAAAATATTAGTAGTATTTTTTTTTTTGTTTTTTAAATGACAAAAATATTGTTTTTTACTCAAAATAAAATATTTCTTACCAAAATCGTTAATTTCACGTTGGAAGTTTACTATCACTTAAAAAGGGCATTGTGACGGTCTTCATGGTTTCGAATTTAACTTTTCTACTTGTTGTTTTTTTCAAACATTAAATTGTGCAATAAAAACAAGTTTTTTTCTAGTTGGAGATTATTTAAGGTTAAGTTAAAGCTAGTGGTAGGTTTATTTTGAGAAAATGTTGGGGTTATTAATATTTGTGGTCAGGATGGCAGCGAAATGTGAGGGCAATTTTTTTTTTTTTAAATTCAATATCGTCTGACACAGATGTATAACAAATATGAGCCAAATCGGATAACTTTTACCAGTTCCCCTTCGAGGTCAAAGATCACAAGGTAAAAAAACATGTCCATACAAGCAAAAAAAATTTTTTTCGATTTTTTTATTTTTGAATGTTAGTGAGCTTTTCTAGCTTTTTAACGGCAAAAAGTTCATTTCGATTGGTCAAGTTTTTCAATTCCAAATTGGACTTCCAAAAATTTTTAGGCTGGTTTGGTGCTTACTCTAACAATCTTTCAAAAATTTTTTTTTTTAGTTTTGACAAACATACATTGGAGATTTTTAGTTGATTTTCTGTGATTATTAATTTATTTTTTGATAACATCGTTATTTTGATCTTAAATAGGGACAAAATTTAATTTTTCCAGTTTTTGACCCCAATTTTAGACAAAAATACGATGAAACCGAAAAAAAGAAATTAAATTTATTTTCAAGACCAACAACAAATCCTTAATGCATGCTTGTTAAAACTAAAAAAAAAATTATATACACTCAAAATAATTACCCTGTTAAATACTCTGTAAAATGACTGTAATCTCAATTCGACAGATATTTGACAAAGTTATCTGTCGAAATACAGATTTTAAGAAAATACTTTGTATTTTCTTGTGACCAAAAACAAAATTTTATCTGTAATTTTACTTTTTTCTTTGTAATCCCTAATTTACAGATAATAAACAGTTTTTTTTGTTAAAATACGTATTTTAGAAAAAATATTTTGTTTTTTTCTCGCAACCAAAATACTAAATTTCATTTGTAATTTTACTTATTGCTCTGTAAAAATAAAAATCACTTCAAAAAACTTCCAAATATGACCGATAAACCCCTCTTTAAAAAGTGTCTAAAATTACGACGTGTAAAATTTGGAGTTACTTGTTAAAAACTCGTAATATTCACAAAAATAAAAAAAGTAAATTTACAATTTGGAAGCATTTAAGCGGGCAAATTTAACAAAATTTTACTTTTAATTTTTTTAATTTTAATTAATGTTTTTGATGCAGAGAAGTTTTACTCATAAAATGGATTTAACTAAAACTTTGTAAATTTACAGAGTTTTTTTGTAAAATTTTGAACTCATAAAAGCCATTTAACTGAAGCTTTGTATATTTACAGAGTTTTTTTGGTAAAATTCTTCTCGGTTTTATCAATATTTTACAGGTAATTCTATAAATTTTACAGTTTTTTTTTATCGAAATCATTTTACAGAGTTTTCTTTGTAAAATAACAAAAAATCTTGCTGGTTGGAAATCTATGGTATTTTCTGCTGGCTCAGCAGAGTATCTCTGTAATTTAACAGAGTGATTATTTTGAGTGTATTTACATAAAGAATTCCAAAATTTATAGGGTTCTATCCGGAATTTACCAATGCGCCCTGTTGCTTTGTGATCTGAACACTTTGTTGAATTTCGACCCTGTCTACAGTGTACAACATCTACCATTTTTCTAGTAGTATTTTTCAGCATTCAATAATTTGTATGGATTCTTTGTAATACCGAGATATAAACCTACATATAAATCATAAAAAAAAATATTTAATCAGGATTTAAATATAATTTTTATATTTAAATAAAATAAAAAATAGACAACTCTTTCTATACACATGGACATTCTTTTATTATTGGACATTTTTTTCAACTCAATCAACAATTCGTTCAATCATACAAAACTTTTTATTTTTCATAACTGTATACTAGGGTGGCACGAATAATGTATTTTTTCGAATTTCGTCAAAAGTTGAGCAAATTATGGTTCGGTTTTTTATACCCTCCACTTAGTGATAGAGGGTATATAAAGTTTGTCATTCTGTTTGTAACTCATCGAAATATCGATCTGGGACCCCATAAAGTATATATATTCATGATGCCCGATCGATTTTAAGACATTCTAGCGATGTCCGTCTGTCCGTCTGTCTGTCTGTCTGTCTGTCTGTCTGTCTGTCTGTGGAAAATGCTGTCGCGGACAAAATATTGCACAGAGATGACTGAAACTTAACATATTTATTGGAAGTTCTCCCGAGAAGTTTGGTATTGCATTTGAGCGATATCGGTTCAGCGGTTCAAAAGTTATGAACGAAAATGTAAGCACACCTCAAAAATTTCAGTACATTCAACATAACCTAAAAATACAAAATGCTTTAATTCAGCTTCTGGTTGGCATATATGAACATAAATGAACACCAAATGGTATTTAAACAAGTACGAACATATTTTTTGACAAAAAAAGAAAAAAATCGCGGATTTTTTTTACCAAATTTTTTTTTCGCGGAATTTTTTTTTTTCAAAAAAAATTTTTTTTTCAAAAGTAATTTCCTTTTAAATAAAGTTTTTTGCAATAATCTTTTTGAAATTGTGGAGGGTATCACTACATTCGGCAAGGCCGAATTTAACTTTTTTACTTGTTTCTAATGACTTTGTGTTTTAAATTTTAGACAAATCAGACAATATTAACCCGTGCAGCTAAGGGGTTAAAGTTTTGCCAAAAAAAAACTCACAAAAAAGAACCCATACAAACCAAATTTTTTTTTTAGATTTTTTTAATTATTATTTTACTTGATTTGCTTATTAACGAAAAAAAAAATCATTTTAGTGGGATTAGGCTTTCGAAAACGAATTTTTTTACCAAGTAAAGGTAGAAACAGAACAAGCACGGCACGGGGGACGGTTGCCGTTGCCGGAGAATATAGGCCCAAAACAATGACGGGGGACGGCGACGGCAAAAACTGTCATTTGTTTGTTCAGTGGTGCTAACTTTTAATAAAATTAGAGTAATTTTACGGAAAACAAGTAAGAGTGTTAAATTCGGCTGTGCCGAATCTTTTATACCCTCCAACACATTAAAAATTAAAAAAAAAAAAAAATAGCAGGGGCGTCTTTTTTTTTGGTGGGGGGGGGGGGTCGGCGAAGTTGGTGGGGAACACTTGTACCCCTGCTATATATGTATAAAAATTATTTGTTTATGGTATTTACGCTTAAATAATAATTTTTTTATCGTTATTTTTAATTAATTTCTATAACCACGCCCCCAAAGAGGGGCGGCCTGAAAAAAATCGAATTTTATAGCCCCCTTGGTCCAAGCGCAGGTCTGTGAACATAATATGGCATACAAACGTTACATTTGTTGAACAAAAATTAAAAAAAATCGTAAAAATATCGTATTTTTCAAGGGTCGTTTTAGTTCTTCAAGGGGGAACTTTTTTCCCCCTGGTCTGATTTTGCCCATCTTCGAACTTAACCTTACCAGTAAGATAAGAGATATTCTTGCCCAATTTCAGGGGTCTAGCTCTTTTGGTTTGGACTGCATCGTTATTTCTACAGACGGACGGACGGACGGACGGACGGACATCGCTAGAATGTCTTAGATTCTATCATGGATCAATATTATATATACTTTGTGGGGTCCCCGACCGATATTTCGATGTGTTACACACGGAATGACAAAGTGAGTATACCCCCATACTGTGGTTGGAGGGTATAAAAATCGCTTGTCACATAGTCAATGTGACTAAGTTGGCACTACTGTACGTTTGTTACACCATTGTGAATGAAAAAATTAAAAATTAATGTGAAAATGCGGCAACCCTGGAGTGTGAGAGGGAGGGAGATTGAGAGAACCCGGAGATAAAATAAAATAAGTTTTAATTTTTTGTCGTGCCGGTCACGGTATTTAACTGTCAAATCGTATGGAAAAAGTCGTGCCGGGCTTGTTCTGTTCAGACCTTAAAACTACTTTTTTCCGAATTTCGTGTATATCCGGGCAAATTATTTCTTCGGATCTAAAAACTCTATAATTGAATTGTTAGACAAATAAGACAATTTAACCCCTTGTCGCTGGGAGGCTAAAGTTTGGTTCTGAAAAAAAGTACAAACCAAAAAATTGTTTTAAGTTCCAAATTTTAATCCCCCTTCAGCACTGGATAAATTTGTCCGATTTGATTAAAAAATAAATAAAGAGTTTTTAGATCAAAAGATGTCAGAGATAGAAATAATATTTTTTTTAAAAATAAATAAAAATATAAAAAAAAAAAATAAGTAGGAGCCTAACGGCACCAACATTTTTGTTTTGAAATCAATTTTAAAACTGAAAGCTTTATCACACTAAAATGTTTTTTATTGTCGTTAATAAGATAGTAAAGTAAAATAATAATTTAAAAAAAAAATTAAAAAAAATCTTAAAGGTTATATGGGGAAAAAACTTTTAAAACAAAACTTTAACCCCCAGCGGCACGGGTTAATATTGTCCGATTTGGCTAAAAATTTTAATATAGAGTTTCTAACCATAACTTAGCCGGCAAATATTTTTTTCGTTTTTTCGAAGAAACTCGAAAAAAATCATTATACCTGCCACCCTACTGTATACTCAAAATATAATATTTTTATGTCCAAAACTACCCAAAGGATTTTCAATCGAATCTGTCAAATAGTAAAATATCATACTTCAATCAAATCATACAGATGAAATACACCAACATACAACTAAGGGGTAAAATCATAGCTGTATTATTGATTTTTTTTATTTGGATTTTTTGGAAAAAAATAAAATACTTTGATATTTTAGTTGGCTATCAAAAAATAAAATGTTTTGTTATTTTATTTATTTTGGTTTGAATAAAATAAAATTTTATTTTATTCAAATTCATAAAAATGAAATAATATTTCTTTCCAAAAAAATCAAATAATTTTTTCTGATTGCTTATTCAAACAAACAAAATAGAATTTTTCAAAATAATCAACAAAAATTTGTGATTTTTTTTGGTTATTCACAAAAATTCAAATGAATAACGTATTATTTAAACAAAAAAAAGAAATATTCTTGAAAATTTTGTGTTTGAAAAATAATTTTTTTTTTATTTATTTTGAATTTTATTATACAGTAAAACACACAATTATTCTTACAAACCACTATTGTTTTACTTATTTAAGGTTTTCTTTACTAAAACATTAATTAGATTATTTTTAATTTTTTCCCAAATTGACTTTTACTGATTAAAAAATGTTCTTAAAACATTTTCTTATGGAAAATACTCTAGTTGATTAGACTTTTCGATATTTTTCTTAAACAATAAAAAGTCGTGAAAGGATGTATAATTACTTAAATACCCTTAATTGTAAAGGTTTATTTTGCAAAACATTGAGATTTTTAAGGGTTTTTGCTTTGGTGACATTTTTAAGAAAATATTCTTTAGTATTAACTGTGAAATGTTTCTACTACACAAAAATTATTTTAATCGAAAAAAATTTCATTCTTTATACAATTGAACATTTTTGCAATAGAAAATGCATTATTCTATTTTTAAAATTTAAATGCATATTCAGTTTTACTTTTGAGGTAAAACTGATGTTGTACTGATGATGTAATTTATTGTGATTCTCTAGCACATAACGATCTATCCGTCTATCCCTCATTTTACGGATTAACTGTTATATTTTTTAAGCGAGATACATTGAAGTCTACCAAAAGGGAAAAAATATTCTACGAATTAGTGCATGAAATTTCACTGGGAAAGTATCATATTGAAAATAATTAAAATAATAAGTTATAATATATCAAAAATGTTTCAAATTTACTTTATAACTATATCACATAGGCCAGGTAAAATTTGTGACCTTGACCAACCAAGTAAAACACGGGTGGTTGGAAACAGTTTTTGCCTAAAAGTGCGAATACTATATTTTCTTTTTTGAATACGTATTTGGAATGTCTAAGAATAATATAGGAACAAAAACCAAAATATCGATCGAGCACTTTTTTCAAAAATCGCGGTTGAATTGCAAAAGATTATTATATTCGAATTTTCTCGAAAACTAGAGATATCAAAAAAAAACAAATATTATTTGGAATTATGAATTTATATAAAGTATTCAAAAAAATTTACATTGCAGTATTCAAACGGTCAAAAAATAAACATAATTATTTTGAATGTATTTTATACACTCAAAAAAATCACTCTGTTAAATTACAGAGATACTCTGCTGAGCCAGCAGAAAATACCATAGATTTCCAACCAGCAAGATTTTTTGTTATTTTACGAAGAAAACTCTGTAAAATGATTTCGATAAAAAAAAATGTAAATTTACAGAATTACCTGTAAAATATTGATTAAACCGAAAAGAATTTTACCAAAAAAACTCTGTAAATTTACAAAGTTTTAGTTAAATCCATTTTATGAGTAAAACTTCTCTGCATCAAAAACATTCATTAAAATTAAATTAATTAAAATTAAAATTTTGTTAAATTTGCCTGCTTTAATGCTACCAAATTGTAAATTTCCTTTTTTATTTTTGTTAATATTACGAGTTTTTAACAAGTAACTCCAGTTTTACACGTCATCCTCGTAAAATTTACCAGTTTTTATTGTAATTTAAGACAATTTTTAAAGACGGTCATATTTGGAAGTTTTTTTATTTTTACATAGCAATAAGTAAAATTACAAATGAAATTTAGTATTTTGGTTACGAGAAAAAAACAAATTATTTTTCTAAAATCCGTATTTTAACAAAAAAACTATGTTTATTATCTGTAAAATAGAGATTACAAAGTAAAAAGTAAAATTACAGATAAAATTTTGTTTTTCGGTCACAAGAAAATACAAAGTATTTTCTTAAAATCTGTATTTCGACAGATAAATTTGTCAAATATCTGTCGAATTGAGATTACAGTCATTTTACAGAGTATTTAACAGAGTAATTATTTTGAGTGTATGGTATGGAATTGGGCACATTTTTTACGGATTTTTACAGTTATTTATATAAGTAGTTTTTTTTTTAAATAAAGTTTCATTAGTTTCAAACGTATTTTCTGTTGAATTTACTGACATAATATTTTGAGTGTATGTAATAAATAAACATTTCGGTATTTATCATTATTATAAGATATCATTCCATTTCGCAAATCGCATGTTTTTAAATTTGGTTATATGACTGCTAAATTTTATCATAAAATTTCATTTTCTAGTCCCCTGGATTCAACTGCAGGACGTTGAAGTTCTTCTGCCATAGAAATATTTCATTTGCTTCTGCCTTTTTTCAAATTTTTAAATATGATCCGATTTGGCCCATTTCCGTACTTAACCAGCCTCAGACCATAAGATATATTTCTGCCAAATTTTCGCAGTCTAGCTCTTTTATTTTGGATTGTATCATGTCTTCCACAGACGAACGGACGGACATCTGCAGAATGTGTAACAATCGATCACTAATAAATAATATATATTTTATGGTTTGTTAGATAGATATTTCGATGCTTACACACGGAATGACAAAGTGAGTATACTCCTTAATCCAACCAAGATTTTTATACTTTTCTTTAAAAAAAAAGTTTTGTTAAGTAAATATTTGCATAAGTTTATAGCTTTGCACTTGGAATTTCCTAAATCACAACTTAACTTTTCTGAATTCAAATGGACTTTTTATAAATTACAATTTATAAGAACCTGATATTAAAACAAAACTGTTTTGTAAGAATAATTTTTTGTTAAACTGTACAAAATAAATAAAATAGTTTTTTTTTCAAACACAAAATTTTCAAGAATATTTATTTTTTGTTGTTTGAATAATACGTTATTTATTTGAATTTTTGTGAATAACCAAAAAAAATCACAAATTTTTGTTGATTATTTTGAAAAATTATATTTTGTTTGTTTGAATAAAAAAAATCAGAAAAAATTATTCGATTTTTCGTTATTCAAATAAAATCAAAATAAATATTATTCATTTTCAAATATTTAAATAATCTGTTATTTGATTATTTTTGAAAAAATATTGTTATTTATTCATTTCGTTATTTCAATCATAGTATACAGCTATGGGTAAAATACACAAAAATACACTCAAAATTTAATGTTTTTTCAACTCCGAGGAAAAAACAAGTAAAAAAATAACTTGGATTTTATGCCATAATAAAAATTGATTTATTTTAGAAGATGCGTTGTGCTTACTTTTTTTAGTTTTACATGAATGCGAAATCAGAAGTAGAATGTTCTAAATCGGCAGAAAGTTTTCTGAACTATAAGAGGAAAGTTAGAAAAATTGTAGGTCCACGAAGTCTTATCTCGGGAAATTTAAGGTTCAAACGTCTGTCAACTATGGAAAATATCTTCTGAATTAGCAAAACATGTTGCAGGTGTTGAAGTGAAGATGTGAGGTCATGATGTATTCCAGAAACAAATGTAAACATTTTTTAAGGCTTTGTTTCCAAGTTACTAGGTTATGTTAGATGGGCGTTCGCCATATGGCGAATTCACTCGGTGGCCATAAGGCCCATTGATATTCCGCGTAAAAAAGTATTCTTAAAATAATAAAACAAAATATTTTGGTTTAATTGTAATGTCTATAAAAATCGGAATGCTTTTTTATAAGCAAATAATAGGTTGGTCCGTTTATTTTGCTACAGTTCAAAAATGAAACATTACTATTATTATTTATACCCTACAGCACTCTGTGGTACAGGGTATAATGAGTTTGAGCTGATGTTTGTAACTACCCGTAATATTGGTCCTAGACCCACCTTCAAGTATACCGATCGACTCAGAATTACTTTTTGAGTCGATTTAGCAATGTCCGTCTGTCCGTCCGTCCGTCTGTCTGTCCGTCTGTCCATGTAACGGTGTAAACACGATACAGGTCGCAATTATCATCCGATTTGACTGAAATTTGAAACTTAAGCTTCTTTTGGCTCAAGGACGAAGCCTATTGAAACTGGAAAATCGGTCTATGTTTTGACCTAGCCCCCATACAAACGTCCCCTTTTAATTTGCCTCAAATGACTCTAACAACAGTTTTATAAAAGGTATTCCATAGAAATTTGTCAGGTAATCGTGGGCGTACGGACATAGCGCCCAAGGTCTTATCGCCCAAAACCGTATTTCGCCCAAGCTGCGACATATAGCCCAAAATGATAGGTCTAAAAATGTTATTTCTCCCAAAACAAAATTGTCAAAAAATCCAAAATATTTTGTTTGGGCGAAATGTCGAAATTACAACTTCTATGATTTGTTTTTTTGTAATAAAGGTTTTCTGCGTAGCCGGTCTTCGGCCGAGCTTAGGAATTACATACTCCATGCATTAAACCCACCCTCTTTGCAAACAAAAGCTATTTTGGTTATCAGGCCTTTTTGATGCATAACAAATTTGATAGCGTAAAGGCCTGCTACCCAAGAAAACTTAACTTACGGAGAGAGTGGGTTAAATGCATCGATTTTGTAATCCCTAAGACCGGCCGAAGGCCGGCTACACATAAAAACATTAAAATATTGTGTTAAAAAAACAATATTGGTGAGTTCTATGATTATTTTTTGGGTGATGTGACATTTTATAAATTCAACATTTTGATATTTGGGTAATATGACATTTTTAATAATTTATATTAATTTAAGGAAAATTGTTAAAATACCCAAAAATAATGGCCATATCGTCTAAAAAATTTTGCAACAACAACTAACACACATTTTTTTGGGTGGAATGACTTTGTTAAATTGGGCGACATGCACTTAGGCGCTATGTCCGTACGCCGCACTGTGGTCAATATTTTGAGATAGCGGCCAAAACTCCTTTTGGTTTTTGTTCTCCGATTTTAAAGTTATTAGACTCATATGAAAATAGACAGTAGTAAACCTCGGGAGCCAAAAAATTAGAACTCTATTTCAACTATTTCACTGAGAACAGGGTGGTCCAAAATGGGCTTTTTCAGAATTCAGTAAATTTATGATATTTTTAGTTAATTTTTAAAGTTTAAATGATCATAACTTTTTTGTTTTTCAAGATTTTTGGACGAAATAAATTTTGTGTTGTAACTTAACTTATTTCCTATTACTGGTAAAAAAATTGAAGCTCTACTGTTTTCAAAACAATTTAAATATTTTTTTTAAAAAAGGTAAAATTTCTCGGAAATTTCCTACTTCATAGAGTACAACTCCTGTGAGTCAAGCTGAGTCAAAACACAAATTTACTATTTTGTAGTCCTAATTCTCCCCTACATTCCTATATATACATGTCCATGCATCGGGACTGCACTTTTTGAGCTACAGCAATTTTTCTGACCCAAGGTAAGATATTCGGTACAAATGCACGTCATATTTTTTGAGAAGTTATTTGTATGTGAAAGTGGCTATTATGCATATATTTTGATGAAATTTTGTACAAGAGTTCTTATTGACCCAAAAAATAATTCTGTTGAAATTAGGAGAAGTTGCCCCATATTTGGACCTAGTCCACATAGAAGGGTGTATCAAAATTTTGACAAAAATGACAATAGAACTCTCAAATTATGTGGTATCTGGCAATTCATTTGGAAAAGGTAAAAAATGATTTTATTGCCATCTAATATTACATAACTTAAATACCTGAAAATTGCAAATAAATTTAAAACCAATGGAAATAACCTGTGGATCCTTGGACCTATCAAAAAGACCTATCCTTGGACCTATCAAAAGGACCTATCCTTTTACATATCAAAAGGACCTATCCTTGAACCTATCAAAAGGATCTATCCTTGGTCCTATCAAAAGGACCTATCAGAAGGACCTATCAAATGGACCTATCCTTGGACTGAAAAGGATCCTTGGACTGAAAAGGACCTATCCTTGGACCTATCAAAAGGACCTATCCTTGGACCTATCAAAAGGACCTTTACTAGGACCCATCAAAAGGACCTATCCTTGGACCTATCAAAATGACCTATCCTAGGACCAGTCAAAAGGACCTATCCTTGAACCTATCAAAAGGACCTATCCTTGGACCTATCAAAAAGACTAATCCTTGGACCTATTAAAAGGACCTATCCTTTTACATATTAAAAGGACCTATCCTAGGACCTATCAAAAGGACCTTTCCTTTTACATATCAAAAGGACCTATCCTTGAACCTATCAAATGGACCTATCCTTGGTCCTATCAAAAGAACCTATCAGAAGGACCTATCCTAGGGCCTATCAAAAGGACCTATCCTTGGACTTATGAAAAGGACCTATCCTTGGACCAATCAAAAGGACCTATCCTAGGACCTATCAAAATTACCTATCCTTGGACCTATCAAAAGGACCTATCCTAGGACCTATCAAAAGGACCTAACCTTGGACCTATCAGAAGGACCTATCCTAGGACCTATCAAAAGGACATATCCCTGGACCTATCAAAAGCACCTATCCTAGGACCTATCAAAGGGACAAAGGACCTGTGAATATTGAGACTAAATAAATGTCAGGGGCCAAATGTTGGCATTTTCTGACCAAAATTAAGTTTAGGAATAATAAATAAGTATTGGTTGTAAAATACGATTGAAGAAAATAAGAAATTATAAAAAAATACCTATTTAAAATGTCAAAATATTCAACTTTTACATGGAAACTCAACAAAAAATTAAAATGCATTTTTAACTCCACATTACTTACGTTCCTATCAGTCGATTTTTACGTTTGAACACGCAAATTAAAGCTTAAAGTCCCTCCTATTGAACAAAACAAATTGCGTAAAAAAATACCAATCCGGTCAAAAGTTATAGAGTTTTGACCGCTATCTCGCGAAATTGACCACTGTGCGCCGTAATCGTGTTTTGTATTCACAAATCACCATGCTGAATTTTAAAGCAATCGGACCAGTTCTTCTTGTAGCCCTCATACAAACCCCCTTTCCGATATTCACAAAAATCTCTCAAATTTCATGAAAATCAAAAATATTTTATTAAAATTAAGTTAGTATGTATTAAATACGTACTTTAATAACCTTATCAAATCTGATTTTTACCGGACCATTTTGGACCTAGACCCATATAAAAATTTCTACCGATATTCAGTTAAAGCGGTGTATTTGCAACAAATATAAGCCTAATTCGCTAAAATTTGGTGTGTGGGTGTTTTTTTTTTACACTTATTAAAGATTTAACAAACATATTTCCCATCGGTCCATGTTTGAACTTGGGACCCATTTGCCGGGAAACACTGGTGTAGTGTATTATATTGCCAGTCTTGACCGACTATAATTTTCTTGTTTTATTATTATTTTTGTTGAGTGTTAAACCCCTACTAACACAACACAATTCAAAATTATTTGTAAAAAATACTGAAGAATGACAAAAAAAATATAAAAGATGATAAGGAACAACCCCGTAGGATTTAGCAAATAAAATGAATGTATATGGAAGGATTCGAACAAATGAATAAAAATAAATGACCAGAAAAAGCAAAAAAAGGGTTTATTTATAGAAAAGGCAAAACATAAATTGTAAAAAGATGATTTTTTATGATGGTCACATCAGACGGGATGTCACAAGTGATGGGAGAGTTGACCAGGGATAGAATTTTTTAATTATTTTCAATATGAATACAAAAGAATTAAGTGTAAATACTGCATAGTTTAATTAAATATTGGTATACTCGTACAATAGAGTGGTTAAAAAAATATTTTTTTGCGTGTTCACAGAACTTTGTTCATAATTTAAACGAAGGGGTCGCCGTTGGTAGCGCGACAGCCAATTGACGTTATAATCATGGGTTCGATTCCCACCAGAACTCTTGGTCGGTTTCGCTACAAAGAAACGATGGTTACCAGTTATTTGCTAGGCGAATATGAGTTTATGAATAATAACAATAAATAAAAAAAACATTTGATCAATGATCATGGGATCAAATATGTTTCACAACTAAAATGAATTTCACCGTTTATTAGGAACTTTTATTTTATTTTTATATTTTTTGATTTAATCCGCCCAATTAGTTTTTTAACTAAAGGGAGAAGGTAAATTAGTGCCCCCCATTTCCAGATTCTCTGTTTTCCCAGAAATACCGGTTTTCCAGGTTCTGGTACCGGTTTCCCGGTTCAATACACATTCCCGATTAAAAAAATTGTTAAATTGTATAAAAGGTGTCCACTCAAAACAGCATCTTTAGAAAAATATGCAAAAGAAGATTTTGGGAAAGAGGACTAGGTGGACTATAATTTAATAATTACACTGTGCTAGTCGCAAAAATTAACAAGCTGGGCACCCAGCTGTTAAAGCTAATTCCGGTACTCTGAATTTAATGGTGCTAGCCTTTTTTCAAAGTTAGAGCTCGTATTCGCGATATTCCCGATTTAAAATTGTAAACCCAAGGTACTACAAAAATTAAATTTGTATGCTTTTGGGATAGTTTTTAAATATAAATTTAGCAAACGCATTGTTTTTTTTTTCGCGAAAAAAAAAAATTTTTTCGAAAAATTTTGTGTCTGCTTTGTATCGTATTTTAGTAATTTTTATAAATTAAGAGCAAAATAAAAAAATTTGTAAAAAAAAAAATTTTGCGAAAAAAAATCGCGAAAAAATTTTTCCGCGAAAAATTTTTTTTTTGTGTATTAAATAGAGTTTAGATGATAAAAATTCAACAATTGTCTAAAAAATATTAAATTTTTTTTTTTTTAGATAAATTTTTATTTAGTGTACACGCACAGAAAAAAATATGGAGGAAACAAATTTGAGTAATCACTTGTTTAAATTTGAAAACAAAAATTGAGTAATTTTTTAATTGACGCAATTAAAAATTTACTTAAAAATTTTAAAAACAATTTAAGTAAATAATTTAATAAAAATTTAATATGTTTTTATTTTTTTTTTTAAAATCTCATATTTTTTTGAATTCTCGTTTAGTTTATAGTTTTTTGTGTATGTATATTAGGGTGGTTTTCTTTATTTATTTTTTTTTTGGAATTTCGAGGAGCGCGCAGCAAATTTTTGTGTCATTTGATGTTAAAATAATTGTGTAAAAATTTGAGCTAAATCGGATAAAATTAACCCGAGGCGCAAGGAGGTCAAAGTTTCGAGAAAAAAGCCAAAATGGCCATATTTTGAAAAAACTTAAAAAAATGTAAATTTTGTAAAAATAAAAAAAATAAAATATTTTTTATTTAACTTTCTTGCAATAATACTCAGAAAAAATTATCTTAACTTTTTGTGACGGCAGTAACACTTTCAAACATGAAATACAAAAATTAACATGCATTTGGGGGGGGGGGGGGCATCTGAAATGAGTGTTTTCGATTTGTTGAAAATTTTATTAAACAAAAAAATTAAATCTTACTATTTTATAGCAATGGATTATTAAATATATCCTAAGGCTTAAATATTTAAAAAATTGGGGATATCCATCGACTCAATTTTTTTTTTGGAGTCATTTGAGTTTTGCGGATTTCAAGGATTTTTTTTTTGTATATGCAATTTTACTTTTAACTGAATTTTTTGCCCCTGGCTATATCGGGCTAACAAAGGGTTAAAAATACATGTTATTTCCAAATTAGTATTATAAAATAAAACAAAAAAAAAAAAAAAAGAGATGAATTACGCAAAATTGAAACAAAACAGTACATTCTCTGCCTGGGTCATATTTGACCCCCTGCCAAAATGGGTTAATGATGTTCAAAAAAATAATATAACGTAACTTAGTTAGTTTTATCAAATAAATCAGTTTACAGAACAAGATTTGTAAAATTTAACCAAAATTCAGTTTAAAGTAAAATTGCATAGACAAAAAAAATCCTTGAAATCCGCAAAACTCAAATGACTCCAAAAAAAAATTGAGTCGATGGATATCCCCAATTTTTTATATATTTAAGCCTTAGGATGTATTTAATAATCCATTGCTATAAAATAGTAAGATTTAATTTTTTTGTTTAATAAAATTTTCAAAAAATCGAAAACACTCATTTCAGATGCCCCCAAATGCATGGTAATTTTTGTATTTCATGTTTGAAAGTGTTACTGCCGTCATAAAAAGTTAAGATAATTTTTTCTGAGTATTATTGCAAGAAAGTTAAATAAAAAATATTTTATTTTTTTTATTTTTACAAAATTTACATTTTTTTAAGTTTTTTCAAAATTTGGCCATTTTGGCTTTTTTCTCGAAACTTTGACCTCCTTGAGCCTCGGGTTAATTTTATCCGATTTAGCTCAAATTTTTACACAATTATTTTAACATCAAATGACACAAAAATCAGCTGCGCGCTCCTCGAAATTCAAAAAAAAAAATAAATAAAAAAACCACCCTAATGTATATAAAAGTTTGTAATCGTCTTTATAAAATTTTCCTATGTCTTTGAGACCTAAATATGTTAGGTAAAGTTTGAAAAAACAAGTTTTTTTTTTTTTTTTTTTTTTTTTTGTAAAAAAATTTAAAACTTTTTTAAACCTCAAAAAAAAATTAATAGATAAATTTTGAGTAAATTTTTAATTGTGTCAATTAAAAATTTACTCAAATTTTTTTTCAAACATTTAATAAATTTTTATTAAAAATTTACTCAATACTATTAAATCGTTTACTGGTACAAAATTGAGTAATTTTTTACTCAATAGTATTAAAAATTTACTCAAATATTTTTTTTATTTTTTTCTGTGCGAAATTCAAATCATGTGGTAAATTCAAATCAAACTAAAAATATTTGTATTGAACCAATTTTTTCACAAAAATAAAGATATTTCGCGAACGAAAAATGTTTTCCGCAAAAAAACAAAAATGCACGGTATTATTGTTTGTTATGTTAGTTTAACAGACTTGAATGGTTTTAAATTTAAAATAATCGTTTTATTGTACTTAAGCATCACAATTTTAAATCACAAATATCGCGAATACTTGCGCTAACTTCGAAAAACGGCTAGCACCATTCAATTCAGCGAACTCGAATTAACTTTACCAGCAGGGTGCCCAGCTTGTCTAAAAAAAAAATTTGTCAATTTCGAGCACAGTGTTATTGAAAGCAAAAAAAAATCGAAAACTTTTTTTAATAATTTTTATTAAAATTTTTTACTCCAAAATGAAAAACAAAAATTGTGTCCGGGATTTAGAGATTTTTAAAAAAAGTTTTTAATGAACTTTTTATTCCAAAACTCAACAAAAAATGTTTGTTACGGAACCTAGAAAATTTTAAAACATTTTTCGGTACTGGAAAATTTTTCCAATTTAAATTTTTTTTCTAAAAGCATTTGAAATAAAAAATTTTACTTCAAAACGCAAAAAAATTGCGAAATGTCCGGACTTAATTTTTTTTTTTTTTAAATTGTACAAATAATGTTTTTTTAAATCATTACATACACTAAAAAAAACCTTGAAAAATTACAAGAAAAGTTTGTAAATTTTGTTTGCTACCTCCTATCTGACAAGAATTGCTTGTTATTTTACAAGCTTTTTACCAATAATTTTGTAATTTTACAAGTTTTTTGCCAAAAAAATTATAAATTTACAATTTTTTGACGCTATAAAACTTACAAGGAGGTTTCGTAATCTTACTAGATTTTTTGATACCTCCTATTTTACTAGAATTCCTAGTAAAAATTAGGAACTTTTTCGTAATTTTACAAGATTTTTACTAATAAAATTGTAAATTTACAACTTTTTTGGCGAAATAAAACTTACAAGAAATTCTCGTAAATTTAAAAGTTTTTTTTTTGTTGTAAAAAAAGCTTGTAAATTTCGATCGAAAATTATTTGTTAAAAAACAAGAAAAACTGTAAAATATTAATAAAATGAGATTGCGAGACTTTTTCTAGACATTCTAGCGATGTCCGTCAGTCTGTCTGTCTGTGGAAATGGTGATCACGGCCAAGATATAACACGAAGATGACTGAAACTTGACATATTTATTGGAAGCTCTCCCGAGCAGTTTGGTGTCGCATTTGATCGATATCGGCTTAGCAGTTCAAAGGTTATGAACGAAAATGTAAGGACACCTCAAAAATGTTGGTACACTCAACATAACCTAAAAATACAAAATGCTTTAATTCGGATGCTGGTTGACATATGTGAACATAATTGAATACCGAATGGTATTTAAACAAGTACGAACATATTTTTTTGACAAAAAAAGAAAAAAATTGCCGTTTTTTTTTAACAATTTTTTTTTGTGGAAATTTTTTTTTATTTTTTATTTTTTTTTTTCATATATCACAAAATCTTTTTTAAATTTCAACTCAGTGAAACTGAAATAAATGTTTAAAAAAACCGTCAGTTTTTGGAATTTAGAAAAACTGTAAATGCAGTTGTGTAAACAAGACCTTGAGCCATCACTGAGCAATGCTTAAGGATTACCCCACTTTATCCGTAAAAGCTACTGAGGGTTAAAGTTGAAAAATCGCTAAAAATGGCTTGAAATAATGCATAGTTTTTACCTTCTTTCGCATTTTTTTTTAAGTTCTCCTTATATTTCAATCTTTTCCGGCATAACACAAAGTCAGTACATATAAGAGATTATTTTAATGTTGGTTTGATAGATGCTTCATCGCTTGGTAAGAAGTTATAAGGCGGTTAAGTTTTGAAACCAAAAATTAAGAGTTTTTAAATTTCCGAGGTTTTTTGATCAGGGATTTCGGCCCCCTCCATAAAATGAAAAAAGTTGAACTAGAGTTGGTAGCTGTTGTAATTTTTAACACTTTGGAGTTAATCCCGTTAATGTGCCGCGAATAGTTAAGGAGATTCAGCATATCAAAGTTCGAAAGAAAAAACGTGATTTGTTTAAAATACCAGTTTTTCGCGAGGCACATTCGCGGTTTCATTCGAAATTTGGTGGACTCTTGCGTAAACCGAGTTTTTTAGGAGTTTACATAAAAAAATAACTGGCGGGTTTATAAAAAATAAATTGCAAAAATTTTATGGTATTTTTGAAAATTGTGCGAAATTTGCAAATCTGTTTCATATTTTTTTTAGTAGCAATTAATGCATCATGTTCATTTTAATACACCAAAAGACGTGCCTTAACGAGTAGAACTGATTTGCTTTTAGACTTTTTGCTTTAAGCCATTCTGAGCGGAAAGCGCGATGATTTTATCTAAACCTGTTTTGATCTGGCACATCCAAGGCTTTACACGAAATCGGATGAATTTTTTTTTAAATGAAATCCCACTTGATGTGTCATCATAAAATCAGAGGCGGGTTAAAAAATTTTGATGATTATAGATTTTTTGGACCATATTAAATTTTCTTGTTATATAAAAGCACCACCGATTTTTTTTAAACTACTGGTACAATGATACGATTTTCCATGATTTTTTTTCAGTAATACCAACGCGCATTGCCTAAATATGTTATAAAAAATTGTGAAACTTTTCTTTTACCGCGAATTAATCGCGATTTTAGGTACTTAGATATTTTTTTTTAAATTTGGTTTGGTCATTAAAGGGTTAGATTTATATCATACATTTTAGAAGAAATGATATATCCTGGCATGTTTTAATAACGCATGCAACAAATGTTTAGAAAAAAAATCTTTAAAATATTTTTAAGATTTTTAAAACCACTAAATCTTAAAACCGCCATAACTTTTGACCCCCTTGCGCGATTTAATTGACGCTAACGAATTTCTTATTCTTAAATAGCTTCTAATATTTATGCCAACTTTCATCGATGTGCCATCAAAACAAAAATCACATCTTTTTTACCTCAAAATTTAAGTCTTAGACGAAACTCCTCATATAATGTCCTTTAAAAAAAAGTTTTTTGCAATAATCCTTTGAAATTATGGAGGGTATCAATACATTCGGCAAGGCGGAAGTTTATTTTTTTATTTGTTTTTATTTCCCGTTTCCCGGGAAATTGAAAAGTGAGGAAATTCATAAACACTATTTTTATTTAGGCCCAGCAAAGACATGGTAATGAGTTATGAAAAGTAAACATTACCAAGTACATTATTTATAGTGAATACATATTACCATTAACATTATTTTAAGCCCAAAAGTAACTACTTCTCAGTAATATGTTATAAAAGAACCTCTAAGTAATAATGTCTTCATGCACTTGCAGTTTTTAATCTTTACAATTCAATTAACTTAAAAAGTATTTAAAAACTTAATTTTTAAGTTTTAGTAAAAACAAGTTAAATTTTAAAAGTTTTAATTAACTAATTATTTTACTTCTTATTGGTAATGGGTTTTTACTCCTTATTTGTAATCAGAGGCAGTAACTACTTATTTATCTCCATGCTCTTCACTAGTTATTTTTGCCTCACGCCCTTGTTAAAATAATTAGTGTTTCGTTCAATAAATAACTACTTATTAACATCTGTTTCGGATTACAAAACCCATTACTAGTAATGCCAATTTTTGCTGGGAGTATTTAAGTAATCGGGTTTGAGTTTCGGTTAGTCGACACAAATTAAACGAACAATAATCACTCAATTTTAAATTATGTGTTCGGTTAAACGGTTAAAAATGTCCTAAAAAAAAGTAAAATTCGGCGTTGCCAAATGCGTTACAATGCAAAAAATATTATTTACAAAAAAAAAAAACGGAATAACAAAAATTCAGCGAAAACATGTAGAAAAGTTAAATTCGACTTGGCCGAATCTATGAATACCCTCCACAATGCCCTTTTTAGTGATAGTAAATTTTCTAACGTGAAAAAAATAAAATTTTTGATTAAAAATATTTTATTTTATGAAAGAACACTTTTTTAGCTAATTTTTGAAAAAAAAAAAATAATTGACTAAATTTTTTTTGAGTGTAAAATTTTTTTTGAGTGTAAAATTTTTTTTGAGTGAAAATTTTTTTTGAGTGTAAAATTTTCTTCCAGTGCATTTTTTTTTAAGTGCAAAAATATTTTTGAATGACAAAAATACGTTGTAAAATATTTTTGTGACTTACCAATGTTTTTAAAACATGTTTAACGGGTTTTCAACACGTGAATTTAAGGTGAGCTAATCTGAAATTCACGGATTTGCTAATAACTTTTGAACCACTGTCCCGATTTGGCTGAAATTCAAAACGAACCAGGGCAGGGGAACGATAAATATATTTGTCATTCAGCATCCTCAGAATTGTTGTTTGGAAGTTATCCTGTTTTTTTCTGGTAAATTCACGAAAAACCCTTACCGAAATTCAGTCATTTGCTCATAACTTTTGAACCACTAGACCGATTTCGCTGGATTGCAATACCAACCTGACCAGGTAAATGCCCAACATATATGCCAAACTTCAGGAGCCTCCGTAAAGTCTTTCAAAAGTTAGTGTGTTTTCAACAAACAGACAGACAGACGGACAGACGTACGGACGGACGGACATCGCTAGATCGTCTTAAAATCGATGGAGGATCATGAATATATATACTTTATGGGGTCCTAGACCAATATTTCGGGGTGTTACAAATGGAATGACAAACTTATATATACCCTCTATCACTAGAGTGGAGGGTATAAAAATGTTTGTTTGGTGAACATAAAATATCCGCGAAAAATTATTTTTTTGCTAAAAATATGTTTGTGCTTGTTTCCGTTCTGTGTCCGGACAATGCTAAAATATTTTAAAATCGATCACTAATCAATAATTTATGGGGTCCCAGATCAGTACTTTGATGAGTTACAAACAGAAGGACAAACTCATATATACCCTCTACCACTAAGTGGGGGGCATAAAAAATTTAGTTTGGTATTGGAATCAGCATATACGAAATATTTTTGAAAATTTTTGTTGATATTTTTTAGCATTTCCCCACTGCTAAAAATGCTTCTTGTATGATTTGGTAATAAAATGTTTTTAAATTTTTATTATTTGACGAAAAGAAAATGTTCGTCAACACCGGTCGGCAATAACTCATTTCAGATCTGTATCGTCAAAAATTTCCGTGAAAAATATTTGACTGCATAACATTTTTCTTGTTGTTGATACAAAACATATCATAAATTTAGCTGTCAAAATGACAAGTTAACTCATCTATTCTTAGAAATAAAATTGTGAATGAGTGCCTAACATTCTGTAGTACTAGATATCAACAATATTGACAAAAACATGAACATCAAATTTTAACCCCTTCATGTCATAAATGTGAAACGAAAATGACGAACTGCTGACAGGTGGCAACGACTAATTGGGCTTCTTAATCTTAACACTCTGATTGCATCATAAAAAAAAACAAAACCAGAAAAAAAACTCATACGTATGTGTGATGAAGAATAATTCAATAAAAAAAATTAAATATATGACTTTTCCTCAAAAAAGCATCAACTAACCGAACGATGTACTTTGTGCAACAGATATGGTCATAAGATTAGCAACGCAATTCTATAGACTATATAAATTTGTCATAAGCCTTTTCAGGTTGGTATATAGTTTCAGCGAAATCGGTCAAGCGTTTAAAAGGTTTTAGAGTGTGAAACGTTTTCTATATAATCTTAGACTTTTTCTATAGAAAAAATCTCAGAATCTGAGTTCTTTTCTGTAGAAAAAATTTCAGAATCTGCGAATCTATAGGAAAACGTTTCAGAATCTGGCACATTTTCTAAAGTAGGAAAAATGTCTCAGAATATGAGACTTTTTTCTGTAGGAAAGGCCTCAGAAACTCAGAAATTTTTGTAGAAAAAGGCCTAATTTTTCTATACGAAATACTCATCTATAAAAAAATCATCGAATCGGAGACTTTTTCTACAGTAAAATGGTCGCAGAATCGTAGACTTTTTTGTAGGAAAAACGAGTCAGAATCGGAGACTTTTTCTATAGGAAAATGGTCTTAAAATATGAAACCTTTTTTGGAGAAAAAATGTCGTATTTTTCTGTAGGGAAAAGATATCAACATCTGAGAATTTTTCTGTAAGAAAAATTTCTTATAATTTGAGACTTTTTCTATAGGAAAAGGTTCTCGAAATCTGAGAGACTCTGAAAGAAGTCTAATACTTTTTTATAGGAAAGTGCAAATGGAAAATCATGACTACTTTTATATGGAACCGGGGACTTCCGGTTCTAATAATTTATTTTAAGCATCTTTTGCTGGTATTCAAAATATATAGTATACGTAGAAAATAATCCACAATCAGTTCCGTCGGTTTGCTAGCCTTGCTATTTTTCTGTTCCTATCTGCATATTAAGGCAACCATAGACATTTATTGTAAAATATTTTAAATGAAATAGAGATGATACAAAAAGAATAAAACTAAATTGTATACATCATAATCATATATTTTTGCAGTGTCATTTTAAAAAAGCAGTGGCGTCACTTTGATTTTTATAGCAACACTGCTCGGTCGTTTACTAGTCGTTTCTTGCAATCATATGACATTTTTCAAACCAAATCATATCATAATCATAATTCGCCTTGTCGCTTTTAAAAAACTAAAGACTGCCAAAAAAAATTTAAAATATAAATGTGGAAAAACGACATGAAGTCTTCATGTAGACACATACAGCCTGCCATCACCCATCATAATGATAAACTGAAGATGTAGCCAAATTTGACAGAAGGGTGGCACTTATTTTTAAATTGTCATTAAATGATGCGCGCAATAATGAAACAATTGGTTTAATGGTTTAAACTCTACATGTTCGGCACTGCGAACCTTTTGGATCTTTTGTGCCAGGATCTATAAATTCAAGTCAAACTCTGTTCGATAACATTATAACAGAGGATGCGGAGGCCAGACTTATGTCATTAGAATTGAGCCAAAAAACTGTCACTTTTGGTAGTGACTACGAATACTTCCCATTGATGGTGGGGCGATTAATGTTTTATATTGTCAAGGACCTCGTGAGTTCTCCCATACTGTGAGAACCCCATGTGTTCTCCAAACTGAAACTTGTAAGAACATGGATCCAAACTAGGGTAACTTTGTTTCGCCCGACAAGATTTTGGAGGTATGAAAACTCACCAGCGATAGTTTCGATTTAAATTCGTAGGAACGCAGCGCTTGAAGTGCTGCCTGGCTATCTCACAGAATTGAAATATGAGTACCATTTATACCCTTTGCAATATTAACGTATATCATAATAGCCTGAATTTCAGACCGAAAAACTATTAGCCACCTAATCCTATATCTTGATGTGTGGATATCCACATATTACCCCTTTTACATAGCCTAGCAAGTCGTCTATCTCCAGGGACCATTGCAGTGATGATAGGACACATGAGGACATAGATTAGATTAGAAAAGGACCTATGCACTGCGACCAATATGATATTTTGTGCAGCCTAGCAGTTGCCCTATAAGTTAAGGCTTTTAATAAAGCCAAGTATCCTATTTGGCATAGATTCCCATATGTCAATTGGAGCTAATGAATGTCGCCCTCGATGTCGAATTCGTCTGATGTTGAGTCTTGGGCACTCACAAAGGATGTGTTCTGCCGTTTCGGCGTCAATTTCACAGAATCTACTTATTTCAGTGTCCGATAATTTATTCTTCCTAAGTTGACAGCGAAGATTGCAATGTCCAGTGTGAGGTAACCAGTTAGAATCCTTAGATCCTTTTTGTCGAGATTTAGTAGTCTTTTAGATACCCAAGGGGATGGAGAGATAAATATTTTTGCCTGACGCTGCCCAGAACAGTGGTTCCAGTGACTGGCAAAATCAGATTCCCTCCAGGATCGTAAACTTTCCCTGATATGCCCAATGGACAAACCACAGAAGGGTTCTGGACCGATAAAAGGGCGACTTGCACCACGATTGGCCAAACAGTCTGCCCGTTCGTTGCCCAAGTGCCCCTCATGGCCCGGGACCCAACTGAGAGTAAGTTCATTGTTACGGCCCAATTCGTTTAGAGAAAGAATACAATCCATTACAAGTTTCGAAGATACATCGTAGGTTTATAAAGCCTTCAATGCTGCTTGACTGTCAGATACTATATGTTTGTCCTTTTTGTGCATCCTCCTCCCATGGCATAGTTTGGACAGGATTTTCCGCCCCTGTTATGCCAATGTAGGCCAGACAATATACCTTGTCCAGTATAGATCTGGCCTTGCTTTGTTCCACTTTTGGCCACCAAACCAGAGCTGCATAGGTGATCATTGGTCTTACGATCGTAAAAAAAGACATAAGGACAGCCTTCATTCTTTTTACAACTACATTTAGGTTGTAACAACCTCATGGTAGTTTTCATAACCGAATTGGAGTTATGAGTCGCAGCTTGCGACAACCGTATGGGAAGTTACGACAAACTCAAATCAGAAGTTGGAATATTTACGATTGTGGCAACTTGATTTGTTATGTGAGTGTGGTTTCAACTAAAATTAACTTTCCCATATCAAAAAAATTAGTTGATGTAACAGATGGTGTTTAGATGCCACCAGCTATATGCTTTCTCTGTTTAGACCAATGGTTCCCAACCTTTTTTACGCCACGCCCCACTTTTAAGTAAAAAAATTGCGTTGTCCCCCCTACACTCTAGAAAAATTTGTTAATTTTTCTATTTTTTGTTTCTAATGAAAAGTTATTACTGGTATAGCAACGTTTTTGGAAAAAAAGCATTTAAACTAAGTTTTAAGTAAAAATTTTAAACAAATACCAAAATTTTTGTAGGTAATTTTTCTAAAAAAAATAGTTTTTGCAGTTAATTTGAATAAAAATTTTTTGGAAAATTTGCTCGTTGCCCCCCTGGAACCTTCAAATTGCCCCATAGTGGGGCGAGAATCATAGGTTGGGAACCATTGGTTTAGACCATTGTCAGTTTTCGCCACCTCACAAAATCGTCAAATTATTACTTTTGATCCCAATTCACCGGGATTGTAGCTTAACCAACTTTGCCCCATTTTCCAAATTACCACCTTATTGAACTTACCCGTACATTGGCAAAGTACAGGAAGAGGAAAGAAGAAGAACCCGGCAAAGCAGAAAAATAAACTGAGTGACGTCCAAAGATGTCTTTACTTTCTTGTCACTTGTCAGTTGTTTGTCATTTGACACACATGTGAGTTGAGTGATATATGCCCCCTTTCGCTGGCTGTGTAATACCAAAAAGTATACTCTCACTCATCCAACTTAACACAAAGTAGCTTATTGTGCAAAAAAAATCTTCCATTCATGCTTGTTCTTTAGTCTTTGGGTTTATCGTCTTTCGCTTTTTTTTTTTGTTGTGGTTAGTCGCCAAAATCTTTGGGTGTTGCATGTTTTTTGTCAACGAAATTTATTGCTTCATTTGTTTCATCTTGTCTGCTAGCCAGCCAGTCAGTCAGCCAAACAGCCAGTCAGTCAGCCAAACAGCCAGCCAGGCTGTGTTAGCAGTGTTCATTTAAGGGTAAAGACATTAACATTTCGTTTTTTTTTTGTTGGTTGTTAGTTTTTTTTATGAATTGTTTTGTACAAATTTTTGAGTTGTTTCTCTTAATGTGTTTTTGTGTTGTATATTTTGCGTTTACTTTAGACGACTTCTTGTTGTAAAATCTTGCTGTTAAGTGGTTTAAATCAATTTACAAATTATGTGACAATAATATTCGTGATCCATGGTAATTGAATATTTCTTGAAATTTTGTGGCGGTGTTCAGATAATGAAGTTAAGTAGGCGTACTAAGATTGATAGATCAAAAATTTAGTATATATAAGAATGATGACCAATTTATGATTTTCACAAATCATAATAAGTTTTGAAAGGGATTCAACTAGGCAGCTACCTTCTTTATTGTCAGCATCTCTGCCTGGTAAACACTGCAAGGATCTAGCAATCTTTGAGCCAGGTTTAATCCAAGCTCTTTCGGATAGTCTCCAAATCCTACTTGTTCGTGTAGCTTCGATCCATCTGTGTAAAAATTTATGGAGGCTCCACTACCCGGAATTCCTCTCATCCAAGACCCTCTGGATGGTATCATAGTGATAAAGTAGCGCTTTAGAAGGCTCATAAAGCGAGCACAATACACATTTCGTTGCATTGTAATCTTCTTCGGGATCGCACTATGGCCACAATTGCTGCAATTCCATTACAGTGGGCTATTCAAGTCGAATTATACCATATTCGCATTCATTTAAATTAGCTTAATTATGTGTTTTCCCCATACAATTTTTAACACGATATCTGCCAAAATTAATCGAATTTTAAATTTGACGTTTAAATTGTATGCGGAAAACCAATAACTAAACTACACTCAAAAAATTATGTAGGTAAATTCCAGTGAATATTCACTTAAAACAAATAAAATTTTATTTAAAACCCATTCCACTGTTTTTTTCATTTAAAATATAAACATTTCAATCAATTTTACATGTTAATTTAATGACTAACCAAAACATTAAAAAACTAGTGAATATTTAGTTATTTTGTATTAAAAAGCAGTAAAACTATAGAAGGAATTTTTTACTGTCGAAATTGAATGTTACAGAAAATTAATTTTTAAGACAGTAAATTATTTTCTTTAAACTACAGAAACAGTAAAATTAAATCCTTTATAAAATAACTGATTTTTCTTTTAAAATAACTTTACTGATTACTTTTAAAATAACCTACAAACAGTTAATGCAATGTTGGCAATCGATACCTTTTCAATACCGTTATCCGTTTCAAAACCCTTTAAATTGAATACCGGTACCAATACCAATACCGAAACTCAGTTTTGGTATCGGATACCGGTATCCAAAAACCTTTTCCTTCGGTATCGGTACATACCGGTATTGAAACGGTTTTTCTTAAAAAACATGTTTAAAAAAAAAAGAAAATTAATAAAAAATTTGTAAATTTTTTTGGTTTTTGAAAATGAAAAATCGTACTCCAAATGCCTCACCGAAGTCTCATAAAAATCAAAAAAATCTTTTGGCACCCACATCGTGAATTAAATAAAAATTTCAAAAAAGTCATACTTCAACCGCTATGCGAGAGCAAAAGAAAACTATTGATTTTCACGAAATTTTTATGGATTCATTTTGGTTCCCAATAGAAACTTTCTGGACTCCTTTCGTATAGTGTAGTTTTTTTTGGAGATTTTTATTTAATGTGGGTGTCCAAGGATTTTTTGATATTTACAGGACTTCGGGGAAGGCATTTGGAATAATAGCAGGAGGTTTTCCACCATAGTATAATTTTTTGAAGTGGCTTAACTCGTAGAAATCGTCCATAAAGGTCCCATAATTCGCGAAAAAAATTTTTTGCAATATTTTTGAATGTGATCTTGTCTAGACAGAGAATACCCATTTTTCCAAATACAACAACACCAACAAAAAACTTGGTTGCCTAGAAATAAAATGAAATAAGTAATTTGTTGGGGTTCTTATTTTAACCGCGATGCGGGAGGGAAATATTTTTTATGGAGTCATTTTGACACCCAATAGAAACTTATTTGACCCTTTTCAGCTCAAACAAAAAAGAAAGGTAGAAATATATACGGCCTTATATTTATGTACTAAAGACATAGGAAAATGTCCAGCAAAAGCAGTCCAGTGCTTCAAAAATTATGAGCAAAATACTGAATTTCGGCAACGGTTTTTCGTGAATTTTCGAAATAAAAAAACACGCTAACTTTCGAAAGGAAATCCTGAGGATGTTGAAGCTTGGCATATATATTTGCCGTTCCCCTGGCCTAGTTCGTTTTGAATTTCAGCCAAATCAGTCCAGTGGTTCAAAAGTTATTAAGAAAACCGTGAATTTCAGATTGGTTTCACCTTAAATTCACTTGTTGAAAAAACCGTTAAACCAGCTTTAAAAAAAATTTATGAGTCAGGAAAATATTTTTCAAAGTATTCTTGTCACTCACAAAAATTTTTATACTAAAACAAAAAAAACACTCGAAAAAAAATTTACACTAAAAAAAAGTTGCCAATTTTTTTTTTTTTTTCAAAAATGACTAAAAAAAGTATTTACTCAAAATAATATATTTCTAATCAAAATTATTAATTTGATTCACGTTATAAAATTAATTATCACTTTAGAAGGGCATTGTGGATTCGTCCATGACGAATTTAACTTTACTACTTGTTTTTACAAATTTTTTTAAAGTTTTTATACGTTTTTTTTTATTTTTTTAGCATTTTTTCGATAATACCGGTACGTACCGGTATTGACGTTTCGGTATCGGTAATACCGTAACCGATTCAACTCAAATACCGTAACCGATACCGAAATAAATAAAAAAGCGATACCAATACCGATATCGATACCGTTATTCGTTTCGATTGCCAACCTTGAGTTAATGACATAATTATCTTAGTGTAGTTAAAAATGAATGCAAACGCCGTTTTACCGACGAAGCCGAATACTGAGGGATGATTTTAAATTTAGCACCAGGTGTAGTACGAAAAGCACCAGTGTAGTCTTTACCTTCGTGATAAGAACACAGTTCCCTTTTGTCTTTTAAGCAGGTCACCAGACAATGATTCCATACCGCAGAATTGAATGCACCACTGCTGAATAAGTCCAATGAACGGCTTTAGGGCCCTCTTAGCAATATAAAGCAATCGTTTATTTTTCCTCAATATTACGCCTCAAATTCAACTTTCTATTTAGAAATTCTCCAAGATACTTGGCTCCATCTGAGAAGGTGATTTCAGTGCCTTCTAGATAAATAGGATCAAAGGCAAGAATCTTATTTTTCTTGTAAACAAGACACGCTCTGTTTTACTTGGAATAACTACCAGACCACAGTTTCTTGTCCCATTTAGAAAGATCTTTCGCATAACCCTGGAGATTGGCGGGTGCTTTCCCTGTACCGCTATCACTTCAGCTTCAGCATATGCAACTGCATTACAGCTAAGTACGTGCTTTTAAAGAAAGCAGCATTGAATTCAGTCTCAGGTTCCAAGAAAGTGGGGAAGGAATACCACCTTGTGGTGTGTTCTATCCTCTTTTCGACAGAAACATCACGGTTACATAAGTAACACCGTCCGACAAAATTGAAAATTTGTTAAACACGAACTGGATAATATAGGTTTAAAACTAGAAACTAAATGTAGTAAAATTGCATTTACAGATTTTCATTTCGTGATTCTTTTTTTGTATTAATATTTGTACTTGCCCTAGGATGCCATTAGTGATACCAAATGAAAGAGGAGGATCGCCCCTAATTTTCTATTTTTTTATTTTTACATATAAAAATATTTTTCAAAATGTATCTTTAAAAACTTGGAAGTTCTTTTAAAAGAAAACAGGATCATGAAATGAAAAACTATAAATGCAGATTTACTCCATTTAATCTATACTTTCAGACGTATATCATCCGGTTTATGTTTAATATTTGCTGTTTGACGGTGTAATTGATAGGCAGTATTGTCAGAGTGTTAATTCTTAAACAATTTTTTTTTTCTCTATATCGGTTCAGCTTCCTTATCACAGCAAAATCGGCATCTTTTTTATATTCTGTATTGGGATGTGAGCATCAACACCTTCTACTCTTTTTGCCAAAACATTGAACTTCTTTTTACCTTCTATTCCACTGTGTGTCCTCGAAAGCAACAGATGGTTACTTTTATGTTGGAACGAAGCCATGTATTGAATCTATACACTCTTGATTAGATTGATTGATTAGCATGTCTAGTCTGCTACGATCTACAACTAGTCATTCGATTAATGTGATTATCTGCCTTGATGGCTATACCCTACAGTGCTCTCAACACCGGGCAAAAATAACGCACCCCCAAAAGCCCCATATGCAACATGTAACACATGGGTACCAATCTGATCTTACGTGTTTGTCGCTGTGTGGGTTGCTAAGCCCGGTTGCGCTGCAACTCCACATCTTGTACTGCTAATCTTGCTTTTTTAGGTTTAAACCACAGCCGCTACGTGTACCACGAAAGGACCTCACCATTAAACTATTACTAAGATTGCTCTTAGCGGGTCAATAGTTTCCCGAAGTACATATTTTATAGTCTTTAAATACCGTAGCAAGCTACTTCCAGTAGAACTTCCAAACAAATTCGGGACTTGTAACCATCGCTTTCGGTGCACCCAGCTAACACCTCGTTCTTACCTACATTACATGCATCACTAACGTATCGACCGTTCACAACTTTCGTTCTTATGACTTCAGACAAAACTTTGAACCTCTCGGTTTGACAGCATCTGCCTATACATATCACTCCTTTTGTATCTTTACTCAGCTTTCGCTCTTTTGTCTTCACACACAACTTTCATTCTTTCGCCATGACCGACACAGATGAGTCCAACCTCTCGTTCTGACAGCATCTATACAGATCACTCCTTTTGTATTTTCACAACGTAACATCTATCCACATTTACACACAACCGGCTTAAGCCTTTGGGTGTCCATCGCACCTGTCTAACCACTGGTCTCTGGCCCAACATTCGTTCTTCACACACACAAGTGGCGTAAGCCTGTTGGTCTCCGACACACCCACCAACTTTCGTTCTACACATTTACCCACTGCATCCTCTTTCCTAGGAACAAATTGCTTATCACTAGTCATGCTAGACGATAAGTAGCATCATAAGCATCAACATCTTCAAGACGTGCACCACCAGCATAGCCACGAACTTAGCCGTCCATCATTTCAGAAATACTGATAATTTGCTCGGGTTAAACCACGCTGACAATATCCTGAAGCACTTATGTCAAGCATGGCTTTTCCATGATTGCCCCGATCTCACCCTTGCTATCTGCTTTAGCCCCCATAACGATCTACAGTTAGGCTATATCCTAACTGCCAATGTTCAAAAGTTAGTGGTCACAAGATAACTTCGAGTTTCGCAGACATTTTCGCCAAGCAGACGTATGTTTTATAATTACTGCAGACATCAGGAAGTTTATATAATTCCTCAATTACCAATTTCTGGGACTTAACCACAATTCCAACACTCCCGTCCATTTTCGAGCTATCCATGAAACTATTAAATGGTCAATAGTAATGTTTTTTTTTTTTAATTCTGTTTGGGAGTAATGCATGTCTGCTGTGCCATATGACTCGTACTCACAATCAGTTAAAAAAATTGAGGACTACTTACCGGTTGTTATCCCACTATTACACCCAATGCTGCTTTTGGTGTACTTTTAAAGGTGATGCAAAGGTAAGTTTCGGAATGCTCTTCAAGTGCTTTTTCTTTTTATCTAGAACAGACCACCATATATGGGCCCCGCAGAGTGTATTCGGTCTACCGATGAATAAAAGGCTCCAAGCTTTGCGCTTTGATTTGCTACACAGAGTGAAGTGTATTCTTTCCAATATAACCCAAAGAATTTATTACTTGACTAAAGATTTCAAACGGGACAGTAATTTTTCAAGACGTTACACTTCTTGGTTGAAAATAAGTAAATTTATGAACCTGGATACCGGCATTTATCTTAAGCCTAGATTTTATGTAAAAATCAATCTCTTCTTTAGATGTATCAAAAGAAAATCGGGAAATAAAAACAGTTTTTCTCTGTGAAATTACATTCAATTCTTTAGGCGGAATACTGGAGTTTTCATTACTCAGTTTCTGCCTGGGTAGTTGTAAGAGTAACATGATTTTTTAACAGTTGTAAGGAAAGAGCAGATGGTACAGGATCATTATTTTACTGTTGTAAGGAAACATTTACAGAGGTCGCATAATCACGTGTATCTCTATTTTTCCTTGCGCTTAGGGAAAGGCTGTGTGGGAGACGTCTTCGCTGTTAAAAAGTAAAAAATCCAATAATTTCGCACTTTTGAGGGTCCACTGTTATTTTGCTTCCATCAAATAGGACTTTCATATAAATTGGACCTCCTGATTCCAAGACTGCAATGTAAATTTTTATAGCATGTTCAGTTTTTGAGATATTCGCGTTCGAGATTTTTGCAGTTAGCAATAACTCGAAAACGGGATCAGTTAAGATTTTCGTGTAAACGATTTTTAAAGTTCAAAATAAAGAGGAGTGAAATACCATTACCCGATTTTGTCACCATTTTAACACAACCTAAATTTGTTTGAAGAAGTTTGCACTTTTAGATTACAATCTTTGTCAATTCCCTTAATATCTTCATCTTCACTACTCGCAAATGAGAACCATCTAGTTGATTCAACATATCCTTTGTTTGCGCGCATCTGAATCAAGCGCGTTGGTATGCGGGTTCGACCAATATTCTCGATTAAACGTTTTAATTTCGTTAAAAAAAAGGTTGGGTCTTAATAATCAGGGTCAATGTTATGCAAATTTTCCATGTTACTTTGCCTTAAATTGCAGTATCTGTGCCAATTTGACACTTTAAGTGCCGCACTTTGCAAAGACGTCAATTGGTAATATACTTTATTTTAAAATGTATAACTTTTACAGATCATTTTTGGAAAGTTTAAAAAGATATGTAGAACATATTTATACAATACCTTAAAGTCATGAAAGTAATTAAGTAAAATAAAAGTTAATTGTATACCTAAATCACCGGATCGGGACATTCAAAAACTATTATTTTTGATGCTCAGGTGTAGCTCTTTTATGAATGGTAACTTATGGGATATTTAATGTTAAAATATCTAATAAACATTTATTTTACATTTGTCTACTCTTCAAATCTAGAAAACAAACACAAAAATTATCATCATCACCAACTCAAATACATATAGTACTTGCAGAAAATATTTCATATCAATAGAATTGAAAAAATCAGAAACAGAAGTTACACAATTTAGCATTACAATATGACTTGTACGTGCAAATTACTCTGACGATATTTTAGCTACTCTAAGTTACTTTTTGGAATTGTTGAATAGTATACTTTCATGATATGCCAATTGCAGGGTTACCAGCGGGATGCGTTTTACCGGTCTGATAACATTTCCGATTACATTTATATGGAAATGTTCCAAATGTAAGTACTTTTAGACAAAAGGGATTATCGAACATATGCGCTTAAAATATGCACTAAAAAAAATCAAAATATTCACTAAAAAACCTAAAATAATGCACTAAAAAAAATGTGTGCAATCAGTCTTGTTTTCATTCGAAAAACTTCTTAAAAAAGCAAAAAATACAACCGGGCTTAATTAGTAACATTTAAAACTTTATATGAGCAGGATTTTTTTAGAAATTAGGACAATCTATAAAAAAAATAAAAAGAAAAAAATTATTTTTCTTATTTTCAAAATAAATTTTCAAATTTAAAAAAAGTTTTTGAAACAAATAAATTTCAATTTATGTTTTTGCTGATTTATATCAAAATATGCAAAAATATGCACTTAAAAGTTGGAAATATGCACAATATATGCACTTAAAACCAAAATATGCAAAAATATGCATTTTAACCAAAATATGCAAAAACAAATCGATGCCACTTTAAAGCAATTTTCTTGATTCGGAAAGATAATTGGTCAAAATCGTTTTCAGACTATCGACAAAAAACATGCATTTGCATGGAAATCTCAACCCTAGTGATTACCATATAAATGTAATGAGAAAAGTAATTTGAAAGCTAATACAGTTTTTGCTGGGTTATTCGATTAAGTCAGACATTTTTTTTTAATAATTTTATGGTCGGACCCTCAGGGTCATAAAGACCAAGGACGACCGAAAACTTCATGGCGTTGCAACGTTGATGAAGAAATAAGACAAATGAATACATCAGGAAAGACCTGAAAAATCTTTTTCAGGACAGAACTTATTACCGTCCTACGGCCCTACGATCCAACCCGAGTTAGAGGAAATATATAAAATAAACTGATTGTGAATCTCGGATTCCCTTTGATCAGTCAACCTGTCCAACAGCACTTAAGTTTGAATTTCTTAAGTTTGACTTCAATCCGAAACAATAGGATATTTAAGACTTTATATCATGAAATCTTTTTTAAATTTCAACTCAGTGAAACTGAAATAAATGTTTAAAAAAACCGGCAGTTTTTGGAAGTTAGAAAAACTGTAAATGCAGTTGTGTAAACAAGACCTTGAACCATCACTGAGCAATGTTTAAGGATTACCTCACTTTATCCGTAAAAGTTACAGAGGGTTAAAGTTGAAAAATCGATAAAAATGGCTTCAAATAATCCATAGTTTTTACTTTCTTTCGCTTTTTTTTTAAGTTCTCCTTATATTTCAATCTTTTCCGGCATAACACAAAGTCAGTACATATAAGAGATTATTTTAATGTTGGCTTGATAGATGCTTCATCGCTTGGTAAGAAGTTATAAGACGGTTAAGTTTTGAAACCAAAAATTAAGAGTTTTTAAATTTTCGAGGTTTTTTGATCAGGGATTTCGGCCCCCTCTAGTTGGTAGCTGTTGTAATTCTTAACATTTTGGAATTAATACCGTTAATGTGCCACGAATAGTTAAGGAGTTTCAGCAGATCAAATTTCGAAAGAAAAAACGTAATTTTTTTAAAGTACCAGTTTTTCGCGAGGCACATTCGCGGTTTCATTCGAAATTTGGTGGACTCTTGCGTAAACCGAGTTTTTTAGGAGTTTACATAAAAAAATCACTGGCGGGTTTATACAAAATAAATTGCAAAAATTTTATGGCATTTTTGAAAATTGTGCGAAATTTGCAAATCTGTTTCCAATTTTTTTTAGTAGCAATGAATGCATCATGTTCATTTTAATACACCAAAAGACGTGCCTTAACGAGTAGAACTGATTTGCTTTTTGACTTTTTACTTTAAGCCATTCTGAGCGGAAAGCGCGATGATTTTATCTAAACCTGTTTTGATCTGGCACATCCAAGGCTTTACACGAAATCGGATGAAATTTTTTTTAAATGAAAGCCCACTTGATGTGTCATCATAAAATCAGAGGCGGGTTAAAAAATGTTGATGATTATAGATTTTTTGGACCATATTAAATTTTCTTGTTATAAAAAAGCATCACCGATTTTTTTAAACTCTGGTTCAATGATACGATTTTCCATGATTTTTTTTTTAGTAATACCAACGCGCATTGCCTAAATATGTTATAAAAAATTGTGAAACTTTTCTTTTACCGCGAATTAATCGCGATTTTAGGTACTTAGATATTTTTTCTTTAAAGGGTTAAATTTATATCATATATTTTAGAAGAAATGATATATCATGGCATCCCGAGTAAAAAAAAATTGTATGGTAAAACATGTTATCTTATAAAATTATATATAATTTATTGGATCTGATTTTGCTAAATTTCATCCGAAAATTGGCCGCGCCAAAGTTATATCATAACATCTTATAATATATGAAGTTACAGTTTAATATTTGATTGTATGTGATTTCATCCGGAAATTGGCCGCGCCAAAGTTATCCCAAATTATCCATTATCATGATTTTGTATTAAATATGATATGATATGATGTAATTTCATCCGGAAATTGGCCGCGCCAAAGTTATCTTAAAATATCCAATATCATGATTTTATATTAAATTGGATATTATATAATGTAATTTCATCCGAAATTTGGCCGCGCCAAAGTTATCTTATAATATCTGATATCTTGATTTTATAAAAAAATTATTGGATACATTTTTATCCAAAAAAATGTTTCTGTTATTAGATTTATTTTTAGATATAATAATGTCAAACTGAAAATAAATAAAAAAAAAAAAACTTCGAACGGATGGGGATTAGAACCACAAGTCTTCCGTTTTGTAATCGCAATCTCTATCCTCTAGACCAGCGGACGTTGTTAGCAAATAACAACTTTAAAAGACTTAGTTTTAAATAAATTGATCGTATCTAATTATATCAAATTGATCTAACATATAGTAATATATGATTACATCCAATTAAATATGTTATTCACTTGTACACAATTTTCAAAAAGACTTAGAAAATTTTTGATAAAATTTGCAAAAAAAAAAAAAAATTGGAATGACGTACAGCGCTATTAGGGGCTTCCATGGTAAGCTTAAACAATAATTTTAATGTAGCGGTATGCCTTATTTCCAAGTCATAGGCTTCCAAAGTGAAATAAGAATTTGGCTTATAAATTTTAAATTTTTCATGGAATCAGGAAATCAGAAATAGATTTGAGATCGGGTTCCAAAAGTCATTGATAATTTGATAATTTAAACCAAATATAGCTATTATTAACTATATAAATGCAATATAAATTTTTAAAAATGATTGCAAAAATTCAAAAAGTAAAATTTTTTAAGTTCTAAAAAAACAAATGCAATAAAGAAGTGTTTTCTATTTAAAAAATAAAAAAATATATTTTTTTCTGGAATCGAACTCGGGTTCCCAAAAATGATAGATAATTTTATAATAAATTAAATATAGTTATATATAACTATATTAAAGCAATATATTTTTTTTTTAAATGATTGCAAAAATTCAAAAAAAGAAAAATTTTTAGTTCTAAAAAAAAATAAATGCAATAAAAAAGTGTTTTCTATTTAAAAAAAATAAAAAAAAATATATTTTTTTTTCTGGAATCGAACTCGGGTTCCCAAAAATTATAGATAATTTTATAATAAATCAAATATAGTTGTATATAACCATATAAAAGAAAAATACTTTTTTTTAAAATGATTGCAAAAATCCCAAAAATGAAAATTTTTTAGTTCTAAAAAAATTAAATGCAATAAAAAAGTGCTTTCTATTTAAAAAAAATAAAAAAAAACTTTTTTTTCTCGACTGGGCCGGGAATCGAACTCGGGTTCCCAAAAATCATATGTAATCTTATATGATCCAATAAAAAGTTTTGTATAACCATATATGTTGACACACAAAAATAAATTTTGAAATACTGGCATATATAATTATATATGGCTAGTTGTTTGGTCAAAAAAATATTTTTTATATACATGATTATATCAAAATATATATTCCACTACATATGCGACCATTTATAAATATATATTGAGTTTAGACAAAATTTGCGTATATATAGTACCATACAAACACAGATATGTTATCGTTTAAGACACATATAATTATATCTATTATTTTTGTTGGAAATTTTTTTAGTATGGAACCATATATAGTTTTAAATGGTATTATATTAGTCATATATAATTATACATAAATTGATACTGGATTTTTTGTTTAGTAAAGTCCTATACATAATTAGATATAAAGTCACGTATAATAATGCATGAAATCGGATTAAGTTTTATGTGCAACGTATGATTACATCTACCATTTTTCCAACAAATGTGTAGAAAAAAAATATTTAAAATATTTTTAAGATTTTTTAAAACCGCTAAATCTTAAAACCGCCATAACTTTTGACCCCCTTGCGCGATTTAATTGACGCGAACGAATTTCTTATTCTTAAATAGCTTCTAATATTTATGCCAACTTTCATCGATGTGCCATCAAAACAAAAATCAAATCTTTTTTACCTCAAAATTTAAATCTTAGCCGGAACTCCTCATATATTTATTCATTCCAGTAATTTAAGTTGGTATATTCCTCAAGCTCCTCACTTGTTTCGCTTATTACATTTATTATATTTTAGGATTTTTGCAAATATAGAAACAAACCAAAAAATCATGCTTATTTCATCAAAAAATATAAAAATGTTGTTGCAACATCACGCACGCCAATAATTTCGTGTCACAAACGTCAAATGAATGTTTCATATTTGTATCATTTCATATCATACAAACATGTTGTTGTAAGTACAAACAACATTGACAAATTTACTCACACCTCATCTTCTATTGCAAAAAGTAGCAGCACCAACAGAAGCAACTGTAGTTACAGACAGACACCACATGACGACTCATATGGATTTAGAATATCTTTCTTTTTTTGTAGCATCAACATTTGATTAGTTTTTCTGGTTGTTGTGTTATTCGCTCACTCTATTCCATTTAGATCGACTTGTGTCAATCTGTACGTTTTACTTCATTTATTTTTGTTGGTTTTACATTTTTTTTTTGCCGTGAAATGTTTGTTGTTTTGTACGAGAATAAATGGTAATTGTGCACATGATATGTGTTTATATAGATGAATATGATATGATCAAAATCTGTTAAGACAAAATTAATAATATTTTGAGTAGGTTTATTCTAGTTCGAGGTCATTATTTCCTTTATTAATTAAAACTATGATATTCTCTTAGAATAGTTTTCAAGAAAATTATTTTAAATTTATTTATGTTGGTCTTTTTCCAAGACTTGATCGAAGCGTGTTTCGGAATTTGTCAGATTTCATTGTCAAGATTATTTAGCAAATATAAAAACCCTATACTACAAGTAGCAAAGGGATTTTAATAACAAATTCGACCTACTCCCATTAGAAGACGAAAATTGTACTATCGTAGTCTTGCAAAAATTACCAACATAAATAAATTAAAAACAGAAAACTTATTTTCTTGAAAACTACACTCAAAAAAAAAGTGAACTAAAATCTGGGAAAATTAACTCAATTTTGAGAAAAAGAGGGAATGATTTGGCTCCAAAGATTTTTTTTCTTGGTTTTAGTTCATAATTTTCCCAGAAATAAGGAAAACAAAGTTATTTAATTTTAAGCCAATTTTAACTAGAAAATGGGAAAAATTATACTTCACATTTTAGAAATAGATTGGCTCTTGACCCTGGACCCATGGGTTCGGACCCCATTTAACTCGAGACCCCGTTGGGTCCTTTAAGGGTCCCATAGATTTTGGCCCAAAATTTGTGTCCGTTTCGCTCTAACTTGCTTAGTTTTTGAGATACGGTAAAAAGGGGCCTGATAGGGTCTTGAGAATCTTAAAAACCGGCTAACTCAAAAACTATTAATCGGAGGGCTTTCGGGTATTTTGAGGAAGTGTTCTACGAGTCAAGAGCTAAAAAAATGCCTTTGGACTTTTTCTCGTATTGGCAGTATTTACCGCGATATGTGTATATATAAAATCTCGGGAATTTCAAAATTTAGATCTTAAATTAGGGTCTTGAGACCCCGACAGATATGCAGAGCTAGGCTATTCCATATTTTTCTTTGTAGTCTTTCTTTTGAAAATTTCATCCGTTTTGCTCTATCTCGCTTAGTTTTCGAGATATCGCCATTTTGAATTTTTAACTAAATTCTAAGAAGTTATTTACTAAATTCTCAGAAGTCATTAACTAGATTCTAAGAAGTACACTTCCTCAATTCAAAGAAGAGAAATACGATGATGTTTTTTTTAGTAAATTTTAACTTAACTTGAACTAAATTGTTTTTTAAGAAATATATCTTAAAAATAAAGATACGATTCTTAGATTTGTGGAAAATTTCTTTAACTGTAAGAATTTTTTTCCTAATATTTAAAAAAATCCATTTAAAGAAAACTTTGAACTAATTATAAGTAAATGAACTAAAATTTTTTCCTCACAGTTAAGAAAATTTCTCATTTTTAAGTTAAACTTAACTAAATTTTAGGAAAATTTATGATAAATTTTCTAAGACATTTTTTCCTTAAATTTAGTTATGTCTTTTTTTTCAGTGTATTCTATGATAATATCATAGTTTTAATAAGTTAAGGAAAAAAGGACTTTGAGCTAGAATAAAACTACTCAAAATATAATATTTTAAATGTCGAATAAAACAATTTAAATTTTTTAATAAAAATTAATAAGAATTTGATCAAATTTTTTTTTTACATGCATTTGAAGTTGATGAATTTTTATGATAATTATTAGAGTAAGGCACGAATCATTACCATTGAGTTTTCATTATCGTTAATCTGTTCAATGTTAATGATTTTTTATTTTCATTTCAAATTTTCATTTCAAAAACAATGTTAATGAAACTCATTTTTTCAATTTTATTTGTTTACACATTGTCAATATAATAGTACCCAGTCAGAAAAATACAATCGCAAAAGCGCTGTGAAAGCGTTGTGGACGGTTCTACAAGCGTTCCATTTACCATCTTCAAAGCGCTTTCAGATGATCCGAATGATAACATCGATCTACGCTAGGTTTAAAGCGTTTTAAAAGCGTTTTAAAAAAGTGCTTTCAGAACGTTTTATTTAAAGTCATAAAAGCGCTTTAAAAACCAAAAGTAAAGCACTTATAAAGAGCTTAAATACAAAAATTAAAGATATTTTCCAGCGATTGAAATAAGAAAAAACAGTACTTTAAAGGAGTTCATATAAAGCAGATATTTTTTTTTATTCGTTAATTGTATATATTTTTTTTATAAAAGTATTTTAGAAAATAAAAATTAAATTCAATAGAGGTATTCAGAGTCTTGTTGCCACCCCTGGCAATGTAGCAAAAGAGTACTTCTATCAAAAAATACATGTATTTTGAAAAGTAATTTTGAAAAGTGCTCTTTTGCCACCAGTGCCAGGGCTGGCAAGCAAGACTCTGAATACCACTAATGTAATAAAAAAAGTAAACTTAGTAAAGGTAAACTTCATAAAAAAAGTAAACTAATTTATTTATAGGGACTTTCTTCCTCCCATTTTGTCCTTTACTGCAGCCAGCCAGCGGCTAATTTTTGTAAAAAGGGTTTGTTCTGTTTCGCTTTCAAATTGCAAAACCAGATGGTCTGTAAACAAAGTAGAAAAAAGTACAAATCGATCTAAACTAGTGCCCCCCATTTCCCGGTTCTCGGTATTCCCGGGAATACCGGTATTCCCGGTTCTGGAACCGGTTTCCCGGTTCTATATATATTCCCGGGAATACCGGTATTCCCGGTTCTGATCCTGGTACCGGTTCTCAAAAACCAAATAAATACTGTACCGTAAAATATTTCAATTACACTATGTAATCAGTATTTCAGTAATATTTAGTTGTGTTTGTAAAATTATTTAAAAATCATGCAACTATTTTTTTTTTTTAATTAAAAAAATAAAATGGAAATGGTGTTTTTCACATGTTTTGTATTTTTTTTTTGTTAAAAGCAAAGAAAAAATTTGAATTTTAAAAAATTTTACAAAATATACATACCGGTAGTCCCGGGAATACCGTAAGAACCGGAACCGGGAATACCGGTATTCCCGGGAATACCGGGAATGAATTAAGAACCGGGAAACCGGTACCATTTCCCGGGAATACCGAGAACCGGGAATACCGGTATTCCCGGTACTACGGTACTGACCGTAGGCACTAATCTAAACAAACATGTGATAATATATATTTACAAGGCAACATCTTTAATGAAATAAACTATTATTTTGTCTATCCAATTCCATCAAAAGAAATAGGACTTTGTAACGTTAAAATATTGTAGAAGTTAAATGCATTATTTGTAAATTTTATAACGAAACTATTGCTTTAACTCTTTTACATAAATGATAATAATAAAACTTAAAATAGATTTACAAATTAAAAAATGTTTCATGTTTTCAAAATTTTGCGTTTTCAATGTGGTGGTAGGGAAAAATAATTTAATTTGATTTAACAAAATGTTTTTATAACAATTTGTTTAAAATTGAGTATAATCTAAAAAATACTATACTTGTATGTACTACGAAAAAAAATTAAAAACGTTTGCAAAAACTGCTTTAAAACCATTTAATTTTGAAACGGACATGTATTTTGTTAATAAAGTGCTTTCAAAACGCTTTTCGAAAACGCTCTCAAGGCGTTCGAATAAAGCGTTTTGAGAATGCTTTTTTTTTGTTACAGTGCTTTCAGAACGCTTTTCGAGAACGCTCGCAAAGCGTTCGAAAATAACGTTTTGAGAACGTTCTTTTTTTGTTACAGTGCTTTCAGAACGCTTTTTTTTTATAACCGTCGTCAATTTCTGCTTGGGTATTTTTGATTTCATTGTCAATGTTAATAAAATGTCCCATATACAGTGCCAGTAAAAAGTATTCGTCGATTTAATTTTTTTTTTCTAAATGCTATATTTTTGCCATAAAACCGCAAATTTTTTATTTTTTTTTTTAACATACATAATGTTTATTACGTCTTCAATACAAATAGCAACCAAAATAACAAAAAATACATAAATTGAATGCATAAAAATAATTAAATGGAAAAATTACATCAAATAAAAACAAAAAAGTATTCGTCTGTTTTCAGGAACTACAATTATCACTCGGCAAATTGGATTTTGAAACATTTTTTGGACCAACCTAACTCTCTAATACCGGTCTCAAACGTCTAGGCATGGGATTGACGTGATTGAACGCTATTTCAAGTGTAATTTTACCACATTTTTCGTTAAATGCATTTCTTAAGTTTTGCTTATCAGACATCTGCTTTTTTCCTATGACTTGATCGAGATCATCCCATATATTCTCTACTGGGATAATATCTGGACTTTGGAAAAGGTCTTATCCATTTTGGATCGTTCTGTAATAATTATAACTCGGTATAAAGAGGCAAAATATAAATCCCCCCTGGGATTTATATTTTGTTTTCCCAAGGATTCAAAATATAAATTTCAATAGGGAAGCATTGCTGAAGTGCTATGGGACGCCTCCACAGGTTGCGGATAGTGGAATGTCCCTGTCATGTAGAATGCGGGGCAGCTGCGAATTAAATAAGCAGTGGCGGACAATTCAGCGGATTAGAGAATAGGGTCTCAGAAGGACACGCGTGGCACCGTGTAACCTTTAAATTTCTGAGTGCCGTTGACTCTCTAGTCGACATGGCGAAAAATTGGCGCCATTACCAAACCAATGCCACTTACACTAAACAAGTCTGGCTGGAGACTTTAAACTGGCAGCCCCAGTACCAGCCTACGACGCTTTGGGCCAATCCCTCACTCGTCGAAAACCCAACCTGATTAATGAAACCACAACAAATGAAATTAACGAAACACAACCCACGATGACGACTATTGGCTTAAAACAACGGACACGATTTGGATCATGGAATGTCAGAACTCTATTAGACCTTTCAAAACTCGAACAAGTTGAAAGAGAATTTACTAAATACAATTTGCTTTTTCTCGGACTAAGTGAAATAAGATGGAGTGACTGCGGCGAGCACCAAACATCAAACGGTTCCACTCTGATTTACTCCGGCAGACCTAGCAATCAGCCAAGAGCTAGCGGTGTTGGCTTCCTGTTGTCGAAAAAAGCTAAAGAAGCTATGATTGAATGGCGACCCCATGGTGATCGCATAATAGTCGCCAAGTTTAGAACAAAGGCAAGGAATCTTACTTGTGTGCAATGCTATGCACCTACCGATGAAGCAGACGAAGAAGTAAAACAGCTATTTTATAACAATCTTACAAAGGTATTATGCCATGTAAACCATGGGGACATCAAAATACTCATGGGTGACTTCAATGCTCAACTCGGTGATAAAAACACCGGCTGGGAATCCATAATGGGTAAGCATGGAATTGGGAGATTGACAGATAATGGTGAACGGTTTCTGGAAACATGCAGCAATTTCAACATGGTAGTTGGTGGCACCATCTTTCCCCATAAAAAGATTCACAAGGTTACCTGGATTCATCCGAATCACACAACCCAAAATCAGATCGATCACATTGCTATTAGCAAAATGTGGCGGCACTCGTTGCTTGATGTCCGCAATAAGAGGGGTGCAGATATAGCAAGTGATCACCACCTTATTATCGGTGAACTTCAACTTAAACTTAAATCTGTATATTACAACAACAGGATGAAACGAAGGAAATTTGACTTAAGCAAGCTTAAGAATGATGCTGTTAAGCAGCAATTTTGCAATGAAATTGAAAATTTAACGCAACATATTTACAACGAACCAAATATTGAGTCATATTGGAATAACGTAAAAAACGTTTTTACAAAAACGGCAGAAAGGTGTATTGGTTACAAAGGTAAACACAACAATCCGTGGTTATCAGATAGAACATGGGAAATCATCGAAGAAAGAAAACGTAAAAAAAATGAGCTGAACAACGCAGATACCCAAATTACTAAGCAAAACTTGCAATTGCACTACAACACACTTAACAAAAAGGTTAAACGCAGTGCCAGAACGGATAAGAGAAAGTGGATGGACAATCTTGCGCATGAAGCGCAAGCCGCTAGCGAGACTAATCGCTCCCGTGACCTATATAAAATAACCAAACTCTTGTCAGGAAATAATCGTGCCAATAACAAACCTGTAAAAGACATCAATGGGAATGTCAAATACTCGAAACAGGATCAAGTTCTAGTGTGGGAGAACTACTACAAAAACCTACTAACCGTAACTGCCGATAACAGCCAACCCATCTGCAACTGCATCACCCACCCCTTGCCTCTTTCTATTCACGTGGACGTTCCGGACATAGATGAAATTAATAATGCCATTTGTGCGCTCAAAAATAATAAGGCGAGCGGCTCGGATGACCTTCCCTCTGAACTGTTTAAAATTAACAGCCCAATGACCGCATCAATCATCCAACCAATCATTAAATTATTCTTGGATACTGAAAATCTACCTGATAATATTAAAGAAGGCCTCATCATTAAACTTGCAAAAAAAGGGAACCTAATGGAGTGCTCTAACTGGAGGGGAATAACACTACTCAATACAATAAACAAAATCATTGCTAAAATTTTACACCATCGCATCTTCGATGCCCTAGATATAAACTTGCGCCCAGAGCAAGCAGGTTTCCGTCCAAACAGGTCTTGCGTAGACCACATCAATAGTTTACGTATAATAGTAGAGCAATCTGTGGAACTGAGAGCCCCTCTATATCTAATCTTTATTGATTTTAAACGTGCCTTTGACTCTATACATCAATCTGCTATTTGGCAGGCCTTGGCTTGTAAGGGAGTTCCATCTAAGATAATCCGGCTAATTAAAGCTCTTTACAACAATGCTCGCTGTCTAGTTCTTCATGAAGGTCTCAAAAGCAACCTCATTGATATCAACGTTGGTGTCAGACAAGGTTGTATTCTATCACCCTTACTCTTCAATATTGTACTCGACCTAGTCATGGCACAATCTATTCCCACTACCAGCGGCATCAATCTTGATTTCACTGCCAAACTAAATGATCTCGACTATGCCGATGATATTTGCTTAATCTCGCATAACTTTAGTGAAATGCAACAAAAACTTGACTTAGTAAGCGCCAATGCAGAAAAAGTAGGTCTTCAATTAAACACCAACAAAACCAAATCGCTGAGGCTTAATACCGAAAATACCCGTCAATTCTCTCTCCTTGACCAACGCTTAGATGATGTTAATGAATACCTCTACTTGGGATCGCTAATCGATAAATCCGGAGGAAGTTCGGCCGACATTCAATACCGCATTAACAAAGCGAGACAAACCTTTGGAACTCTTACCAAAGTCTGGAAAACATCCAACATTTCAGTGCAAACAAAAATCAAAATTTTTAATTCTAACGTAAAGTCAGCTCTATTGTATGGATGCGAAACATGGAATCTATCAATACTTGATGCCAAACGAATTCAAGCTTTTGTCAATAGATGCCTTCGGCGCATTATTAAAGTTTTTTGGCCGAACACTATCTCCAATGATGAGCTCTGGATAAGAACTAGCCAACCATTAATAATTGAAACCATCAAAACACGTAAATATCGATGGCTTGGTCATACTCTTCGCAAACCAATGACCAACATTACAAGAAAGGCGCTGGAATTCAACCCTCAAGGCAGCAGAAGAAGAGGTCGACCAAATAACACCTGGAGACGTAACACAGAAAAGGAAATCCGTGATGCTGGGTATTCCTGGAGCCAGATCAAACGCCTGGCCGAAGATAAGGTTGAATGGAAGAAATTTGTTGTGGCCCTATGTTCCTCTTAGGAATTCTCAAGGATTATATATATAAAGAGGCACATGCTTGGGGCTGTTATCTTAAGTAAATATATAATTGGTTGGTAAGCGGATTTTTTTCACACTAACTGGAGGTAAGCTTTGAGGATGTAAATGTAGACTTTTTGGTACATAATACTATCAATAAAACTTTTTTTGCCCCATCCCGTTCCTACTTATACATCCCATAACTAATTGAAAACTACTCCATGTTTAACCGGGTATGTTAGGGGTTTCTCTTGTGTTTCCGTTTACGACTTTTACCACACTTAAAGCTTTCCATCCGACTTGAATAGGTTAAATTTACTTTCGCTTGTGAAAATTATTCGTTTCCGGTGCTTAGGGTCATGATTAAGGCATGTTTCTTCGTTATTTCAAGCGTTTTGGTGTATTTTTTCTTGGTATAAAGCGTTTTCTACGGGAAGTACTCTGCTTTTCGCAGTATATTGCGAAAGGTTTCAACGGAAACTTGTTTACCATAATCGGAAAATACTTCCGCAGCTACACAGATGCAGTTTTCTTGGATTCTTTGTGATATTTCGGACAATAGCACTCTTTTCTTGATCAGTCAATAAGTTTGGAGATCAGATTTTTGATTATTTACGTACCGCCCGGTTCTCGCTTACCAATAAATAACGTTGTTGAAAGTGGTAATGAGTCTAATAACCGCTTTGGCTATATTTTTGTATGAATTTTCTTTTTTGACTCTATTGATAATAATTTCTTCTTCTTCTTTGGTACTTTTTTTTAGAATTCCGCCCTATCCCACTATTTTGCACGATTCCGATCGGGATTTCAGAGACAATTCTTAACTTACCAAAATCCTTAGACGCTGTAAGTTTTTTAAATCAAATCGCTGTTTTACTAGTGGAGAATTTCACAAAACAGCAAAACGACGAATACTTTTTTGGAAAAAATATTTGAGCTTTATTTATCTTTCGCTATTTTAGCAAAGAAGATGTAAATTCAAATCACCGAAAACGACAATTTTTTTTATATTGAGAGCCAAAGAATATTTGTGGAAAAAAAAATTTGCAGTTTATGCAAAAGGAATATTGATATTTAAGATTTAAAAAAAAAGCAATGAGCGACGAATACTTTTTACTGGCACTGATACATTTTTTTTATTAACAAATGAAAATTCAAATTTTTATGACAACGTTAAAAATATAAAAAAAAACTATTTATTTATTTTTTTATTTTTTTTAGAAAATCTGCTGTTTTGCTACGTAAGCGAAAGGAATTTTCTCTAAAAAGCTCTTTGTTCTTTAAGAAGGGACCCCAATACCAAGGTCCGATTTTGCCCATTCACGCAATTAACCAGCCAATGATCATAACATTTATTTGTGCAAGTTTAAGGAGTCTAGCCTTTTTAGTTTGGAATACATCGTGCTTTCTCAGACGGACGGACCTCGATAGGATGTCTCAGATTCTGAGACAATTTTTATAGACAAAGAATTAGATTCTGAGACCTTTTTTACAGAAAAAGTCTCAGGTTCTGAGGAATTTTTTCTATAGAAAAAAGTCTCAGGTTCTGAGATATATTTATGTAGAAAAAAGCTCAGGTTCTGAGACATTTTTGCTAAAGACATTTTTTCTTTAGGATAAGTCCCAGATTCTGAAGCATTTTTTTTATAGAAAAAGTCTAAGATTCTGAGACATTTTTTATAGAAAAAATCTCAGATTCTAAAACATTTTTTCTATAGAAAATGTCTCGGATTCTGAGACATTTTTTCTATAGAAAAAGTCTAAGATTCTAAGACATTTTCTATAGAAAAAGTCCCAGATTCTGAGACATTTTTTCTATAGAAAAAGTCTCAGATTCTGAGACATTTTTTTTATAGACAAAGTCTCAATTTCTGAGACATTTTTTCTATAGAATAAGTTTCAGATGCTGAGACATTTTTTCTATAGAAAAAGTCTTAGATTCTGAGACATTTTTTCTATAGAAAAAGTCTCAGATTCTGAGACATTTTTTCTATAGAAAAAGTCACAGCTTCTGAGACATTTTTTCTATAGATTCTGAGACATATTTTCTTAAGAAAAGTCTCAGATTCTAATACATTTTATCTATTAGGAAAGTCTCAGATTCTTAGACAATTTTTCCAGCTACATACATATGTATGTATATAACAATTTAAAAATTTTCACTTTATTGTTTTCTTTAAAAAAATATTTCCAAGAATTCAATGAAATTTTTGTTTTTCATTATCATTGATTAATTGGTAATGATTTTATTTTTCATTATTATTATGTAAAAAATTGCTAATGAGAATTTCGTTTCATTTTCATTGTGTAAAATTAATGATAATGATTTTTTAATTTCATTAACATTGACCATATTCAATGACAATGAAACACTCAATGTAAATTGAAAAACAATGCATTAGTCCGAGTGACTGTATAATAATAAATTATTGAAAACTGTACAAGGCGTATGATTTATTTTGTGAATGCCTTTAAATAACAATCATACGCAACGGTGAACAGTTTAATATTTTTAATAATTTTCTTAATAATTACCTATTGCAGCGAAATTTATACCGGTTATTTCTAACGTAATTTTGAGCTTAAGGTTGGACGCTTGATCCCCCATGTTCAATAATGGCACCACCAGGAGCCTTTAATGTAGGACATGTTTAGCACACCAAAGCTTTAAGACCACTAACATTAAATGCGTGTAAAAAGTAATCTAGCGCAGAATTAAAAAACACTTTGAGGGTTTTGTTATGTAAAATGCCAAATTTCATTTTCTTTCGGTTTCATCCCATTCCTATTCGGAAATTTCGACTTTGTATCACTGTGTTATTTAAAAAAAAAAAAAAATCATGTGTAATTTTTTAATTTTATGTACCAAAAAAAAATGTACAGTAGACTATAGAAAATAGAGTTGACTATAACTATTTCGAAGAGAGCCTTCCGTATGTCAAATTATAAAAATAAAATTAATTTTTGCTGTATTAAGTCTGCAAAACCAAAATTTTTCTTTAAAATCGTCTGAAAAACTCTTTAGAAACATATTCTCGCCAGAACAGCATTTGGCACTCTTATAAGATCGCCTATATACCGAGCCAAATACCGAGATTTCGGCAGAGGTCACTGAGGTGTCCCCTTCTCCCCCGCGGTTTATGTCATTGGGTGTCCCCTTCTCCCCCGCGGTTTATGTTGAAAAATCCATTTATTTTACAGGGCTAAGAGGTTTTTTCGATATTAAATTGTTTCATTTGTTTAACAAAAATTTAATAAAATCTTTAAAAAATGGCGATTATAAGAGGTTGGTTTAGTTTCTTAAACATAAACTTTAAACGCCTCAAATCGTAACAAAACATTTAGAAGTCAACAACTTTTCACAATTTTAAAAAATAAACGATCATAACAAAACTGAAATGTCACTTTTTAACAATTTCCCCATAATTCCTCGCGTTGCCAATTTTTATTTTTTTATATGGAGTTTGACAGACTTTTTCACGTGAAAACGAACAGAGTACTATGCTTTAAGGGGGTACTTCCCCACATCATTCGATATGGGGAAGTACAGACACAAATGATAGAGGCGAATCACTTTTGGAGTTTTTGTTAAGCACTAACCTTTATATTTGTAACAAGGGTAGTGAACCAACTTTCGTTACAAGTACGCGGCAAGAGGTTCTTGACGTAACACTTGTATCAGATACATTGTCTGATAGAAATGATGACTGGAGAGTTTTGGAAGAGCATTCTTTCTCAGATCATCGCTACATTGAGTTTTTACTCAGGGAGCGTGCCCCGGTTGAGACAGTCTCTAGAAATCTGAGAAGAACAAACTGGGTGAAATATAGGGAGACTTTTTCTTTGCTTTTGGATGAAGTACCCCTACCTGAACCGCATAGTTTAGCGGAAATTGACTGTCTGGTTGACCATATAACAAATGTTTGTAATAGGTGCCTGGATGCGTCTTGCCCTTCTGCAAAGCCTAGAGGGAAAAAAACCACCTTGGTGGTCAAATGAGTTGCAGACAAGCAGAGATTCCTGCAGAAAGCTCTTTAATAAGGCTAAATTTTCAAGAGCGGACGAGGACTGGTCTGCATACAGGCTGCAACTTAAGAGTTATAAAAAGATGATCAGTAATGTAAAATGTGATTCTTGGAAAAACTTCTGTGGAAACATAGAAGACGTTTCTGAGGCATCCAGGCTGCGCAAGGTTCTGGCTTCTTCTCCTTGCACCCTAGGATACCTGAAAGATCCTAATGGGGTGTGGTCTTCCTCCAGTGGAGAGTCGCTGGATCTCCTTTTAAACACGCATTTTCCGGGCAATTCCATGACGCCGTTTCAAGCTTTGGAACGTTCTGACGCCCAAGCATCTGAAATTGCTTCGGAAATAATAAATATGCCAACATTAATCTGGGCGATAAAAAGCTTCAGGCCCTATAAATCCCCGGGACCTGATGGTATAATCCCGGCTGAGTTGCAGCAAGTGTTGGACTATATAGCCCCGTTGCTGTATAATCTATACACAGCATGCATCAACTGGTCGTATATTCTTTTAAAATGGAGGGATACCAGAGTCCTATTTATCCAGAAGGCTGGGAAAAGTTCCCACACAGCTCCGAAGGATTTCAGACCAATTAGTCTGTCTTCTTTTTTGTTAAAGACAATGGAACGAATGATAGACTCATATTTGCGTAGAGTGATTGACCCGAGGTTGCTTTCGACAAAGCAACATGCATACAGCAAGGGACGATCAACGGAAACAGCTCTTCATGAGCTCGTTGGTACCATCGAGAGATCGCTTTCGGTAAAGGAGTACACTATGGTGGCCTTTCTTGATATTGAGGGGGCTTTTAATAATGTCATCCCAGAATCGATAATATTGGCATTGTCTGGTCTGGGAGTAAAGCGTGAAATTGTTTTAATGGTGGAAAACCTACTTGCCAATAGACGTATAACGTCTGAATTGGGAGCGTCCGTCATATCTCGATTTGTCAATAGGGGCACACCACAAGGTTCTCTGAAAGATCTGTCTAAATGGGCAAGAGACTGTGGTCTAGGAGTTAATCCTAGTAAAACAGAGCTTGTTTTGTTTACAAGGAAAAATAAGATTCCTGCTTTTGATCCTATTTCTCTGGACGGTACTGAAATCACCTTCTCAGATGGAGCCAAGTATCTTAGAGTATTTCTAGATAGGAAGCTGAATTTCAGGCGTAATATTGAGGAACGGGTGAGAAAAGCAACGATTGCTTTGTATTCCTGTAAAAGGGCCATTGGAAAACGATGGGGTTTTAGCCCTCAAGTCGTTCATAGGATCTATACAGCAGTGGTGCGTCCAATTTTGCTGTATGGAATCATTGTCTTGTGGCCTGCTTTAGAAACAAAAGCGAACTTTGTCTTTATCACGAAGGTACAAAGAATGGCGTCAATGTGCATCACTGGTGCTCTTCGTACTACACCTACGGCTGCATTAGAAATCCTCCTTCACCTGATACCCTTGGACATATTGGGTAGGCAGTATGCGGCTGCGTCGGCAATTCGACTTAATAGCACGCTGCAATGGAGGAACAGGGATTGTGGAATTAGCGCGATCTTGAAAAAGATAACAATACCACAAAATGTGGACTGTGCTCCCTCTTTGAGCCTCTTTGAGCGCCACTTTACCACTATGATACCATCCGGGGAGTCTTGGATGGGGGATACTCCGGGTAGTGGAGCTACCATAAATTTTTACACAGATGGATCGAGGCTGCACGAACAAGTGGGCTTTGGAGTCTATTCGGAAGAGCTTGGGTTGAGCCTGGCTCGTAGATTGCCAGATCATTGCAGTGTTTACCAGGCAGAGATGCTGGCAATAAAAGAAGTGGCTGACTGGTTGAGCTGCAATGTCTTGTCTACAACCGCAGTCAACATCTATACTGACAGTCAAGCCGCGGTCAAGTCCCTGGATTCAATGTTTCTGAAAACAAGATCTGCCCTTAACTGCCGCACGTCTTTAAATGATATGGCCAATCAGTTTAACATAGGACTCATATGGGTCCCAGGTAGGGTTGCCATCCGTCCTCTTTTCCCCGGACACCGTCCTCTTTTTTAGAGCGTCCGGGGCAGTCCTACTTCTTTTTTAGCAAGTGTCCGGGGTTGTCCTACTTTTTGCACTTTTCCCCATTATTTTTTTTTTTCTAATTCTAATTTTTTCTAATTTTTTTTCTAAAATTAACGTCTTAATTATTGGCATCGCTGTATTTTCGCTTACCAGCAGTAATGTCAACTTTTTGAGAGCAAAACGAGCACAAAAATAAAAAAGACTTTATGTAGTGGGAAAATAGCTACGTTGATATTACTTCTTATCAGCTGCCGTGTGTCTTAAAGTTTGCTCTCCGAAAAAAGATTTGTGTATCAAAACTTCCATTTTAAAATTTTCTAAATGATTTTAAGCAATTTCCTTTTGAATTTACAAAAATTGTATTTCAGAAATTTCTAATGTAATTGAAGTAAGTAAAATTTTTTTTCTCGTTAATTATGGTGTAGAAATGTTGAGAATTTTTCGTTAGAAAAATGGCCTCAGATTCTGAGAATTTCCCTATAGAAAAATTGTCTCAGATTCTGACATTTTTTCTATAGAAAATTGTCTCGGATCCTGAGAACTTTTCTCTAGAAAAAATGGCTCAGATCCTGAGAATTTTTCTGTACAAAAAATGTCTCTGATTCTGAGAAGTTTTCTATAGAAAAAATGTCTCAGATTCCGAGAATTTTTCGTTAGAAAAAATTCCTTAGATTCTCAGAATTGTGCTATAGAAAAAATGTCTCAGATTCAAAAAATTTTTCTGTAGAAAAATGTCTCAGATTCAAGGAATTTTTCTATAGAAAAATGTCTCAGATTCTGAGATTTTTTCTATAGAAAATTGTCTCGGATCCTAAGAATTTTTCTATAGAAAAAAAGTTTCATATTCTGAGAATTTTTCTATAGTAAAAATGTTTCGGATCCTGAGAATTTTTCTATAGAAAAAATGTCTCAGATTCTGAGAATTTTTCTATAGAAAAAATGTCTCAGATTCAGAGAATTTTTCTATTAAAAAAATGTTTCGGATACTGAGAATTTTTCTATAGAAAAAATGTCTCAGATTCTAAGAATTTTTCTATAGAAAAAATTTTCAGAATCTGAGAATTTTTCTATAGAAAAAATATCTCGGAATCTGAGAACTTTTCTATAGAAAAAATGTCTCAGAATCTGAGAATTTTTCTATAGAAAAAATATCTCAGATTCTGAAAATTTTTCTATAGAAAAAATGTCTCAGATTCTAAAAATTTTTCTATAGAAAAAATGTCTCAGATTCTGAAAATTTTTTCTATAGAAAAATTCTCAGATTCTGAAACATTTTTTCTATAGAAAAACTCTCAGATAGAAAAACTCTCAGAAAAACTCTCAAATCTCAGACATTTGTTCTATAGAAAAATTCTCAGATTCTGAGACATTTTTTATATAGAAAAATTCTCAGATTCTGAGACATTCTATAATGTCTCACTTGTAGTTTTCTAAATGCTTTCTAAAAATTCCATTTCACAAAATTTCCAATTTTATTTCAAAAATTTCATTTATATTTCAAAATTTTCAAAATGCTTTTCGGAAAATTCTAAAAAAAGTATATTTCAAAAATTTCGATTTGTATATCAAAATTTTACAAATGCTTTTCAGAAAATTTTGATATACAAATGAAATTTTTTGAAAAGCATTTGCATAATTTTTAAATGGAAATTTTTGTAATACAATTAAAATATCTGAATTTATTTAAATTAAAAAATAATTTTCTTAAAATTATTTAGAAAATTTTGAAATGAAAATGGAAATTTTTGAAAAACAAAACTCTGATATACAATAGAAAATTTTTGAATTATAACTGGAAATTTTTGAGTTATAAAGGGATATTTCTTAAATATAATTGAATAGATATTTCCGAAATATTTAAATATAATTGGAAATATATTTTTTAGTGGAAAAAAAAAATATTTTCTTAATAAAAATTTTTTGTTTTTGCATATTGTATTGCTTTGTTGACTTGTTTTAAATTAATTTAATATTAAAAAAAAATGTCCTCTTTTTTGGGTCAAATGTCCTCCTTTTTTGAGGTTGACGTCCTCTTTTTCTCAAAATGCAAATGGCAACCCTAGTCCCAGGGCACAGAGACATTCCAGGGAATTGCAAAGCCGATGAGCTTGCAAGACTAGGAACTACCTTACAGGTTCCAACAGAATTGGAATGTGTTGGTATGCCTCTAGAAACTTGCAAGCAAAACCTACGGCTTTGTTCTGCGACGGAGACTAATCAAAGATGGGCAAATGGATGGACGTGTGAGACAACACGACTGATTTGGCCTTCTCTTAATCAGGGGCGCACAAGTGAGCTGATATCGCTTCCAAGAGGAGAGATTTCGACGGTGGTTTCTATAATTACCGGACACTGTCTTATAGGGAAGCACGCAGAGCGGTTAAATGTGCCGTCAAATGACTTTTGCCGAAGTTGCATGGATGAAGAGGAGTTGGAAACTATCGAACACTTTATTTGCCATTGCCCGGCACTCTCTGGTCAGAGACTTGATTCACTGGGATCTAGGGAGCTGTACGATCTTTCTGATTTGTTGGATGTCAAAATTCAACATCTAAGGAGTTTTATAAGAAGTTCAAAAGGGTTTAACGACAGGGACTAGTAGGGAAACCTATTACGGTCCCGTGGTATCACAATGGACCTCAGAGTCTACGTGTGTTGACGTAAAACGTCAGCAGCCACTTAAAACCTAACCCAACCTATCAGTCTAGGACCCCATAAAGTATATATGTATATTATTGATCAGTGATCGATTTTAAGACATTCTAGCGATGTCCGTCTGTCCGTCTGTCTGTGGAAATGGTGATCACGACCAAAATATTACACGGAGATGACTCAAACTTAAAATATTTGTTGGAAGTTCTCCTGAGCAGTTTGGTATTGCATTTGAGCGATATCCGTTCAGCGGTTCAAAAGTTATGAACGAAAATGTAAGAACACCTCAAAAATTTTTGGTACATTCAACATAACCTAAAAATACAAAATGCTTTAATTCGGGTGCTGGTTGACATATGTGAACTTAATTGAACATCGAAAGGTACTTAAACAAGTACAAACACATTTTTTTATAAAAAAAGAAAAAATCGCGGATTTTTTATCGCAAATTTTTTTTCGTTGAAATTTTTTTAAATTTTTTTTTGAATTTTTTTTTGCAATAATCTTTTTGAAATTGTGAACGGTATCAATACATTCGGCAAGGCCGAATTTAACTTTTTTACCTTTCTTATTTCCACCCTTTCACCGGATATCAAAAATCCAGGTCCGTGTGGATATTCTTCATGGAACGTACTTTATGCATGTCAATTGAAATCTTCCTAGGTCTTAATTAATTAAAATATAAAAAAAGAGCAATTCTGCCACACCCATATTCCATTTTAATTCTACGTCTACAGTCCAAACATTTTAAATCTTAATACTTTGGGATATGCTCCATTGTCCGAACTTAAAGCTTATCAATTTTCAGTTACATAGCTCAAGAAAACAATTTTTTCGCGCCCCTTTCTTCGCTCAATTCCACCCTACAGTTCAAAAGTTTTAGATCGGATTTTCAGGATGTTCACCATAGACAGACCTGTAAAATTCAGTTAAAAAGTAAATTTTACAACGCTGCTTTTTGGCAAAGCCCTCCGCCACAGGCTAAAAATAAAAAACTGGCTACGTAAGGATCTGGCCCCGGTGTTGTATGCCAATTTTCGGCATTGTAGCTTATCAGATATTCACATATCTAAAGTCAGTGTTTTATTATCATTTCTTTATGGTTGCGAACATCGTCCTTGTTAACCGATCTTTTCGGAGAATTCTTAAAATATGTTGGCCTTGCACGATCACCAAGGAGGGCAATCATATTAAAGTTCTTAAAAAAAATTTTTTTTGGATCAGCCACACCCTTCGCAAGTCGCCTCAAGAAGTTTGCAATTACACTACAAGGAAGCTGAAAACGGCATCGGCCAAAAAACTCCAACGACGATCTAAAATGCAAGAAATTAATGGGCAAAACTTCACTAACATTCGAGATCTTAAAGATCTGGCCAATCTTACTCAACCGAAGATGAGCAAGGCAATATATTGATTGATCACATAAAATAATTTAATTTTATGCAGTCTTAGCAGATTTGGAACAGGTGGTGCTGAAAACAAATTACACCAAACACTCTCGCACATCTTATTCAGTGGTAAATATTTTGTGCGTGCAGTAATTTAGTAAGATTATTTATATGAATGTTTAGTTATGTATGTATGTATGTACATATGAATGTGTTTACATTTCTTTATGACAATCATGCATGCTGAATGCGAATGTTTGTCAATATGTTTATTTAATAAACTCTTGTATTTTGACGTAGATGGAATGAATATGAGAGTATTTGACAATTTTCTAATAATGTACTATTGCAATCTTCTGATTAAAATAGTCCTGAAATCATTTATGGCACCTGCGACTTAAAAAGAAATTGTACAAATAGTATATATTATTTTTTTACATACTTTTAAAGGTGATCAACAACTTCTGCTTTAATTTCGGTAGTGGGTGTTTTTTTCACTGTTTAGTTGCGATTTTGGGGGGAGACGTCGTGGACCACCTTCGCTGTTGCGATACATGTTGACGACTTAACAGATTTTGCATATTTTAACTTAAAATCGGCCAAGGACCTACTATTTAGGCATTTAAGTTCCTAATCAGGACAACCTTGTTTTTCTAAAAATCTCATATCAACAGACGGCCATAACTAGATCGACTTCAAATTTATTGAACATCACGAATATTGAGTTTTAGGATTCGTAGACAAATATTTAGTTCTGCTGATTTTGCATGTTGTTAGTTGTCTCCACTTCCTGTTCGCTATTGCAACATTTATGGAATCTCGTCTTTTTTGAAGTGTTGGAGCGATGGTAAAACTAGCACCGTGGTACCTACACCATCCATGTTTCGCGAACATTGTTTAAAATTTAATTCTATATAAATTTTGTGCCGCTAGATTGGATACTTTGGCCACTGTGCATTAGGCTGTAACGATTTTTACTTTTATTTTTCGTTTAAGCTGAAAGGGGTCGAAAAAGTTTCTATTGTGTGTCAAAATAACTCAATAAAATTTTCATGAAAATCAAAAATTGCCTTAACCTTCCGCATTACGGTAAAAGTAAAAACCCCCAAAAATTACATATTTTTTCTTATATCTACACTCAAAATAATAACTCTGTTAAATTACAGAAAAACTCTGCTAATTTAACAGAGTACACCATACTTTTCCAGCTAACAACATTTCTTGGTAATTTTACTAAAAAACTCTGTAAAATGATTTTGACAGAAAAAAACTGTTAATTTACAGAGTTTATAGTAAAATATTGGTTAAATATGAAAGCTTTTTTACAGAGAAACTCTGTAATTTTACCATAAAACTCTGTAAAATTATTTGGACCAAAAAAACTTTTAATTTACAGAGTTTCTAGTAAAATATTGGTTAAATAAACCACCATTTAGCAAGGAAAACTATGAAATTTACATATATTTGATGCAAAAAAAAAATTTACAGAAAAAATTCTGTAAATTTACAGAGTTTAGTTAAATGCATGTTATTTTGTAAAATTTTTATAAGATTTCTGAAAAATTAATTTTGATAACTTTTTTTGCTACTTTTTCAACTTTTTCTCAAAAAAAAAAAAATTACAGATAAAATTTTGATGTTTGGTAACAAAAACAAAATCTACTCAAACAGATTAAAAAGTAATATAACAGAGGAAACTTTGTTTTTTGTCACAACAATATACAAAGTTTTTTCTTTAAATCTGTATTTTGACAGAAAACTCTGTCAAATATCTGTAGAATTGAGATTACAGTCATTTTACAGAGTTATTATTATGAGTGTAGGCAACCAAGTTTTTTTAAGTAATAAAAACGGCGAAATCGTAACTTCATTAGCGATTTCTCAAAATTAGGCCACTTTAAAAAAATATGCTATGGTGGAAAACCTTCTGCTAGTATTCCAAAAGCCTCCCCAGAAGTCATATAAAAATCCAAAATATCCTTTTGCACCCACATCGTGGATTAAATAAAAATTTTTATTTTTTTTTTTAGATAAAAGGGGACCAGAAATTTTTTTTTTCGAGTCAAAATGACTCCAAGAAAATTTCGTGAAAATTCATGATTTCTTTCTGCTCACGCATCGCGGTTGAAATATGTTTTTTTTTTTTGAAATTTTTAATTAATCCGCGATGTGGTTGTCCAAAGATTTTTTTGATTTTTATGAGACTTCGCGAGAGGCATTTGGAGTTCCAGCAAAAGGATTTTCACCATAGCATAACTTTTTAAAGTGACTTAACTCGGAAAAATCATTCATGAAGTTACGATTACTCGATTTTTTATTACTTAAAAGTCACATAATTCGCAAAAAAAAAAAATTTAATGTGATCTTGACACGGAAGAACTAGTTGCGTACTGATCAGATTAATTTTATTTTACTTTAAATGGCGATATCTCGAAAACTACGCAAAATAGAGCAAAACGAAACAACTCTTTGGTTCTCAGGATCACCATATCGACATTTTAAGTTTTACAAAGAAAACACTAAAAATACTTATTCTGTGTGCGTTCATGTAAACCAACAAAACATTTTTAGTAAATGTGTTCTTTGGACGGTACGTGTGAATAACGTACTGTTTTTTTTTCGAACACTGCATAGCAAAAATTTCCGTTCTAAATAATGCATTCTAGAATGCATCATATTATTTTACAACCTACTCTAACATTTCAGAATCAATGATTTTTGTTTAAAATTGTCCCCAAGCAATAGTTTTTTAAAGCAAGTATTTTTTTTTTTTTGAAAAATTATTTTGGATTGAAAATTTTGTTGTGAATAAGTACTTGAGAATATATACAAGAACCTATCGTTAAAGGGATCTGCTCAAAAACTTTCCTGGGTTATTACAAAATACTAAAAAGATTTTTAATCTGTGGACCACTTAAAAACTCCATCCCGACCATTGAATAATGATTTATTTAAAATACTCTCAATACTGTTTAATATTGATGTCTGACATAATTTAGCAAATATTATTAAAACATGTTCGCTTTTCATAAACAACAAAATTATACAAATAACAATAGAGAAACCAAAACTTTTTGACTACAGCAAACGTACAATACCAACTTAAAAACACACATAAGCACGGATTTTTCAAATATATAAAGAATATATGATCAGCACACTATATACTCATACATAAATATTAAGCAAATAACTTATGCCTCATTCTGGTATTCAAAAGACTCCCCCGAAAAAAGAAAAAACATCTACACAACGACAATTGTATGAACAATGTGCTGCTGCAAACAACTGCTATAGTTTTTTTGATGATGAAACGGTCCAAGCCATTAGCACGTGCACGCATTAAGTCTGCCCTCACATGGTGGTATCATAATTTTCACAAATTACCGTTAAAGTGTTGCCATATTTTGTATAAAATGTTAAACTGCTGTTAGATGCTGCTACAACACAGAAAAAAATATTCAATGGAAAAAAACAATTAAATATTTGCTCAGCTTAAAATTTGACATTTAATTAAATTTTACTTGAATCAATTAACCATTTGCTCAAATCTGAAAAATTCACAAAAAAATTCATAAAAACAAAAAAACTCATCATAGTAGGCTTTGAGTAACAATGCGATGAGCGCTGTTGCGTTTTTTGTTTTAGTTTTAGTTAGTCGTCAAATAGAAAAGTACTTTCACGCACACAAGACGAAAATAAACAAAATAATATAAAGCACAAAAAAAAAAAACAATTTAAACAAAAGACTTGAAAAGACTGACAAAAAACACTACAACTGTAAAATAATGATTAACCATTCACTCAGATCAAGCATTGGATTACTCAAAAATAACACAAAATTATTGATTAACCGCTCACTCAAATCAAGCATTGGTTTAATCAAAAATTAGAAAAAAATAACAATTAACAAATTACTCAAATCAAGCATTGGTTTAATCAAGGAACAGTCAATGACTGACCTACAATTTTCGTGCTTGATCCAACAATTTTCCTCATTAGATGACTTTTAATTAAAATAATGCTCAACCTGGTGTATTTCGTGCTTGATCTAACAACTCATTTTTATCTGTGAAGGAAGATTATAACTACTGCATATTATTTTGTTGATGTTGCTAGTATTGGTGATTGTGCCATTCTGCTTAATGTAAGGCATTCCACATCAACTTTTCCGCTAAGAAAACCATCAATATAAAATCCACTGCAAAACACTATTCTTTTGTTATTTTTTTTTTGGTAATAAGTACTCATTACCGCATGCATTAGCATGTAATAAGGAATCTTTGCTTGCTGACTTACTTTATGTTAACAAATAATCAGTTAGCACTAGGGATGTGATTTCTATGCAAATGCATGTTTTTTGTCGATAGTCTAAAAGAAATATCAACCAATTACACTGCGGAACACTAAAAAATAAACAAGAGATACGACCATCATTTCAATATATTTCGGACATGCTGAATCGAATGGCGTACTCCGTTTTTCGATGTATGGTACAGTTTTCTTGTAAAATGTCATTAAAGATTGGCTGATTTTCAGCTGCTTTTTTAACAAAAACAAATTCCAAAGCTAATGATTTTTAAATTTTATGGCATGGAAAACAAAGATATAACATGTAGCAATATTTCTAATATAAATTTGGTTTAAAGCTTTTCATCTTAACCCCTTTAATTCGCGGATTTCTTCATTTTTTTAAGTTTTCGCGAAATTACCCGCTTAATTGGTCTCTGATAAAAAACTTGCATTTTGTGGATCATAAAGGCGTCCATGACACTACGAATAGTGGACAAAAAACATCTATGTTATATGGACCATCATGAAGAAAATCGCGAAAAACCGTTTTTTTGTATATGGCAGCATCACTTTAAGAGATGATTTGAGGCTTCATCTTTTAGTACACTCAAAAAAAAAAACTGTAAAGTTAACAAAAAATTTAGTTAAATTTAACTAAAAAAGCACCTGATTTTGGGCCTACTAAATTTTTAGTTAATTTAACTAAAAATATTTAGTTAACTTTTCGTAGAATGAATGTAGCAAAAAAAACCGTAACTTTAACTAAAAATTTAGCTGAAATTTCGTAACTTTTTTATGTACATATTTTAACAAAAAAATTAGTTGAATTCAGCTAAACTTTTTGTTACTTTTCGTAAACTAAAATTTACAAAATATTTAGTAAAAAATTTTAAGTTTATTTTTTCTGTTTTTTCATTAGCTTAAGTAGAACTTATGAGATTCGCATAGGAGGCTACACAAGAAATTTCACTTAACAAATTTGTTACGAAAAATCAGCAAATTAATTAGTAAAAATTCGTAAACTCAGTTTTGAAGTCAACAAAAAAAATTAATTCAAAATTTGTTCAAAACTAGTATTTTCGTAAATTGAACTTAACTAAAAAAAGTAGTTAAAACGCTGATTTTAACTAAAAATTTGCTAAAAAGCCAGTAAACTCAAGTTAACAAAAAAAAATTTGTTAACTTTACAGTTTTATTTTTTTGAGTGTATATAATGTGGGAACCTTAAACAATGAACTGACCCAAAATTTGTCCAAAAAAGTTTTCATTTGCAAAAGTTATCTTAACAAAAACTGTTATTTCAGTGTTTGCGATACAATAATTATAGTTTTTGTTAAGATAACTTTTGCAAATGAAAACCTTTTTGGACAAATTTTGGGTCAGTTCATTGTTTAAGGTTCCCACATTATATACTAAAAGATGAAGCCTCAAATCATCTCCTAAAGTGATGCTGCCATATACAAAAAAACGGTTTTTCGCGATTTTCTTCATGATGGTCCATATAACATAGATGTTTTTTGTCCACTATTCGTAGTGTCATGGACGCCTTTATGATCCACCAAATGCAAGTTTTTTATCAGAGACCAATTTAGCGGTTAATTTCGCGAAAACTTAAAAAAATGAAGAAATCCGCGAATTAAAGGGGTTAAGATGAAAAGCTTTAAACCAAATTTATATTAGAAATATTGCTATAAGTTATATCTTTGTTTTCCATGCCATAAAATTTTAAAATCATTAGCTTTGGAATTTTTTTTGTTAAAAAAGCAGCTGAAAATCAGCCAATCTTTAATGACATTTTACAAGAAAACTGTACCATACATCGAAAAACGGAGTACGCCATTCGATTCAGCATGTCCGAAATATATAGAAATGATGGTCGTAACTCTTGTTTATTTTTTAGTGTTCCGCAGTGTTATTTAAAACGGCATTGTACCCAGTTGGCTCCCTTTATGAAATTGGAGACAGTTTAATACAATTTTTCCAAATGGACTCAATGACATTTCAGCAGTTGGTCAGCAGTGCCCTCCAGTATCGGTGGCCACCAACAATTCGTTTAAACAACCGCTGAACAACTCTGACATGTCATTGGGGACATTTTGAAAAATTTTTGAAGATGTCAGCAATTTTATAAAGGGAGAGCCAGCAGTATGCAGGGGGGATTTTTTTCTGTTTTTTCTTAATTCAAAATGTTTTCGGACGTTTGCAAACATTCATTATAACTTCGTGCCTTTTTATGAAAATTTAAATCCTTTAATGTAATGGTAACTTAAAATCTATAAACTATTTTTTTTTTGACGACAAGAAAATTCTTGTAAAATTGCAAAGTTTTTTGGTAGTACAGTTTATACGAAAACTTTTCTTGTAAATTTCAAGTTTTTTTTAGTGTGTATACTTACAAGGAAGGTCTTTCACAGGGCACCCGCACTCAAAAAAAGAAAACTGTAAAGTTAGCAAAAAAATTAGTTAAATTTAACTAAAAAAGCACCTGATTTTGGGCCTACTAAATTTCTAGTTAATTTAACTAAAAATGTTTAGTTGATTTTTCGTAGAATGAATGTAGCAAAAAAAAACGTAACTTTAACTAAAAATTTAGCTGAATTTCGTAACATTTTTATGTACATATTTACAAAAAAATTAGTTGAATTCAGCTAAACTTTTAGTTACTTTTCGTAAACTAAAATTAACAAAATATTTGTAAATTTTTTTTTACATTTTTAGGTCGACTTTTTTTTATTTCACCGAACACTTTAAACACTAACACTTCACTTATTTTTTTTCAATTTTTTCACAGCATTAAGTTCAGCTTAAGTAGAACTTATGCGATTTGCATAGGAGGCTACACAAGAAATTTCTTAAATAGTAATCACTCTTTTCACTTTACAAATATGTTACGAAAAATCAGCAAATTAATTAGTAAAAATTCGTTAACTCAGTTTTAAAGTCAACAAAAAAAATTAATTCAAAATTTGTTCAAAACTAGTATTTTCGTAAATTGAACTTAACTAAAAAGTAGTTAAAAATTTGCTAAAAAGCCAGTTAACACAACTTAACTAAAAAAAATTGTTAACTTTACAGATTTATTTTTTTGAGTGCACCGATTGTCCTGAAACCGTCATATAGGAAAGAGGGGAACAAAATAAGAGTTACCTTTTTTTAACTGCCCAATCTCACATTTAGCGGGTCAATGGGGAGGGGGAAAAACGGAATTGTTTTTGAGAATTTTTCCATTTCTTTAAAAGAAACTATATGAACATTTAATACAGATCGAAAGGTATTTTGAAAGCTATCTAATGCTATCTATCGGTCATGTCCAAATTCGGTTTCCTTAACTTCGTTATTGTCAAAGATGTATAAACGTTGGGGAAGTTTATATCGTCACCTAAAAAACGCCCTATCTAACATTTTATAAATTTTACAGGAGAAGCAAAAAACGTGTTTATATAAAAACTATAAAAGTTTTCATTACAAATTTGTTAAATATTAGTAAAAACACACAAACAAATTCATTTCTGTTAAAAAAAATTATAAATTTTTAATATTTGAAAAGTTATGTTAGTAACGCCCTTTTGTCTTGTAATTTTCAGAAACACAAAAAGCCCTAACTGCACTGAAGATGTTTAAAAACACCAAGCGGATGTGTTATAAAATGTAACAACATGCTAACAAAATGTTATACTGAATGTTGTTTTATCATATAGAACTCTAACAAAATGTGGGCGGTATTGTAAAAAGGGGCGTGGCACCTGCTATATAACCTAACACTGCAAAATGTCTCATTTTGGATTCTGTTAAACACATGCTAACTTAATTCGATACAAAATGTCAATTTACCATTTTAAAGCTCCATGTCAAATGAGGGTATGGCCCGAAATAACCTAATGCATCAAAATGCTTTAACCTTTTAACGACCACAGGCAACTATACTTCCCAAATGATTTTTTGCGATTTTTTTTGTTCAAGTAAAAGATATGATAAATGTGCTAAAAGATGAATTATAGAAGAGTTTTAGAGAAACAAAAGTTTTGTTTTCATTAAGTCTCTAACTGGGCCCACTTACTCACTATAAGTTCTCAAAGTCTGCGAAGTAGTAAATATATTAGGGACAAAATTATATTTACTTGACAGGCGAAATAAGGGTCAAGAGGGGGTTCAGAAATCCAAATTCTTGTAGATTAAATATTATTAAGTTGCATTTCTTACAGATCACAGCGAGTACCAAAATGGCCTTGGCCAAAACAGCGTAATAAGGGGGAAGGAGGGGCTCAATTTTTTATGCGTAACTATTACTAGGTCAGAAATTACGAAAATGGAAAGAAAAACACTTCGGTCAAAAATGTATGGTCGTCAAAGCGTTTACTCGGCTTCTGGAAAATTTCTTAAGATCTACAGCAAATATTGGACATTTGATAGATATCTCACTCGCTTCCCACAAAGCTCCTAAAGGAAAATACCTAAGCTTTATTTTGAGTTAAAAAAGGGCCGGTTTTAAAAAAATGCAAACAAGTTTTTGATTTTGCAAAAAAAAAGTAAAAAAAAATTTTTTTGAAAGATTAAAGAAATAGCTATCTTAAACTCTCGGGACACATTTTCCTAGGAACATTAGGTAATCAGTTACATGGATGCAGACAAACACCTGCTTGACCAAAATGTAAAATTACGTTGAAAAATTGTGACTATTGGTTTTAAAAGTTGTGTCACTTGAGATGAAAACCCCCATATGTAAATGATGAAATTTGACACATGTTGCTATTTTATCTTTTCTTCGCCCTGTATTTAATGTAAGCGATATAAGACATCAACTTTTTTATTTCTGTCCCTTTTGATGAAGAAATTATAGCTTTCCAATGAAGCTAACGTTTTTTGTTATATATTGGGGGGTAATTATGTAACTTGATAGTTGTCAATCGTATCGTTATTCCATTACCATATAGTGCCATATTATGGTAATAGAATAATGGGCTCACGATGACGATTTACGATTATCAAGTTACATAATTAGCCCCCTGTATTTTTTGTAATAATAGTAAAAATTATAATTAAAAACATTTTTTTTACTTATTTAACGAAAAATTTACTTTGAATTTTATTCAATCGGAATGAAGAACTTCCAATCATGTTTTTTATCGTCATTAATTATTAAATTTTATGTAGAATTTATATCTTACTTAAGACTAATTGTACTGCATAACTTGCGATTTCTATAGCTGAAAAGAAACAATTCTCGTGAGAGTGCGGGCCTGAAGGGGTTAATTGGTAAATTTCTAAACTTTATTTTTTGTGTACATATATTTTTCCTATTGTAGTGGACATTGTGGAAGAAGAAGCATAAAAAAATGTTTAATCTTAAAAAATAACAGTTGCGTCGGCAATGTTATGTATACAAATGTGTAGTTGAGGCTTTTTTGTTTAACATATATCATAGCATGTAGTTAGGGCTTTTTGAATTTTGTTAATAAAATCCCCATTTTTGATTAAAGGAGTCTAAATTTTTTTGTGGATATGTATTTTGATCCAATACATAAGAATCAATTAAAAACGCGATTTTGAATTTTTTGTTAGTTAGGGCGTTTTGCATTTTAGTTGACGATATGGAGATGTATACACGTGCGACCCCCAAAATCATAGATAATAATCTCTATTAAAATTATTATATTTGCGTTTGGCGAAATTCCTGTTAGTTCGGCTTTTTTTCGGACTTTCCCGAGAGCCAATATTTTTTCATAAGGTGTCAACTAGAGTTGTCAACCGATTAAGAATAATTCGATTAATCGATCAAACAAATCCAAACTCTTATTCGAATAATTTAAAAAAGTCGATTTTCGAATAACGAATAAATCAATAAATTTATGTCAATTAATTGAACAATCATTTGTTTTATACCCTCCAACTATCGAAATATCGGTCTACACTAAAAAAAAAAAAACTGTAAAGTTAGCAAAAAATTTAGGTAAATTTAACTAAAAAAGCACCTGATTTTGGGCCTACTAAATTTTTAGTTAATTTAACTAAAAATATTTAGCTAACTTTTCGTAGAATGAATGTAGCAAAAAAAACCGTAACTTTAACTAAAAATTTAGCTGAAATTTCGTAACTTTTTTATGTACATATATTAACAAAAAAATTAGTTGAATTCAACTAAACTTTTTGTTACTATTCGTAAACTAAAATTTACAAAATATTTTGTAAAAAATTATAAGTTTATTTTTTCTGTTTTTTCATCAGCTTAAGTAGAACTTATGAGATTCGCATAGGAGGCTACACAAGAAATTTCACTTAACAAATTTATTACGAAAAATCAGCAAATTAATTAGTAAAAATTCGTAAACTCAGTTTTGAAGTCAACAAAAAAAATTAATTCAAAATTTTTTCAAAACTAGTATTTTCGTAAATTGAACTTAACTAAAAAAAGTAGTTAAAACGCTGATTTTAACTAAAAATTTGCTAAAAAGCCAGTAAACTCGAGTTAACAAAAAAAAATTTGTTAACTTTACAGTTTTATTTTTTTGAGTGTAGGACCCCATAAAGTATAAATATTGTTGATCAGTGATGTCCGTCTGTGAAGGGCACAATACAGTCCAAAATAAAAGAGTTACTATTTTTTTACAAGTTTTTTTTTGCATATAAAGTTCATTGACCTGCATTTGGACCAATATCGTAAAAATGAATATGTTAACATTTATGAAGAGGGAAAAGGTGTCCCCCAACGTCCCCCGCCAAGTTCCACCAATCTTAAAAGTATTATTTTTTGTTAAAAAATATTAATTATTTTATTTTTAAGTTTTATGTATGAATTGTTTATTTTTTTTGTTAGTAAAAATATTTTTCAATAACCACTTTTTTATTCGTTATTCTCCTCGATTATTCGAATAATTTTTTAGATTTAATCGTTTGATCGAACAAACAAAAACAATTATTTAAATTATTCGAACAAAGTTAAAAGTCGTATAATTGACAAGTCTAGTGGCAACCCATTTTTAAATTTGAGATTGGGCAGCTAAAAAAAACAGGTAACTATTATTTTTCTCCCCTCATTCCAATATTCAAGTTTCAGGACAATCGGTGGGTGCCCTGAGAAAAACCTTCCGTGTTAGTTGAAGGCAGAAAAACGTCACCATTGTCAGTTTTTTACAAATGATTCCAACTTAAATTCAAGAAACCTAAACGTATACTTAATATTTATTAAACAAAATATTACTCATACGTGGGGTATATTTGACTTAATTTGCCTGTTGCAGAGAAGGGACAACCTTAAAATTTTAAATTCGATATTAAAAAAAAATACTTTTTCAAAAATTTTAGCTTTGGAACTTTTTAAAATAATTCAATAATTATTTTTTAATTCTTTTTAAACATTTTATATAAAATTCTAAAAAGAATTTATAAACCAAAATAAAATATTTATTTTTTCATAGAAAGAATAAATAAATATTATTAAATATTTAAAATTTTTTATGTAGAAATAAAAATTTTTCAATAATTTAAAAAAGCGATAAAAATTGTTGTTTTAAGATAAATAAAGCTTAAATAAAAAAAAAAATCCGAAATTCTTTTAAAAAAGTTTTTAAGGTTTTAATCGATACACTATTATTTATTATTATATTTCCTTTAATTAGAATTTTTAACAGAACAATTTCAAAGAAATGCCTGATATGTAAAACTAAGGAGATGAGTTTGCTTTATTTGTTTACTAACATTAGCTTACATTGGCAATAACATACTGATGCAAAAATACACACAAACTTGAAGAGCTTTAAAAGAATGAGTTATTGCGTTCTTTATCTGATATTTAAAGTTTTAATGTCAAATTTAAATTTTAAACACACATTTTTTCTGATTTTAGATCAGTGGTGGCCATTTTTTCTATTCCTATTGACGTCGGGGTCAAAAATTATCAAAGTCAAAAATGTAGCTGTTGTCAAATTATGAACAGCCTAATGTTACAATCGGATTTAAAATTGCGGCGCAGTGAATAAAAAACTAAAAGGGCAACGGCCAGGAGCGTGGCAAAAAAAAAAATATTGGAATCGTTTTTAACTAATCTTTTTTTATACCCTCCAACCACAGTATGGGGGTATACTCACTTTGTCTAGGACAACATAAAATATATATATTATTGTGATCGATTCTAAGACATTCTGTCTGTCTGTAGAGGACACAGTACAGTCAAAAATAATAGAGCTTGATTTCCGAAGTTTGGTTTCTGGTCATTAGAGTGGTCCTTATTTTGAAATTTTGGATTTTCGTTGCTCCTCAAGCCAGGATTTGTTAAACGACCCAAAACAAGTACCCGATAAAATTTTGAAATCGGTTAACTCTCTGACTACGCTATAATCGGTCAAAATTCCGAGTTTTGGGAAAAAACGCACTAAATTAAAAAAAAAAAAAAAATTATGAATATGTTTAAAACAAAATATTTTTCGAAAAATTAGATAAAGTCTACTTGGATATAATGGTAGATTTAGTGATGGATTCCATTGTAAACCTCGCAGGCAAAACAGAAGAAATTGTTTTTGAACAGATTCGATATGGTTACTATGTACGTTGTATTGCGGGTCCCAAATTACGGATCCATATTTAAGGATCGGTCTTACAAGTGAGGTAACTCCTTTGCCCATCGTTTGATAAAGGCAAGAACACCTCTGGCTTTATTGACGGTCATATGAATATGTGGAACAAAACTCAGTTTTGGATCAAGTAAAACTCCAAGATCGAGAAAAACATCAACTAGATCCAGTTTATGCTCCCCTAAAACGTAATGAACATTAACGCAGTTCCTCCTATAGAATCGAATATATTTGCACTTTTTTAGATTAAGATCCATAAGATTAGCTTTACACCACTGATAAAAATTATCAAGATCGTTTTGAAGAAGAATATGTTTGTATGGGGTTTTATAGCTAAAGAAAATTTTGACATCATCAGCGTACATTAAAATGTAACAGTATTTTATTATTGTTGGAAGATCATTAATAAACAAGCTAAAAAGAATAGGTCCAAGATTGCTTCCTTGAGGTACTCCAGAAATAACTTGTATGATCTTAGAAGATTTATTTTTAAATCGGACAGTCTGTGTTCGATCACAAAGGTATGTTTTGATCCAATTAAGGCTGTTAGAATTTAGACCAAGTGAGTCCAGTTTACAGAGAAGAAGGTTAAGATTTACTTTATTAAAAGCTTTACTGAAGTCGGTGTAAACCGCATCCGTTTGTTGTCCCTTAACAAATCCTCGATTAACATGTTTTGTAAGATTCAAAGATTAGTAGTTGTTGAGCAACCTTTACGAAAGCCATGCTTAAAAGGTGATAATGTAGATTTTACTTGGTGACAGAAAAAATCTGTAATCGAAAACTTTTGGAATAGCACTAAGTTTGGCAATGCCCCTATAATTTATCACATTCGACTAAGATCCAGATTTAAATAATGGTATTATATACGATTTTCTCCAAAGCTTAAGAAAATAACCGTGCTTGATTGAAATGTTAAATATGTACGATAAAGGGGTGGTAAAACTTTCGGCACATTTGTTTAATATGCAACTTGGAACTCCATCAGGTCCATGATTAAAAGATATTTTTAAATTTTTTAAGTTTAGCAAATTTAAAAATTTGCTACTCAAAATAAAATATTTCTTATACAAAATTGTTAATTTTTTTCCACGTTAGAAAATTTACTATCACTTTAAAATGAAATTATGGAGGGTATTCAAAGATTCGGCTAACAAGGGAAGTTTCCCTGGTGTCACCCTCCGATCTTCATGAAATTTTGATATGTTGTTAAGAACGAATATTAAATCGACACGCATTTTTTTTAGCGGCCCAAACTCATTTTTAGGTTGGGTCGATTTGTATTGGGGGAAATTGACCTTTTTAAGTTTTTTACGATTTACGCCTATTTAAACAAAATTAATATAGGCATGTGGGCATTCCACACCAAATGTCCAGCGAAAAAAAAAACGTGTACCTTAAACTTCTGAATAGGTTGTATGGATAGCCCTATATGGAACTTAGAAATTGCGTTTTTGGTTTTTCAATTTTTCAAAAACTGGACTTAGGAGGCGTGGTCAAATATTGGAAAAATGGTCAAATTTGTTTCGAGTTGCCTTGATTAAATATTTATCACATTAAAACGGAATGCACCACAATATCAAAAATTTACATTCTTATAAAGTTTTGTATGGGCTATCGATTAAATTTTTTTTGGAAAATTTTTAAAACCCGTTCTGAAATTTTCAATTTATTAAAAAAAACATGCTTCTTTTTTTTCTTTTTTAAATTTTTTTTTTAAAGTTTAGTTGTTTGTCCATCCACACAAAAAAATTCAGAAACACGTTCTTCGTTTTTTTCGAGAAAATCGCATTTGAACTTTAAATTTCATGACAATTTTGTAATTTGCTTGTATTTTCTTGTTTTAATGTTGCGAATGAGTAATATTAATTGCATAAATATTACTCATGCGCAACGTTAAATCAAGAAAATACAAGCAAATTACAAAATTGTTATGAAATTTAAAGTTCAAATGCGATTTTCTCGAAAAAAACGAAGAACGTGTTTCTGATTTTTTTTGTGTGGATGGACAAACATCTAAACTTAAAAAAAAAAAAAAATTAAAAAAGAAAAAAAAAATGGCATGGTACACATGTTTTTCTGTAGCGGGACATTTGGTGTGGAATGCCTCATGTGTGGTATCAGATAAAAGGTATTAAAAATACCTATCTCGTAGTGCTAACAACGGGCCAAAGAAGTTAATATTTTTCGACTTATTAACAAAAATGTCCAAAATTAAGGTATTTTACTCAATATGACAAAAAGTTGTGCATGTTTGGACACGTTCTTAGCTCACGTAGATATGTTTTCCAAAGACCTTTCATTTGGTATGTAACATGACTATGTTTATTTACATAATACAGGAGATAAACAAAAAAAAAAACTGAAAAATGTCCTTGTCTTCCCCCTCCTTTTTACCCCCTAAATATGAATTTGGGCCGCTAAAAAAAAATACGTGTCCCTTTATTTTTTCTGATCTACTAAATAAAAACAATTCCATAAAGACCCGCGGGTGACACTAAGGAGACTTCCCTTGTAAGTCGAATTTAATCTTTCTACTTGTTTTAATTCAATTTTTTTTTTTAATTTTTTTACAATTAATAACCAACATTTTCAAAAAATGTCCCCTTTTCCTTTTCTGACCATTAGATGGTTAATCAGTTCGGGTTATCTATCCAGATTGCAGGATTCCAAGTTCAGAACATTTTTGAAAGGTTCTACAATCCTTGGTTTGACCTAATTAATCGTTGGGTTACTGTGGTCCTACAGATGTTCCACAATTATTTGACATGTCTTGCACTAGACGGTTAAAGAATTCATTCATTTGTAGCAACTCAAACACTGTTAATATTGCATTTGGGTTTTAGTACGAATTTCCGGTGATTATTTAAGACTTTGTATGAGTATAAGTTTATCTCTGTATGCGAGTAAGTAAGTATATTGTAAAGTAAATTCAGCTTCTGGCATTCAAGTACATTTATGATATTCTACATGCTATTTAACAATGTAAATATGTATGAATATATTTATGTATGTTTGTAATGTTGGCCATAATTCGCTTAAAACTTGTGGTTGCATCTTTTCTCTTTTTCTACTACTTATTTCAATCGTGCTTCATCAGTGTTGCAGGTGCGAAACACTTAAGTTTCTTTTGCTAGGAAGCAAATATATAATTTTTTTTTGTGCCAAAAAATACTTTTAGGCCATAATTTTTAACAACAACTAGTTACCAACACCACCCACTCTAAAAAGTAAGGCAGCTCTAAATTATGTGTATAAAACGAAAATTTTATCCAGAATTTGAACTATTAAGAAAATCGGTAAACTTTAACGCGTACCAATTAAGAGGAATACGTTTATTATTCTGTCCGACTTTAAAAATGCTTCTAGCCATTTGTTTTTAGTTCACCTTTCCATGCTTTATTCAGTGTTGGTTTCCAAATTTATCCATCAAGTATGGTTTTTGGGATATTTGAGTTCAATTTTTACACAAAACTTGTGAGATTCATAGCTCGGTATCACAGCAAAAATCCGGAGTATGAAATTTAGTGCCACTTTTATGTGCCACAAGTAGCATGAGTGCAATATTCCAAATATTTGCCACATTCATTTGGAACATTTATGGCTGCATATGTATTTGGTGGTATGGGATGAATGTTTTTTTTGTTTATATGTTGTATGAGTCTGACGTGCTTAACTCTTAGATGCACAAATCATTTTCACTGTTGCAAATATTGCAATGCAACCCATGTTTGTCTTTAGAGTGTAAATGTTCCTTAAAATTACGTGTTATTACCCATGTAAGGAAAAATCAAAAAAAAGGGTTTCGTAGCTCCAGTGCCACATGCTGGATGCTGCATACGCATACCAGTGGAGTAAGTAGCAGCATTTTCTGTTGTTGTTAGATATATGAGTGGGGAAAAATAACTTGGCAACACAAAAGCTCATCTAATAATTTCATAATGTTTATGTTTCTGAGATGTGATGCGTCGAGACATGTTTAAAATATGGTTTATTTGTCGATTTACGGAAAGTTTTAATAACAATGAGATAAAGCTGTACACTCAAAATAATAACTCTGTAAAATACTCTGTAAAATGACTGTAATCTTAATTCAACAGATATTTGACAGAGTTTTCAGTCAAAATACAGATTTAAAGAAAATACTTTGTATTTTGTTGTGACAAAAAACAAAGTTTCCTCTGTTACATTACTTTTTACTTTGTAATCTTAATTTTACAGATAATTAACAGAGTTTTCTGCTAAAATACAGATCTAAGCAAAATACTTCGTACTTTTTTATAACCAAAAAAGATTTCTGTTTTGAGTAGTTTTTGTTTTTGTTACCAAACATCAAAATTTTATCTGTATATTTTTTTTTTTTGAGAAAAAGTTGAAAAAGTAGCAAAAAAAGTATCAAAATAATTTTTTTCAGAAATCTTATAAACATTTTACAAAATAACATGCAAATAACTAAACTCTGTAAATTTACAGAGTTTTTCTGTAAATTTTTTTATGCATCAAATGCATTTTACAAATATATGTAAATTTACATAGTTTTCTTTGCTTAATGGTGGTTTATTTAACCAATATTTTACTAGAAACTCTGTAAATTAACAGTTTTTTTTTTGCCAAATCATTTTACAGAGTTTTAAAGTAAAATTACAGAGTTTTATCTGTAAAAAAGCTTTCATATTTAACCAATATTTTACTATAAACTCTGTTAATTAACAGTTTTTTTCTGTGAAAATCATTTTACAGAGTTTTTTAATAAAATTACCAAGAAATGTTGTTAGCTGGAAAAGTATGGTGTACTCTGTTTAATTAGCAGAGTCTTTCTGTAATTTAACAGAGTTATTATTTTGAGTGTAGCTACACAGTATAACGTATTTAGGACTACGAAATTTTCTAAAAAAATTTCCGAAGGAAAAAATTTTAAAATCCAGTTTTTTATAAAAAAAAAAATCTGAACATTTTTAAAGGATATATTTAAAACAAGTAAGAAAATTATAGTCGGTCAAGACCGACCATATAATACCCTACACCAGGGTTTCCCGGAAAATGGGTTCCATGATCAAACATGAACTGATTAGATCCATATTTTGTCAAATCTTTCATAAGTGTAAAAAACACTCACAAATCCAATTTGAGTAAAATAGGCTTCTTTTTGTTGACAATAAACCTTGGGACACAAGTCCAAAAATGGCCCGATGATAATCAGATTTGATAAGGTTCGCGTCTAACACACACAAACAGAATTTCAATTAAATATTTTCTATTTTCATGAAATTTGAGAGATTTGAAAAAAAAAAAAATTGTGAAAATCGGGAAGGTGGTTTGTATGGGGGCTACAAGAAAAACTGGTCCGATTTATTTAAAATTAGGAATGGTGATTTGTGTAAACAAAATATGATTACCCAGCAAAACTTTGGTAATGGGTAGTGATTATATAACACATTACCAGGTAATGTATATACCTTATTTGTAGCATTATTTTAGGATGTCTTACCAAACATTTGTTCCACAACGTATTATTTTAAAGTGAAAAATAATGCATTACTAATAATTTGCTACGTAATGCATGATTATTGGAAAAATGTATTTCATATTTATTATTTCTAAACATTATATCATGGATGATTTATATTTGGTTACATTATGTATTATTTAAAAGTTTGAAATAATGCATTATTTAGAATTAAATGCATAATGCATTACAATAACATAAAAAATAATTATTTTATAAAAAAATGCATAAGTTTAAACTAGAGATGGGCTCACGACAAGAAATTTCTAACGACACACACTCACTAGCATATTATATCTACTTACACTCACTTACAATCACGTGAGTAAATTTAATACAAAATTTCTTTTTCACTACTCGTAACACCTTATATATTACGTTCTGGTATGCTTTATTATATACCTTACTCGTAACCTATAAAATATCATATATTTTACACTTTACTGGTATTCTTCGTTATAAATTTATGACTTATTTTATACCTTACTGGTATTCTATGTGATAATGTGGATGCATTACTTTGAGTCTCATCGCCTGTTAAAATCATCAATGCTGCAATGTATAAAATAAGAGATCATATACCTTATTTTATACCTTATTTGGTAATCTCAGTTTTGCTGGGTATCTGCCAAATTTCGAAAAAATGCCTATTATAATGTGGTTATTAGAGTCATTTGAGCCAAAACTATAAAGGACTATTGTATGGGGGCTAGGTCTAAATATGGACTGATTTTTTCCAATAGGCTTCGTCCTTGGGTCAAAAGAGGATTAAGTTTAAAATTTCAAGTCAATTGAATAAAAATTGCGACCTGTATCGTGTTTACACGTTTACATGCACAGACCGACGTACGACGGACGGACATCGCTAAATCGGCTCAAAAAGTGATTCTGAGTCGATCGGTATAATTAAAAGTATGACCAATATTTCGGGTAGTTACAAACATCAGCACAAACTCATTATACCCTGTACCACAGTGTGGTGTAGGGTTTACATATATATAGAGAAAATTTTAAAATTTTTAAAGCACAATGTGACTAAATCTGAAATTTTTTTGTGAAAAAATATCTGTCAATTTGGAAGTTCTTATTATAAAAAGAAATTTTCTTTGGGGAAAATTTTTTTCTATAGGAAAAATATCTCAGAATCTGAGACTTTTTCTATAGGCAAAATGTGTTACAATCTGAGACATTCTCCAGAAAATGAATGTACCAGAATCTGAGACCTTTTCTATAGGAAAAATGTCTCAGAATCTGAGAATTTTTCTATGGGAAAAATGTCTCAGAATCTCAGACATTTTTCTTAGGCAAAATGTCTCAGAATCTGATACTCTTTCTATAGTAAAAATGTCTCAGAATCTGAGACGTTTTCTATAGGAAAAATTTCTCAGAATCTCAGACTTTTTCTATAGGAAAAATGTCTCAGCATCTGAGACTTTTTCTATAGGAAAAATGTCTCGGAATCTGAGACTTTTTCTAGAAGAAATATGTCTCAGAATCTGAGAATTTTCTATAGAAAAAATGGTTTAGAATCTGAGATTTTTTCTATAGAAAAAATGTCTCAGAATCTGACACTTTTTCTAAAGGAATAATGTCTTAGAATCTGAGACTTTTTCTATAGGAAAAATGCCTCAGAATCTCAGACTTTTTCTTTAGGAAAAATGTCTCAGGGTCTGAACCTTTTCCGTTAGGAAAAATGCTTCAGATTCTGAGACTTTTTCTTTGTGAAAAATGTCTTAGAATCTCAGACATTTTCCTTAGGAAAAATGTTTCAGAATCTGAGACTTTTTCTTTAATAAAAATGTCTCAGAATCTGATACTCTTTCTATTGTAAAAATTTCTAAGAATCTCAGACTTTTTCTATAGGAAAAATGTCTCAGAATCTAACACTTTTTCAAAAGGAAAAATGTCCCAGAATCTGAGACTTTTTCTACAGGAAAATGTCTCAGAATAACTTCAGTCGGCCATACAAAAAGAAAATTGAGTTATTTTTTTTTATAAATCCTTTGGAGTTTTTGGTCCACTCAAGATACACTTATTGCCTTAAATTTGTTGCACTGTGTTATACTTTTTACCGTTTTGAACAACTCGAATTAGAAGTGGTTAGTACTGTGGTTAAAAATAAGTCATTTTTGCATTTGAACAAATCCATGAGAAATTTAACTGACGGATCACCGATTTTGTTTATTTTTGGTTATTTGATAAAGCTTCGTTAATGAATAAACACCTTACCTTTTTTTTATCAATACTTTGGAAGACATGGGCGTTTAAAATATCGCCGCAAGTCGTACGAAAAAACTTATAAAAACAATATTGTATAAAAAATTGACCAACCGACATAGCGCCCAAGCCTTTATCGCCCAAACCCGTAAATGTCATATAGCCCAAAATGATAGGTCTAAAAGTGTTATTTCTCCCACAACAAAATTGTCAAAAAATCCAAAATATTTTTTTGGGCGAAATGTCGAAATTACGACTTCTATGATTTGATTTTTGTAATAAAGGGTTTCTGCGTAGCCGGCCCTCGGCCGGACTTAGGGATTACATACTCCATGCATTAAACCCACCCTCTCTGCAAACCAAAGCTATTTTGGTTATCAGGCCTTTTTGATGCATAACAAATTTGATAGTGTACACGGTGAGCCTCAGCGATGTTTAGGTTGAACTTTAGTGTCGACGAAAAGTATAAGCGCAGTTGGATTTCTACAAGATTAAATGTCACAAAACTGTTAACAGCGAAATCGTAGCTGCTCGCATTCGCGAGATAACGCGAAATTAGTGTTTTTGTATTTTCTGAAATTTTGACATTGAAGTTTTTTAAATATTTTCAAAAACTGAATACACAGTTTTAATTGAACCTATTTAAAGGTCACAAAACAGTAAACATCAAAATCCTTTCTTCTTTAGTTCGCGAGAAATCGCCAAATTAATTTTTTGATGTTTTTGTTTTCGTTTTTTTATCTTTGGATAGGTTTCTTTAAAATTTCGTAAAAACATGGTATGCAGTTTTACTTGTGCTTGACCAAAGGTCACACAGCTATTGACATCGAAATTGTAGGTGTTATATTTCGCGAGATATCGCGTAATTATATAATTTGTTTTTATTATTTATTTATATTTTAAAACCGGTTCTTTAGAAATAATAAAAAAAAAGTGGTATGCAGTTTGATTTGAGCATGTTAGAAGAAATTAAAACTGCCCACAAAAAAATTATAGCTGCTCACTTTCGCGAGAAATAGCGAAAAACAGCTTTTTGGGGGTATTTCTTGTTTTTATTAATAAAATACGTTTCTTTAACATTGCTGAAAAACACGAAATGCTATTGATCAAGGGTTTGAATTCGAGGTTATTAAGGGTGACAAAACTGCATGCATAAAAATAAAGATGCTCAATTTCCCGAGAAATTGCCAAATTACTGTTCAAGGTTTTATATAAATAAATTTATTTTTTTCTTTAGTGTCTAAAATATAGGGAAAAAATCAAGAAACGACAAATATATTGTATGCAGTTTAGATTTTACGTACGTGGTTGAAGGTAGTAAAACTGCTCAAATCAATACACTCAAAAAATTATGTAGGTAAATTCCAGTGAATATTCACTTAAAACAAATGAAATTTTATTTAAAAACCTTTCCACTGTTTTTTCATTTGAAATAAAAACACATAACAGTCAATTTTAAATGTTAATTTAATGGCTAACCAAAATATTAAAAAACTAGTGAATATTCGCTTATTTTGTAGTGAAAAACAGTAAAACTATAGACGAAATTTTTTACTGCCGAAATTGAATGTAACAGAAAATTCGTTTTTAAGACAGAAAACTATTTTTTAAACTACAGAAATAGTAAAAAATAAATCCTTTATGAAATAACTTATTTTTCTTTTAAAATAACTTTACTGATTACTTTTTAAAATAACCTACAAACAGTTAATGACATAATTTTCTTAGTGTATCTTTACTGCTAATTTAGGCGAAAAATACAATTTTTTCCAATTTTTTTCTAAAATTTGTGTCGTTTTGCCTTGTTTTAAATATTTATCAAATTAAAACGGAATGCACCACAATTTCAAAAATGTATATTCTTGTACAGTTTTGTATGGTCTATTGATTAAATGTTTTTTTTTTTTTTGTGGAAAATTTTCAGAACCCGTTCTGAAATTTCCAATTTTTAAAAAAGTAATTTCCGGCCAATTTTGTATAAAAAAAAAATTTTAAAGCTCAGATGTTTGTCTATCCACACAAAAAAATTCAGACATGTGTTTTTCTTTTTTTTCGAGAAAATCGCATTCTAATTTTGAATTTCATAACCATTTAGTAATTTGCTTGTATTTTCTTCTTTCAACATAGCGTATGAGTAACATTTATGCAAATATTTAATACTCATTCGCTACGTTGAAACAAGAAAATACATGCAAATTACAAAATTGTTATGAAATTTAATATTCAAATTAGAGATGGGCACATGAGCAGACTAGAGCGTGATTCACGTGATTCACGAGTGATCACGCGTGAGTGTGACTGAATTCAATTTTACTCACGTGATTGTGAGTTAGTGTGAGTGGAGAAAAAAATTGCGTGAGTGAGTGTGCGTGAGTAAGATTTTTGCGTGAGTGAGTATGCGTGAGTTTGCGTGATTTATTTTCTCTTCATATTTCCTTTCGTACTAAAAAAAGCAACAAAAAAAATTGTAAAATTTGGCTAAACATAAGATTTCGTGAAACTTTAAATTTTGCTGAAATTTTTTAAATATTTTTGAAATTTTAGTTTTTGAATTTTTTTTTTTATAAATAATGAGTGTGAGTCAACGTAAGTGTGAGTGAAGCTTGCGTGAGTGCACGTGAGTGTGAGCTCTATTAAATTTACTCACGTGATTGTAAGTGAGTGTGAGTCGAAAAAATATGCTCGTGAGTGAGTGTGCGTGATTCGAAAATTTCTGTCGTGAGCGAGGGTGAGCGTGAGTCAAAAATCACTCACGCGCCCATCTCTAATTCAAATGCAATTTTCTCAAGAAAAACGAAACACAAATGTCTGATTTTGTGTGGATATACAAACATGTAAACTTCAAAAAAAAAAAAATAAAATAAAACAAAAGTGGTCGGATTTTTGATAAATTGACTTTTTAAAAAATTGAAAATTTCAGAAAGGGATCTGAAAATTTTCCAAAAAAAAAATTAATTAATTAATTAAATTTTTGAGAATGTGTTGCATTCCGTTTTAATTTGATAAATATTTTAACAAGGCAACTCGACGCAAATTTTACCATTTTTCCAATATTTGACCATGCCTCCTAAGACCAGTTTATGAAAAATTGAAAAACCACAATCGCAATTTTCTTAGTTACACATAGGGCTATCCATACAACCTATTCCGAAATTAACGGTACACATGTTTTTTTTTTCGCTGGACATTTGATGTGGAATGCCTAATTTGTAAATTCAACCGTGATTTTCTCAAAAATAAGTAAAGTGATTAATTAAAATGGGAAATTTGACGAAAAAAAACTTCTTTGACACATAGAAATTATCTTGAACACACTCGAACAAAACAATAAATTCTTAATAGCTATGTAAACATATAAATTATTAAGTTAAATGAAAACTGCCTGCCACAAAAGTTGAAAAAATAATAATAGACTCTGTATAGTTTTCCGACTGTTTTCACTATTTTTTTTTTTTTTTGAGATGTCTGTCAATTTGCCAATACTTGTAGCACTGGTATAGTGGTGGTAAAAAAACAATGGCATTAATGTAAAAATGTCAGGTCTTGAATGTTGAATAAAAAAAAAAAACATTCCGCTGATGCCTCAACACAGATTTTACTCGTTCATTTGTTTGCTTATTTAAAAAAGTTTGTATGCCGTACATAGTAGTTTCAATTTTTTCTGCGTTGTCTTAATATCTAACTGATTTTGAACATAAAATACTTTCAATTATTATTTGTTTTTTCAGTTTTTTACTAGAGTGACTTCTTTTCCTTAAATTTGACACTTGCATTGTGAAATAAAAAACAAAAATCTAAAAAGGTGTGGTGGCGAAAGGCCTCCTCTTAGTTGATGTGTTTTGTTGAACGAAGAAAAACAAGCCTACCCAAGAGCACAACAGTGATTGTATTTTTCACTTTTCTTAACCAAATGCTTAAGTTACAAGTGTCGTCAAGTTATTTTTTTTTTCTTCCTTCCACTTTTGTTTTACCCTCAACTCATGGCAAGTTTGCATATCTATTTGTATATTGCTCTATTGTAGAAAAAAAAGTACATCTTCCATAAGACATAAAAATGCCTTGTTTCTTCCTGGTCTCCATAGAAGAAACATTTAACTATAGTGTCGACACATTTCGAACAAAACTTAAGACATTGTGTGTAGCAAATATAAAAAAAAAATTGAGAAAAGTTTCTGTTTATGTCGCATGTTCATTTCTTTTCTTAATTTCTGATTGAACTTTTCTTTTATACTTCCACCCGCGATGTGTCTTTTTTCGTTTTACGTTTTTTAACAATGGGCCAAGCAATTTATTACATATGCAAAAATTTCCGTATTGGACCACACGAAAAAAGAACCGGTCGTGAGTTTCGTTATAGACTGTCGTTATAGATTCTCAGCCCCAAAAATTAGATAAAAAAACGTGTTAATTTATAACAAGTGAGAGCGTTAGTCTTTTTCCCCTCCAATATGCAAAAATAAAACAAGTAGAATTGGTAAATGAATACCCTCTTTCATTCCTTTTTTAAGTGATCGTAAATTTTCTAATGAAAAAAATAAAAATTTTGATTAGAAATATTTTATTTTGGAGTAAGTAGCTTTTTTAATTATATTTAAAATATGCCAAGCTTCAGCAGCTTCAGAGTTGCTTTCAAAAGTTAGCTTGTTTGTAACACGTAAATTTGCGGAAAACACTAATCGAAATTCACGAGTGTGCTTATAACTTTTGAACCACTTGACCTATAACGCTGAAATGCAACACCAACCTGATCAAACTTCAGTTGCCTTAGTAAAGTCTTTCAAAGGTTAGCGTGTTGATAGATAGACAAACTGACTTACAGAAATAGCTAGATCGACTTAAAATCGAAAGTATTTTAAAAACGAAAACCATTTGTGTGACAATAAAATTAAAAGCTGATTTTAAATATATTTTATTTTTCTATGGTAAGGCTGATATATATTATCAGTGGAGGGTATACAAATTGTTTACTTTTTTTATGGGAGGGGCGGTCGACACCCCTCCCTTCTCGAAATAAATATTTACGATTTCACTTAAAATACAAACCATTGTGTGATCAAAGGTACAGTTTTTTTTTGCAAATCGTCTTTAAAGTTCTTCATGTCCCCTGAAGTTTGTTGAATAAACCTGGCATAATTTCCCCGGACATTATACTAAGACTAATTTCATTTCGGTCATAATGCCCATATTCAGGGTTGTCAGATTATTTTGAGCTCTGTCGCCAAATGCAATGTCAAAAATCGCCAAAAGTCGCCAAAACCAATACTTTCTTAGTTTTTGTACTTTTTCTTAATTTTTTAGAAAATTAAATAAAAATTACAAATAGCCAAAAGTCGCCAAAAATTAAAAAAAGTCGCCAAAATATATTTTTGTTAATTTTTATTAAAACAAAAAAAAATATAATTTATGAATACATAAAGAGGTACTTTGTTTACCATATAAATACTATTATATATACACTTTTTTGACTAATATTAAAATGTTGAGATCTAAGTAACAGTAAATGTGGTTATAATATAACATTCACATAATTACAAACATCAGCACAAACTCATTATACCCTGTACCACAGTTTGGTGTAGGGTATAACTAACAAACTTCATAAGAAAATATTTTCTGTTTACCGTTAGTTTTTTCAAGCTTTGCCACAGAGTAAAAAAAATAGTTTTGACGTTTGTGTGGCATTGATTTTAAAATGATAACAAAAAGTTAAAAATGTTGCCAGATTTATAAATCTACACTCAAAAATAAAAAACAACATTAAACTAAAAAAAATCGCAAAATTTATAAAAAAAAAATCGGATTTTGTTAAAAAATAGCCAACAAAATCGCCAACCATTTCATAAATCGCCAAAAAATCGCCATGTCGCCAAATCAAAAATTAAGACGCCAAACAAGTTAGAAAATCGCCACGTTTGGCGAGAAATCGCCATATCTGAGAGCCCTGTCCATAATGGTTGAAAGTGGGGACTATGACCGAAAATAATTGGGACATAATCCCAATAAAAAATGGATATAGTTCACATATTTATTGGAATAATGACCACGCAACAAACGGCCATAATTCCCATTATAGGGATTATGTTTACTATACTAGTTGGTCATAATCCCAAAAATTATATGAGGCATTCCACACCAAATGTCCAGCGAAAAAAAAACATGTATACCGTAAACTTCTGAATAGGTGATATGGATAGCCTTATATGGAACTTAGAAAATTGCGTTTTTAGTTTTTCAATTTTTCAAAAACTGGGCTTAGGAGGCGTGGTCAAATATTGGAAAAATGGTCAAATTTGTGGCGAGTTGCCTTGATTAAATATTTATCACATTAAAACGGAATGCACCACAATGTCAAAAATTTACGTTCTTATATAGTTTTGTATGGGCTATCGATTAAATTTTTTTTTTTTGGAAAACTTTCAGAACCCGTTCTGAAACCCATATATTAAAAAAGTCAATTTATTAAAAATCCGGCCACTTTTTTTTCTTTTTTATTTATTTTTTTAAAAGTTTAGATGTTTGTCCATCCACACAAAAAAAAATCAGAAACACGTTCATCTTTTTTTTTCGAGAAAATCGCATTTGAACTTTAAATTTCATAACAATTTAGTAATTTGCTTGTATTTTCTTGTGTCAACAGAGCGTATGACGAATATTTATGCAATTAATATTGCTCATTCGCAACTTTAAAACAAAGAAATGCAAGCAAATAACAAAATTGTTATGAAATTTAAAGTTCAAATGCGATTTTCTCAAAAAAAAAGGTAAACGTGTTTCTGATTTTTTTTGTGTGGATGGACAAACATCTAAACTTTTAAAAAAATAAAAAAAAAGTGGCCGGATTTTTGATAAATTGACTTTTTTAAAAAATGGTAAATTTCAGAACGGGTTCTGAAAATTTCCAAAAAAAAAAAATTTAATCGATAGCCCATACAAAACTATATAAGAACGTAAATTTTTGACATTGTGGTGCATTCCGTTTTAATGTGATAAATATTTAATCAAGGCAACTCGCCACAAATTTTACCATTTTTCCAATATTTGACCACGCCACCTAAGAATAGTTTTCGAAAATTTGAAAAACCAAAAACGCAATTTTCTTAGTTACATATAGGGCTATCCAAACAACCTTTTCAGAAATTTACGGGACACATGTTTTTCTGTAGCGGGACATTTGGTGTGGAATGCCTCATATATATCAGGCATTCCACACCAAATGTCTCGCTACAGAAAAACATGTGTGAATAGGTTGTGTGGATAGCTCCATATATAACTAAGAAAATTGCGCTTTTGGTTTTTAAAATTTTAAAAAACTGGGGTAAGGAGGCGTGTTCAAATATTGGAAAATGGTCAAATTTGTGGCGAGTTGCCTTGATTAAATATTTATCACATTAAAACGGAATGCACCACAATCTCAAAAATTTACATTTTTATATAGTTTTGTATGGGCTATCGATTAAAATTTTTTATTTTAGAATATTTTCAGAACCCGTTCTGATTTTTTTTTTTTTTTTTTAAGTTTATATGTTTGTCCATCCACACAAAAAAATTCAGACATGTGTTTTTCGTTTTTTTTTTCGTAACAATTTAATACTTTGCTTGTATTTTCTTGTTTCAGCATAGCGTAGGAGTAATATTTATGCAAATTTTAAATTCTCATTCTCTACGTTGAAACAATTTAATCGATAGCCTATACAAAACTATACAAAAATGTACATTTTTTGAGATTGTGGTGCATTCCGTTTTATTGTGATAACTATTTAAACAAGGCAACTCGACTTAAATTTGATAATTTTTCGTTTACGTTTACGCATACGATCTACCACCAACTCTATCCAAAAAATTTGCATATGCCGACGACATAGCAATTGCCACACAGCACTCTAATTTTATGTATTTAGAAACAGCCACAGTCACAAGACTTGTTCTCATTGGGTCTCTATGGTGCCTATGTCCCAGTTTAAACAAGACAGAAGTCTCCTGTTATCACCTTAATACCAATCAGGCAGATTGCAATGTATGTTTTAATGCTAAAGTTTTAAATCATAATTCAACTCCGAAATACCTAGGCGTAACGCTAGACAGAACTTTAACTTTCAAACGCCATATAGAAAATACAGCGGGAAAAATCAAAACTAGAAACAACATCATTCAAAAATTGGCATCGACAAATTGGGGCGCATCGGGCAGATCTGCAACTCTGGGCTTAGTTTATTCGGCTGCAGAAAAATGTGCTCCAGTTTGGCTAAACAACGCTCACGTGGGCAAAATAGCTAAATGCGAATAATATCAGGGACAATGTACTCAACACCAATAAGATTCTTACCAGTTCTAAGTAATGTCCTACCACCCGATATAAGATGCAAAAATGCACTACTGCGTGAATACAATAAGATCTTATCAAATTCAAATCTTATAATCCATGAATACATCGACACGTGTATGGAAAACAGACTGACATCTCGTAAACCACCTCTTAAATTAGCGACTGCTTTAAAGCAATCAAATTTTTATGCCCATAATGCCTTTCCTCCCGTGAAGATATTTTCCAGTTCCCAGACCTCACTTGCATGCCTCCTGGTTTCGAGCTACCCAGACTACTATGGGTAAGACTCAATCGTATTCGAACTATTCAAGGCAGATGCGCTGCGACACTTTTTAAATGTGGCTCTGTCGAAATCCCCTATTGTGACTGCAGCAACGTTGTACAATGCATGTACCATATAACATCAGAGTGCCATTAAAGAAGATTTGCACAGGGCATTTCCGAATTAAACAACGCAGGACCTGTAGCTGTTCAATGACTGTCAAACATGGATATCAACATATAACTTGCTTACTTATCTTATTATATGTTTCTTTTTCTTAACTTTGGAAGCTAATTGTAAATTTATTTAACTTTGTTTTTTAATTACCTTTGTTAAAATTAATGCCATATGATAAATAAATGAATTCCGAATTTTACGGCACACATGTTTTTTTTCGCTGGACATTTGGTGTGAAATGCCTTATATGTGGATTATGACCGTGACGCAATCGGTCATAGCTCCCATTTCGGTTATGGGGATAATGTCCGTGGGCATGAAAAAAAGTTGAAAAGTATGAAAACATTTTGATATTTTCTAATTGAAATTAAAGAGCTATACATACGAGTATAGTCACCATCAGTAAACTTGAACGTAGTTCTAGGATCAACATTTGGTCCGACCTTTTTCATTTCCTAACGTTACCACCTCATGACCATAAGACATATTCATACCAAAATTCAGGAGTCCAGCTGTTTTAGTTTGGACTGCATTGTGTTATCCGCTGATGGACATCGCTAGAGTGTCTTGAAATTCCTCAATGTTTTTTTTAAGAAAGTTTTTTGCCTTGCTTTGTAAAAGTGCTTTGCAGTGTTTAATTTTAGATTGAAGACACTTTGTATTTATAAGATCTTACGTTTTGCCAACGCTTGTACAACCTCATTAAGGCCGAGTTTTTGGGAGGCGGATTATGTTTAAACTTAGTTTTAATATAATCTGAGACACAGACATCAAAAGCAAACTGTTACAAAAAATATCAATATCAGTATTAGCTTCAAATACAAGCATCGAGCTGCATCGCTTTTTGTCGGCAAAATTCTGTAGCCCATTGTGCACTACCAAATTGTCAGTTGATGGAATAGAGATGCCATGGCATTAAAATTCATTTAGTTTTTCTTGTGCCAGAGTATTGTTGTAATTGCTGATGTGTGTGTTAGTTTTCTCACTTTTTCTTTAAGACTTTTTTGTTTTGTTGGGGTAAAAAAAAAAAATTAAAATATATTTTTAACAGCTGTGATGTTGTTTTGTTATTTTCCTCCTCATACTCTTTTTCATTAACCAATTCATGTTTGTGCATGCTTATCTAACCATTCTGTCTGTCTCTCTGTCTATTTAAATCAATGTTTATTTGTCGGCATGTTTGTCATACTGTGTACTTTATGTCAAACCACAAAATGCAATTGTCCTTATTTTCCTTCATAGTTAATTGATAAGAAATTTATGGTTAAATGAATATATTTGAGAAAATTCATTGAACTCGTCACGGGTTGGCACAGGTTAGAGCTTCCAATTGGGATTGTTTTTTTTAAATCCCGTGATTCGGGATTGGAGAACAAATTCGTCCGTGATTTTTGGTATATTTTGAATCCCGGGATTCGCAAGCTTTTTTAAAAATTTTCGCGATTTTTCAAAATTTTCTGTATTTTATGTCACTTTGGCAAATGCTCGCATTCGTAAAGTTTGTCGAAGTTCTATTGAAGTTAAAAAAATCGAAAATAGTAAAGATTCCCCCTGTGAAGAATACAAGTATTCGGTTATCTCTATAACCCTTCTTTTAGCTACTTTACCTTATTAACTAGAAATGGAAAAAAGTCGAGTGATTTACGTGATTCTCGCGTAAAGTGTTAGTGATATTTAATTCAAACACGTAGTTGTGAGTGAGCTGAAAAAAATTTACGTGAGTAATTAGAAGTGAATCGAATTTTTGCGTGAGTGCTCATTTTTTTTTTGCGGGAGCTTGCGTGATTTGATTTTTAATTCTTGCAAAAAAAATATTTTTTTCAATGTTTTTTTTTTGGTAAAATATTTTTATAGCGTGATCAGAGTTGCGCGACTCACACGTGAGCATGATTGAATTCGGCGTCAATCGTGCGTGCGGATGAGCAATTTTTGTAATTCTATTATTGCTTGCGAGAGCGTGACTGAGTGTGGGCAAAATCCACTCAGGCCTTTGAAAAATATTGGTTTAAAACGACATACAATAAAAACATCTAAAGGAGTTAAGATGTGTCAAAAGCTCTTTCGTAGAACCACCATTAATTTCTAGAATTGTTGGGGCCATAAAAGATATGATGAGTTTTTTTAATTAATTAATTTGAATTTTTAATTAATATTTTTTTGGAGAATTTTTTTTTATTTTTTTCACAAATGATTTAGAAAAAATATTAAAATAAAGAAAAAATATTAAAAAATTCCCAAAAGGGATTCCCAAAAGGGGATTGCCCAAAAACTCCGGGATTTCATGGAAATGGATTTCCCTACTGAAAGCCCTAGTACAGGCCTTACAAGATAGAACGATTTTTTTTAATATTTACATTTTTAATTAATATTTAAACTATATCTATGAATACCCCCCACAATTTTAAGTGGCAGTAAATTTTCTAAAGTGGAAAAAATATAATTTTTGATTAATTTTTTTTTTAACTTTTTTTTAAGTAATTTTTGAAAAAAAAAATAATTTACTATTTTTTTTTTTAAATATTTTTGTGACTAACCAATGTTCTTAAAACATGTCTAACGGATTTTCAACTCATGAGTTTAAGCTGAAACTAATGTGAAATTCACGGTTTTGCTAATAACTTTTAAACTACTGAACCGATTTGGCTGAAATTCATTACAAACCAGGTTAGGGGAACGGCAAATATCTATGCCAAGCTTCAGCATCCTCAGAATTACCTTTCGAAAGTTAGAGTGAACAACTGGACCGATTTCGCTGGATTGCAATACCAATTGCATGCCAAACTTCAGGAGCCTCCGTAAAGTCTTTCAAAAGTTAGCGTGTTTGCTACAGACGGACTGACAGACAGACGGACGGACGGACATCGTTAGATCGATTTAGAATCGATCGAGGATCATGAATATATATTAGAGTGTCCCTTATTTTGGAAATGTTGGAAATCTTGAGACGGTACCCGCTCATTTTTTTCCTTTTGACTTAAAAATAACTCAGGAAAAATTTTACGCCCCTAGGACCACGCCTTCCCTACGCGACGGGGCCTTAAAGAGCGGGGCCTAAAAAATCATTTTTCCATACAAACCAAAAAAATTTTTTTTTGATTTTTAATTTTTTTGTTATTAATTATTATATTACTTGGTTTGCTTATTCACGACAAAAAATTTGATTTTGGAGGGATAAGTCTTTCAGCGCTAAAAAATTTTTCGCAAAAAAAAAATTTGGGCGGCCGGGGTCCTACAGTAAAAAATTTTTAAAAAATATTTTTTTTTAGTTTTGACCAGCAACGGTTTTAGCTGCTATGTTGCTTTAAATGATATATATTCCAAAAAAAAAATTATTCATATCTGTGACATCTTTATCTTTTTCGAAAAAAAAAATTTTGAGCCGTAGGAATCCTACCGTAAAAAATTTTTAAAAAATATTTTTTTTTAGTTTTGAAAAGCAATGGTTTTAGTTTTTATGTTTTTTTTAATGATATATATTCCAAAAAAAATATTATTCATATTTGTGACATTTTTATCGTGTATCGAAAAAAATCATCAATGCATTTTTTACCCTTTTTTAGAACACGATTAAGATGTCACAGATACAAAAAATATTTTTTTATGAATATATATCATTTAAAGCAACATAGCAGCTAAAACCGTTGCTGGTCAAAACTAAAAAAAAATATTTTTTAAAAATTTTTTACTGTAGGACCCCGGCGGCTCAAAATTTTTTTTTGCGAAAAATTTTTTAGCGCTGAAAGACTTATCCCACCAAAATCAAATTTTTTGTTGTGAATAAGCAAACCAAGTAATATAATAAATAATAACAAAAAAATTAAAAATCAAAAAAAAAATTTTTTGGTTTGTATGGAAAAATGATTTTTTAGGCCCCGCTCTTTAAGGGCCCGTCGCGTAGGGAAGGCGTGGTCCTAGGGGCGTAAAATTTTTCCTGAGTTATTTTTAAGTCAAAAGGAAAAAAATGAGCGGGTACCGTCTCAAGATTTCCAACATTTCCAAAATAAGGGACACTCTAATATATATACTTTATGGGGTCCTAGACCAATATTTCGAGGTGTTACACACGGAATGACAAACTTATATATGAGGCATGCCACACCAAATGTCCAGCGAAAAAAAACATGTGTTCCGTATACTTCTGAATAGGTTGTATGGATAGCCCAATATGGAACTTAGAAATTGCGTTTTTGATTTTTCAATTTTTCAAAAACTGGGCTTAGGAGGCGTGGTCAAATATTGGAAAAATGGTCAAATTTGTGGCGAGTTGCCTTGATTAAATATTTATCACATTTAAACGGAATGCAACACAATCTTAAAAATTTACATTCTTATATAGTTCTATCGATTAACATTTTTTTTTTTTTTTTGGAAAATTTTCAGACCCTGTTCTGAAATTTTCTATTTTTTAAAAAAAGTAAATTTATCCAAAATCCGGCCACTATTTTTTTTTTTAGTTTAGATGTTTGTCCATCCACACAATAAAATTCAGAAACGCATTTTTCGTTTTTTTTTCGAGAAAATCGCATTTGAATTTTAAATTTCATAACAATTAAGTTATTTGCTTGTATTTTCTTGTTTCAACAGAGCGTATGAGTAATATTTAAGCAGTTAATACTCATTCGCAACGTTAAAACAAGAAAATACAAGCAAATTACAAAATTGTTATGAAATTTAAAATTCAAATGCGATTTTCTCGAAAACAATTAAAAACGCGTTTCTGATTTTTTTTTTGTGTGGATGGACCAACATCTAAACTTAAAAAAAATTTAAAAAAAAGTGGCCGGGTTTTTGATAAATTGACTTTTTTAAAAAATGGAAAATTTCAGAACGGCTTCTGAAAATTTCCCAAAAAAAAAAAAATCGATAGCCCATACAAAACCATATAAGAATGTAAATTATTTAGATTGTGCTGCATTCTGTTTTAATGTGCTAAATATTTAATCAAGGCAACTCCCCACAAATTTGACCACGCTTATTTTAAAAATTTTGAAAACCAAGAACTCAATCATCTTAGTTCCTTATAGGGCTATCCAAACAACCTATTCAGAAATTTATGGGACACATTTTTTTTCTGTAGCGGGACCATGGACGTATTCAGGGGGGGGGCCCAGGGGGCCCGGGCCCCCCCTTTTGGAATGAAAAGTTTTAAAAAATTAAAACACTTCAACACATTATACAATCAACAAACATAAGTTTTTTAGTATTGTAAATATTTTGGTTTTTTAAGAAAAGTTTTAATAATTTTTTTATAAAAACTCTTGATTTTTTGAGTAAATTTTCGTTTTTAAAAAGTGATTTATATCGAAATTTTTGTAAAATATCTAGTGAAAACACATTATATTGGTTTTACTTTATAAAAAGTATGCATCAGGATCATGAAAACAGTTTTCTATAAAAAGTTTCAAACTCTGAGGATCTAAGTTACTTTTTCTATTATTAAAAGTCTCAGATTCTGAGATATTATTTCTATTTTTTAGATTTTGAAAATTTTTTTCGGAAGAAAAATTTTCATATTTAATTTTTTTCCTAGCACTTTTTTAAAAAAATCGGGTTTGATTTGCATTGAAAAACTGCAGTTTTGAGTATTAAAAACGACTAAGGACAATATATAACTGGCACAAAATTAAAAACTTGTATTATTTTTTATGTGAATAAATATAGATAAATTTTCATTAACGAATTTACAAAAGCACCTTAAACAAGTAGAAAAATTAAATTCGACTTAATCGAATCTATGAATACCCTCCACAATGTTATCTGATAGTAATTTTCTAAAAAAAATTCCAAAAAATTGCATTACAAATTTTTTATTAGAAATATGTATATTATTTTGAGTCAAACTTTCTTATAATCAATCAAATTTTTTTGAGTGTAAAATTTTTTGGCTGTCAACATTTTTTTGAGTCTGCCATTTCATTAAAAAAAAAATAATAATGTGTACATTTTTTTTTGAGTGTAAAATTTTTTTTGAGTGTAAATATTTTTTTAGTGTACAATTTCTTTGAGTAACAAATTACTTTGTAAAATATTTTTGTTGTTTTATACCTATATGTAATACAAAAAAAAAAAAAAACTATTTCACATACATACATATTTTCCACTTTTTATATTACTATCCTCTTCTTTAAAAACCAAAAACAAATTAACATTCAATCATACACATACTTTATTTGATTTTTTCCCGTTACATACAGTTACACTAACAATAACAAAACACTAACAAATATTTACTTGTCTAACAACTAAACTGCACCCCACGACAAGAAAACAAACAACAACAAGTTTTACAAATCTTGTATTTCACCATGCCCTTAAAACTTGTTTAACGAGTTTTCAACAGTTTAAGGTGAAACAAATCTGAAATTCAGTGCTTTGCTTATAACTTTTGAACCACTGAACCGATTTTGCTGAAATTCAAAACCAAACAGCCTTGAGGAACGACAAATATGTATGCTAAGCTTCAGCCCCCTCAGAATTGTCTTTCGAAAGTTATAGTGGTTTTAATCTTGTAAATTCGAAAAATACCCTTGCCGAAATTTACTATTTTGCTCATAACTTTTGAACCACTGGACCGATTTCGCTGGATTGCAATACCAACCTGACCCGGTAAATGGAGAACATATATGTCAAACTTCAGGAGCCTCTGTAAAGTCTTTCAAAAGTTAGCGTGTTTTCAACGGACAGACAGACAGACAGACGGACGGACGGACGGACGGACGGACGGACATCGCTAGATCGTCTTAAAATCGATCAAGGATCATGAATATAAATACTTTATGGGGTCCTAGACCAATATTTCGATGTGTTACAAACGGAATGACAAACTTATATATACCCTCTATCACTAAAGTGGAGGGTATAAAAATGTAACGACGTATTTGAAATTTAGAGATCCGTTTTATAAAAATCCAGCAATCAAATCTTTCGCCAACGCAATAATATGTAACAGTAGAGCCGTAAAAAGCGTTAAAGAATTAATTTTTCAAGTCTAAATATCTCGATAACGGAATGTTCAACAAAAATTTTGAATGCTGATTTGGAATCAGGACCTTTATTATGGCTATTCCCAGTAAACCAAATGATACCTTCATGATATCGAGGCAATATCACCTAGTTATCACATATTATACGAAAACGATAGTGTTTTCGTTCTTAATGTAGAATTTTTTAGAATTTATCGAAAAACTATTGTTATTCCAGGCGATAACGAACTCGTTTCGATATGAATATGTGTAATACAATTTTCACTATCACTTATTGTTATTTGGTTTATTGGGTTACGTGAGAATACGTCGACGCCTAAATTTGGTGTTTCAAATTTTCGGAAAATTTTAAACGTTGTTTTTAATAAATAAAAGTCCTCAGATTCTGAGATGTTTAAAATTTTGATGTTTAAAAAATTTCAGAGTCTGAGACCTTGTTTCTCTAGAAAAATTAACAAATTCTGAGGCATGTTTTAACTAAAAAAGTATTCAGATTTGTAAACTTTTTTTTGTACAGTAGGGGGGGGGGGGCACAGTGGGGAAAATTTTAATTCTTTGTCCGATTTTGCCTACAGGTCGCAATTTTTAAACGATTTTTCTTTTTCTTTTTTTGAAATTTAGATAATAAAATTCCTCATCGGTCTGTCATGGTGGATTTCCAAAAATCGTTTTTGTTTCATTTGAATATTTTTTTAAAGTTCAGAAAATATTATTTTTTTTTTAGAATTTTTGCTCTAAAAATGTAATAGGCAAGGGACGAATAAGCTGTATGCACAAAATTAATGGTATTTGAACCCCTTATCACAGTATACACAGAACAAATTTTGTACATAAATAATATGAACAGCTTTCATTGATTTCAGTTCATACTATTTATGAATAAATTTTTACTATTTATAAATGTGTTCATTTATTTTCAATTAAAAAAAAATAAACAACTTTTTTTTTTTTTTGAAATATAAAAAAATTGTCAAATTATATTTTTCCTTTTTTGTTTGTTTGGAAAATGTCTTAACAATGGAATTATAATTGGCTTACCATGGAGGACATGTATTAAGGAGTAAAAAAGGTATGTAGAACATGAAATTGCCAAAATATTTTATAGTAAAATATGTATTTTTTCTTAATTTTTTAGGCAATTTATCTTGGATGATTGGACCAATTTTCATTGTTTTCTACCAATTATTTTTAAAGAATTTTATTCAAATTGGATTATTTATGAAGTGCTAAAGAAGACCACAATATTGTGGACCATAATATTGCAAATTTTATATGAATTTGATATATTTTATGTTATGTAATTTTTCTGTAAAGAATTCTTTTAGGTTAATAAAACGCGTCTTTTAGGATGCAAATATACTTTTTTAAGTAAACAGATATCAAAATATTCTTATTATTGATCAAAAAATATATTTTGTGTAAAAAATTTGCAGAAATTTAAAAAAAAATTCCCGTAAATTTATTTATTATATGTATGAACAAATTCATACACTGTATAAAAAAGATTTGGAAAAAAAAAGTCATGTTAAATTCATACAGTTTATGAACAAATTTATTCCATGAATGTACTTTTTTTTTCTGTGTATACAGTAGCGAAACTCTTAATGGTGAATTTTCCCCCTTTTTTATTCACCTCATTTTGCTCACACGTATAGGAAATGTCCCTGCAAACAAAACGATACGACATCGATTCGCCGGCTGTATTGCCGATACGATAAATGTTATTGCGGCAATTATCGCATTCGTATCGCCGGCGATACACCTTTCGGGAGAAACTGTTACCCGACGGCAATACATCTCGGCGATACGAAAACGATTCGTCCTGGCGATAAAAGGGCAATATCGCCAGATAATCGTATAAACGAAAAATAATAGATTTGTATGTATCGCCGGAATATCACCAAAATGATAAACCGGCGATACAGCTATATCGATTCCCTGAAGCTAAAAATAAACATTATTTTTTTCATTCATATTTTAGTCATGTTAACAGGACTAAAAACATTTGCATTCACCTGAAAAATATATCTGCAACATTCGCTGAACTTTTTATTTTATCTTTGAACGCAAATTTGTATTTTTCGGCCAAATTTATATTCTTTCAAAGATTTCTGGTTGTGCTTGATAAATTTGTTTATTTTAAATTGACAAAGAAATAAAAATTTTCAATATTTTTTATTTGTTTATCGCCAAAATATCGTTCGTATGAGAAAACGGCGATATAATAAAAATACTACTTTGATTTTTTATTGAAATGATAAATTTTCGTATCGCCGCAATATCTTTTCGGCGATATATCGCCCTATTGTTTGCAGGGGTGTGAATTCAACAAATTTGTCAGAAATTTGAATTTTAAGACATTTGTCTTTTTTTTATTTATTTTCATTGTGTATATTTTTATTTTTTTTTATTTAAAATGTTTTTCTTTTTTAATAAAATTAAAAATGCAAATAACCAAAATAAGAATTTAGAGAGGCTTAGCATCAGAAACCCTGTGGCCATCAATAATGTTGCAAATTTGGTAAAGAAAGACGAAATAACTTAAACAATTTTTATTAGGAGAGCTCGGAGTAAGCAGTCTTTTTTTTGCGTGGTTTATCCTTCTACTCTCTTATTAAATAAAGTAAATGCATTAAATGTGATTTTAATAAAAATAAATAATAAATAATTTATAAGTTGAATTTTTAATGATACAAGTTAAAAACAAATTTAAGATGCTCACATATTTTTCATAAAGATGGTCTGAGATTCTGAGACATTATTCTTAAAGAAAGTTTCAGATTCACACATTTTTCTTATAGAAAAAGTATCAGATTCTGACATTCTTTTCTATAGAAAAAGTCTCAGATTCTGGGACATTTTGCCTATAGAAAAAGTCTCAGATTCTGAGACATTTTTCCTATGGAAAAAGTCTCAGATTTTAAGATATTTTTGCTATGGAAAAAGTCTCAGATTCTGAGACATTTTTCCTATAGAAAAAGCTTAGATTCTGAGACATTTTTCCTATAGAAAAAGTCTCAGATTCTGAGACATTTTTCCTATAGGAAAAGTCTCAGATACTGAGACATTTTGCCTATAGAAAAAGTCTCAGATTCTGAGAAATTTTTCCTCTAGGAAAAGTCTCAGATGCTGAGACATTTTGCCTATAGAAAAAGTCTTAGCTTCTGAGACATTTTTCCTATGGAAAAAGTCTCAGATTCTGAGACATTTTTCCTATAGAAAAAGTCTCAGATTCTGAGACTTTTTCTGTACGAGACATTTTTCCTACAGAAAAAGTCTCAGATTCTGAGACATTTTTCCTATAGAAAAAGTCCCAGATTCTGAGACATTTTTCCTATAGAAAGTCTCAGATTCTGACATTTTTCCTAGAGAAAAAGTCTCATATTCTGAGATATTTTTCCTATAGAAAAAGTCTCAGATTCTGAGACATTTTTTTCAGAAAAAGTCAGATTCTGAGACATTTTTCCTACAGAAAAAGTCTCAGATTCTGAGAAATTTTTCCTATAGAAAAAGTCTTAGATTCTGAGACATTTTTCCTATAAAAAAGTCTCAGATTCTGAGACATTTTTCCTATAGAAAAAGTATCAGATTCTGAGACATTTTTTCTATAGAAAAAGTCTCAGATTCTGAGACATTTTTCCTATGGAAAAAGTCTCAGATTCTGAAACATTTTTCCTACAGAAAAAGTCTCAGACTCTGAAACATTTTTCCTACAGAAAAAGTCTCAGATTCTGAAACATTTTTCCTACAGAAAAAGTCCCAGATTCTGAGACATATTTCCTACAGAAAAAGTCCCAGATTCTGAGACATATTTCCTACAGAAAAAGTCTCAGATTCTGAAACATTTTTCCTACAGATTCTGAGACATTTTTCCTACAGAAAAAGTCTCAGATTCTGAGACATTTTTCCTATAGAAAAAGTCTTGGATTCTGAGACATTTTTCCTATAAAAAAGTCTTAGATTCTGAGATATTTTTCCTATAGAAAAAGTATCAGATTCTGAGACATTTTTTCTATAGAAAAAGTCTCAGATTCTGAGACATTTTTCCTATAGAAAAAGTCTCAGATTCTGAAACATTTTTCCTACAGAAAAAGTCTCAGATTCTGAAACATTTTTCCTACAGAAAAAGTCTCAGACTCTGAAACATTTTTCCTACAGAAAAAGTCTCAGATTCTGAAACATTTTTCCTACAGAAAAAGTCTCAGATTCTGAGACATTTTTCCTACAGAAAAGTCTCAGATTCTGAGACATTTTTCCTCAGAAAAAGTCTCAAATTCTGAGACATTTTTCTTACAGAAAAAGTCTCAGATTCTGAGACATTTTTCCTATAAAAAAATGTCTCAGATCCTGAGACATTTTTTCTATAGAAAAAGTCTCAGATTCTGAGACATTTTTCCTATAGAAAAAGTCTCAGATTCTGAGACATTTTTCCTATAGAAAAAGTCTCAGATTCTGAGACATTTTTCCTATAGAAAAAGTCTCAGATTCTGAGACATTTTTCCTATAGAAAAAGTCTCAGATTCTGAGACATTTTTCCTATAGAAAAAGTCTCAGATTCTGAGACATTTTTCCTATAGAAAAAGTCTCAGATTCTGAGACATTTTTCCTATAGAAAAAGTCTCAGATTCTGAGACATTTTTCCTATAGAAAAAGTCTCAGATTCTGAGACATTTTTCCTATAGAAAAAGTCTCAGATTCTGAGACATTTTTCCTATAGAAAAAGTCTCAGATTCTGAGACATTTTTCCTATAGAAAAAGTCTCAGATTCTGAGACATTTTTCCTATAGAAAAAGTCTCAGATTCTGAGACATTTTCCTATAGAAAAAGTCTCAGATTCTGAGACATTTTTCCTATAGAAAAAGTCTCAGATTCTGAGACATTTTTCCTATAGAAAAATCTCAGATTCTGAGACATTTTTCCTATAGAAAAAGTCTCAGATTCTGAGACATTTTTCCTATAGAAAAAGTCTCAGATTCTGATTCCTATAGAAAGTTTCAGATTCTAAAACATTTTTCCTACAGAAAAAGTCTCAAATTCTGAGACATTTTTCTTACAGAAAAAGTCTCAGATTCTGAGACATTTTTTTTCCTATAGAAAAAGTCTCAGATTCTGAGACATTTTTCCTATAGAAAAAGTCTCAGATCCTGAAACATTTTTCCTATAGAAAAAGTCTCAGATTATGAGACAGATTCTTAGACATTTTTCCTATAGAAAATGTTTCAGACTCTGAGACATTTCTCCTATAGAAAGAGTATCAGATTCTGAGACATTTTTCCTATAGAAAAAGTATCAGATTCTGAGACATTTTTCCTATAGAAAAAGTCTCAGATTCTAAGACAGTTTTCCTATAGAAAAAGTTTCAGATTTTGAGACAGTTTTCCTATAGAAAAAGTCTCAGATTCTGAGACAGGTTTCCTATGGGAAAAATCTCGGTTTCTGAGACATTTTTCCAATAGGAAAAGTCTCAGATCCTAATACATTTTTCCTATAGAAAGTCTCAGATTCTGACTAATTTTTCCTACATGGAAAGTCTCAGATTCTGATACATTTTTCCTACAGAGAAATTTTCCTATAGAAAACATTTTAGATTGTGATACATTTTTCTATTAAAAAAGTCTCAGATTTTGATACAGTTTCTGCAGTAATTCTGAGACTGTTTTCCTAAAGAATCTGAGAAAATTTCTTTTAAGAAAGTCTTCTATTTCTTTAAATTTTCGTTGTAGATTATATCCGGAGAAAAAAATGCTATAAAAATGCTACATTCAGTTTGCAGAAGATTTTCCCCAAAAGAATATTATCAGTTTTGTATGGTTAATGAAATTTTGTTGAATATTTGAGAAACGCACGCCGCTTCCAATTTTTGACCTTCCCCCAGTCGCTATTTGTGATGATTAATATAGTATGTTCATCTAAAAATGTATTTAATTAAAATCTTTATATGCATATATTAAAGTTTGAAAGCAATTTTACCTTTCTAAAAGACAGTTTTCTATTTTATTATTTTTTTTAAGAATTTTAATAATGTAAATATTTGGAAAATTAAAAGTTAACCGTCAAATTTGAATGTGGTGATTATAAAATTATGACGTGTTCGTGGTTAGTTTGATAAAAATTATGACATTTCGGTGTAACACCCAAAACAGTATGCTATAAAAAATTTTCTAACTGACAAATATTATAATGGGTGTTTTGTAAGTAATCAAATTGTTAAATTTTCTTTTCACAATTTTTACACAAATAATGAAATTTTATAAGTTTGTAACAATTATGCACGTTATATTAAAAGAGCAAATTAATATAAAATGGTTGTTCGATGCTTACTAATGCTCATCTTAATAAATATGTAAAATGGACCCCAAAATTACTATTACATCCTGTATCGAAATTTACCAATACAAGTAAAACAAAATGTGATAGTATTAGTGACAGAATGACTCAAATAAATCCAAAAAAAGAGTTTCGCTACTGTATATACTGTGCCCTTATCAATGACATTAATAGCATTTGTTAATTTATTATTATTTTGGTTTTGAAAACTTAAAAATGTACCAATTTCAATGAATTTTTTTTTAGATAACGGCTTATCATTTTCTTAACTACTATTGGTAAATAAAGTATTTTTGCAAATTGTTTGACTCTTTTTTTCGAATTTACAATGTAACAACTTTTCTTTTTTTTAAACAGACTAAAAAATAATTTTAAAATTGAAAAAGATAAAATTTTAGCAAAAAATAAAATATTTTTTTTTAAATTTTGTGGACCAATTATGACTAAGCAAAACATAAGCTTTAATGGAAAAAAGATTTCATTGAAATTGGTAGCCCTAAAAAATAATATGATTAAAAAAAATTTCGAGTTGGGCCCCCCCCTTTTCAAATTCCTGGATACGTCGCTGAGCGGGACATTTGATGTGGAATGCATCATATACCCTCTATCACTAGAGTGTAGGTATAAAAAAAATTAACAGGAAAAATAATTTTTTTAAAGAAAAACAATAAAAAAGAGCAAAGATTAATAAAATATTTAAAAGTTGTAGGTAATTGGAAAATGTCTCAGAATCTAGGACAGCTTCTATAGAAAATATGTCCCGGAGTCTGAGAATTTTATGTCTCAGAATTAGAGCCTTTGATCAGTACCGTAGTACCGGTAATCTCGGTTCTCGGTATCACCGGGAGTTGGTACCGGTTTTCCGGTTCGGGTTCCGAAGGTAGTACCGGTATTACTGGTTTTCCCGGGACTTCTGGTTTGTACAATTGTAAATTTTTGTACAATTTAAATTATTTCTTTGTTTTTACCAACAAAAAACAAGTGAGAAAGTTAAAGTAGGTCAAGACCGACTATATAATTCCGACAACTGAATTTCCGGATATGGGTCCCAATTTCAAACGTGGACAGATTTAATTTATCTTTTTTAAGATCTTTAATAAGTGTAGAAACCAGAAATAAAAGGTAAATTTTAGTGAAATTGCGATATTTGTGTTGCCAAACGATTTAACGAATATCGGGCAAAATTTTTATATGGGGTTAAGTCCAAAAATGGTCCAATTATATTGGGATTTGATAAGATTACCAAAGTACACATTTAATACCTACAAACAAAATTTTAATTGAATATTTCCCATTTTTATGATTTTTTCTGGAATTATGTCAATATCGGGATGGTGGTTTGTATGGGGACTACAAGAAGGACTGACCCAATTCTTTAAAATTTGGAATGATGATTTGTACATACAAAATTAGATCACCAAATTCAAAGGGGGCGTTTGTAGGGGGCTAGGTCTTAACGTGGACCTATTTTTTTCAATTTCAATAGGCTTCGTCTTTGGTCCAAAAGATGCTTAAGCATTAAATTTTAGGTCAATTGATGACTTGGCTGGCTGCTAATTGAACCTACGGCCTCCCAGTTGTTGTATTTATTGTCGACGCTTTAGCTAGTTGAGCCACCAATAGAGAAAAATCTCAGCAACTAACACTTATTTTTAGTTAGATAACGTTTGCTAATGTGCATTTGTAAAACCTAAACCCATTAGTGCCTGATCCCCGATTCCGTGGTCCAATTTTGAGCAAATTGCACACATTTAGTTTATAGGGCATTTATATTGACGTGGTATTTTTTGTTTTTTTTTGTATCTGTCGTGCACGAACCTGTGGCTCTTGGATATTTTTCTAGCCACTTAGGTATTATCTAGTTCCAAAATATATAATGTTTCTTAAATATAAAACCTTAAAAACTTTAACAATAAACATATTTCTTGTAAGTTTTGATGAAAATCTACGAAATATACGCTTTAAAACCGATTGACTCAGAATCACTTTTGAGTCAATTAAGCGATATGTGTCCGTCTGTACGCCCTTCCTTTGTAAACGTTGTCATCACGATACAGGCCACAATTATCAATATATTTGGCTGAAATTTAAAACAGAATCTTCTTTTGCCTTATTGACGAAGCTTATTGAAATTGGATAAAATCGTTCCAAATTTGCCTCAAATGAGTCTAATAACCGTATTGTAATAGGAAACCTTACGAAATTTAGAATCTAAACTTTTTTTTAAACATCATTCCAACTATTTAAAAAAAAAAACACGTTTTTACTTGGTATACTTTTAAATAAAAAACAAGTAAGAAAGCTTTATTCGGCTGTGCCGAATCTTTAAATACCCTCCACCAATGTAATGATTTAAAATACAAAAAATGTTGTTTTATTTATACCTATTCTTTTTTATTCATTTATTTCAAACCCCTTAAAAGGGCAATAATCTCATCCGATCCTACTTCTACTTTTGTAAATTAGTTTCTGTTTTTTAAGGAAATTAAAATTTTTCTAATAATGTTCTAATTTACAAAAAAAAATCGAAAGACACATTCGGTATTTTCGAAAAACCTATTCGAACTTTATGAATTGTTTATATTTATGTATCTTTATCATTTATTAGCTTTGATTTATTTCAAACCCACTAGAATGGGAATACATACGAAAAATCTAATCTCATCCTACTACTTTTTTTTATAAATTAGTTTCAGTTTCCAAGGAAATTAAAACTTTTCTAATTTATGTTCAAAATATTTTAAAATTTTGGGTTACATGTCAGGTGCCACGCCCCATTGTGCGATTCCGCCCAATTTTATTTTAAGAATGATAAAATAACATTAACCCAGCAAAAAAAATCGAAGTGGTGCAAAAAGAATAAGTGATTCACTACATACATAGTAGCTATATGTGCCGATCTTCATATTCCATAAGAAGTACTTTTATAAGCACTTCCAAAACTGCTAAAAAAATGCCAATAATAACAACTTTCACCAGTTCTTTCCTCAATGATTTAGAAGTACCATTTTCATATGTGTTTACAAATGCAATTGAAAAGTACAAATTTGTGGCACTTAAGTATTGGATTTGTTTTGTTGAATATTTTTTTTTTATAATTTTATCTGATTTAATAAAAAGTTAAATTTTATAAATGAATCAACTTGATATGCCGAAAAGCGAATTTATTATGTAAATTATGTTATAAAAAAATACAGTTTCCAGATTTTTGTTAAAATTACCAAATGACTCAAGAAGTGCTAAAAAGATAACAAAAAAACTGTTAGCCGTTAAAAAAGACAAGGGTTAAATATAACCAAAAAAGAGCTAAGTTGGTATAGGGTTCTATAGTCGAAAAGTCGAAAAGTCGATTAATCGACTTTTTGTATGAAAAAGTCGAAAAGTCGAAATCGACTTTTTTGTTCTTAAAAAGTCGACTTTTGCTTTCGACTTTTTCGACTTTTTTTCGAATTTTTTTTTTTTGTTTTTTTTTTACTTTTGCCAGATAAAAATAATTTCTTTCTTCTGAAAAAAAGTTCAAATGATAGCCGAGTTTAATAACAACTGAAGCTATTGGTATTTCCATGTATTTTGTATGTGAAGCAAAAATGTCAATGCCAAATTCATGAGTTAGAAAGTGTTAGGTGCAATATTTACCAATATTTTTGATTATTGTTAACACCTCAGTGATAGGGTTCTATAAAGTCGAAAGTCGACTGTTTTGCTTTCGATTTTTTCAACCTTTTCAACATTTTTGATTTCTTCGACTTTTTTGATAAATAAAATACAACCAAAAAAAATAGCACCTAAATGCTTACATCAAGTCAAAACCAGAGACCAAATAAAACAGTTATATGTGTTATTTTGCTTTAAAAAAATCATTAAACGAATGTTGTCCAAAATATGCATTATATATATGGAAAGACTTCTAGAGATGTCCCGTGTTAAAATTTGCAATAACTTTTATTTTTTTATTTTTTGATTTTTATCAATAAAAGTATAAAATAACAGTAATTAAAAACTTTTTGTTCAAAAAGTTTGAAATAACATTTATTTATTTAAAATAACTGTTATAACAGTTATTTGTATTCAAATCAATCAAAGTTTTAATGTTCAAATCAATAATTGAGGTATTAGCTATCAATAGGATTCTTTTGTATGCGTTTATTTTAGTTTTACTTAAATATATCAAATTTTATAAGGCTCAAAGAGTATTTGATAACAGTTAAAAAAAATAAAAGTTTTTTATTTCTGTTTTTTTGGACAGATATTTATATAAATTTTTTGAAACTGTTATTTTAAATTTCTATTTCAAAATAATATTTTTGAACAGTTAAAGTTGAGTTTTTTCAATAAATCTCATAACGGTGATGGTCTCTGGTCAAAACTAAACTTTTATTTACAAAAAAATCTACTTTTTCAAAGTTGGAAAAGGTCGAAAAAAGTTAAAAAGTCGAAAAGTCGAAAGTCGAAAAAAGTCGAAAAGTCGAAAAAATTCGACTTTTTAAAAAGTCGAAAGGTCGAAAAGTTGACTTTTTAAATTTTGAAAAAAGTCGAAAAGTCGAAAAGTCGAAAAATCGACTTTTTAGAAATTGAAAAAAGTCGAAAAGTCGAAAAGTCGACTTTTTGTTGCGACTATATAACCCTAAGTTGGTATTGTCGTTTAAAGGTATAAAAACTCTTCTAAAAATATACGATATCTGATTTAAAATGAGAGAATTACTTTTTTTTATCTCTTCATTTTATTTATTGGATGTTTTTTTTTAACTACATGTATAAAAACATTTTTTTTTTATAATTTTTGGAGTTGTTTTGTAAATTACACCGCTCAACAAATCGAAGGTTTTTGCCTCCGGTTTGAAGTTTGATACAAAATTTGTAAAGATTTTGACTCGCTGATTCCAAATCTGTGCTCCAAATTTTTCCATCACGTCAAGAATTTTAATTATTCGCGGTTGAAAATGCGAAAAAACGCGATTTTTGCCTTTTTTGAAAGCCTGCACAGCAGCCACTGGGTGGAATAAAATTCTGGTATAAAGGGTTAGAGTAGAATTGAACTATGATCTCAAATATATGATCAAAAAAATTTCAAGTTGTTGCACTATTATTGGCCAAACGCGTATTTTAAAAAAACACTGTGAAAAAAATTAGAAAAAGCACCATTTTTAAAAGGCTCTAAAACAAAAACCAGATGATCAATCTTTAGTGTGATGAGCTCAAAATTTAGACAAAATCTCATTCTTTCTTATAGACTTTTAACCCCATTAAAGATATCTTCCGGTTTATACGAAAAATAACACAGAAAACTTAAATTTGTAAAATATTTATTTTTTTAGTTATTCTTTGAAAAATATCAAAAAAAAACTAAGGTACCTACCTTATCTTTTTTACAAAAATTATAATTTTAACAGAGTCATTTTAAAACGCAATTGTAACCCAACCAAACGCAATAATTAGAAAAAAATTGTTTTCTATGTTGGAGACCAAAGGCAAATTATACTTTTGCGCTGTATACCAGATTTGTATTCCACTCAATGGCTGCTGTACAGGCTTTCAAATAATGCAAAAATCGTCATTTTTCGCATTTTTAACCGTGAATAACTAAAAATCTGGACGTGATGGAAAAATTTGGAGTACAGATTTGGAATCAAGAGATCAAAGTCTACTAAAATTGATCACCAGAATTCAAACCGGAAAATGACTGTTGAGCGGTGTTATGTACAAAAAAAAAACAATAAAAAGTTTCCAGATTATGGTAAAAATCAAATGGCTTAAAAAGTGCTTAAAGGGCTAAAAAAGATAACCAAAAGAAGGTGGTAGCCTTTAAAAAAAAAGGCTGAATTATAGCCACAAAATGGGTACGTTCAGCAGAGAAAGCTGCTACTCAGCTGCTCCTCAACATTCTGCTGAACGGTTTGATTTTTGACATTTCAGTCAACATGTTGAGTGAGCGCTTCTCATCACTAGTAGCGTACACAATTTATGCTACATTTGATCACAAACTGATACATAAGCTGTTTTATTGAAATTATTTATTTTTTTTGGACGTTATTCAAAGAAGTAAGCACAACAAATCATAAAAAAGTATTTTTTACAGAAAAAAATAAATAAAAGCGTAAAAAAAAAAAATATTTTAATTTTTTAAAACATTTACAAAAAAATGCGTTCAGCAGATTCAACTAATCAAAACATGCTACATCTCAACTGTTGAGTAGCAGGTTTCTCTGCTGAACACGCTCAATGACTAAGTTGGTATCGCTGTTGAAAGGTATAAAAACTCTTCTAAACATTAGGGTATTCAATTAATCGAGGTTTTGGTTTAATCGGCTAATCGGGCAAATAATTAATCGCACTTAAAAAATTATGTTAGTAAAATCAACTGAAAATGTCAGTTAAAATAACTACTTTGTAAGTTGTTTTGGGGTCAACTACTTTTTCAGTTAAATCAACTAACAATGTTAGTTATTTTAACTGACAAAAAACAACTGACTTATGTAGTAAAAACTACTTACATTTGTAGTCAAAACAACTAAAATGTAGTAAAAATAAAAAAATCAATATATAATTTGTTTTTTTCAAAATATTTTTCAGAAAAAAAAATTGAAGACCAAATTTTTTCCAAGTTTTTTTTTTTTAAAAAAAAGTTGTGAAAAATAAAAATAACGAAATTTTTTTTTTTTGGAAAAAAAACTTTAAAACTTTTCAGAGATAAAATAAATAAAATTAACTACTTTAAATAACTGTTACTACATCACAGTACTTTTTTGTTAGTTGTTCAAAAAAACGATATACACCTCTAATAGAGTTTCGAATTCGGTACTATTATATATCAACAAGACAAATTGGTTGGTTTTCAAATTTGTTTTCTTTTATTTTTTAGGGCCGAAATTGCAATAATTTTATCGGTAAAAAAAAGATATCTTAAGGATTGCAAAAGTAATTTGAAGAATAAGTGAAGTATTTTTAGATGTGCTGAACTAATTATACATCATAAAATAATTCTCGGTTTTATAAGGTCCCGAACATTGCGAATATCTGAGTTTATGCAGTACTGTCAATCGAAAATCTAAATATCTCAAAATAAGATAAATCACTTCTAAGGCCAGATTCGGATTAAGCGCATGAAAAACTATTAGAAAAATATATACATCCACATTTAATTAATAATTCCTATTAGCTAAACTAAATTATTAAAAACATCGATTTAATCTTAACAATTTCAAGTCTAAATATTACATAATAAATATTATACATTGTTAAAAATATCGTTTTGGTTTTAATTATTATTAGTGTAAATACTAAAAAAAAAAATCTTAAAATCAATCCCAAAAAGTCATGAAATATGTACTTATCAAGAAGTGATGAAAAAATCACTTCTAAATCACCATATAAAAATTACATAATCACATCCAAAATGCCAAGAAATATATACTTCTAAAGAAGTGATGAAAAAAGCACTTCCAAAAGGTCAAGTTATATTAACATCCCGATCACTACTTCAGAAGTTGTGATAAAGATGTTAATATATGTATATTAGAGTGTCCCTTATTTTGGAAATGTTGGAAATCTTGAGACGGTACCCGCTCATTTTTTTCCTTTTGACTTAAAAATAACTCAGGAAAAATTTTACGCCCCTAGGACCACGCCTTCCCTACGCGACGGGCCCTTAAAGAGCGGGGCCTAAAAAATCATTTTTCCATACAAACCAAAAAATTTTTTTTTTGATTTTTAATTTTTTTGTTATTATTTATTATATTACTTGGTTTGCTTATTCACAACAAAAAATTTGATTTTGGTGGGATAAGTCTTTCAGCGCTAAAAAATTTTTCGCAAAAAAAAATTTTGAGCCGCCGGGGTCCTACAGTAAAAAATTTTTAAAAAATATTTTTTTTTAGTTTTGACCAGCAACGGTTTTAGCTGCTATGTTGCTTTAAATGATATATATTCATAAAAAAATATTTTTTGTATCTGTGACATCTTAATCGTGTTCTAAAAAAGGGTAAAAAATGCATTGATGATTTTTTTCGATACACGATAAAAATGTCACAAATATGAATAATATTTTTTTTGGAATATATATCATTAAAAACAACATAAAAACTAAAACCATTGCTTTTCAAAACTAAAAAAAAATATTTTTTAAAAATTTTTTACCGTAGGATTCCTACGGCTCAAAAATTTTTTTTTCGAAAAAGATAAAGATGTCACAGATATGAATAATTTTTTTTTTGGAATATATATCATTTAAAGCAACATAGCAGCTAAAACCGTTGCTGGTCAAAACTAAAAAAAAATATTTTTTAAAAATTTTTTACTGTAGGACCCCGGCCGCCCAAATTTTTTTTTTGCGAAAAATTTTTTAGCGCTGAAAGACTTATCCCTCCAAAATCAAATTTTTTGTCGTGAATAAGCAAACCAAGTAATATAATAATTAATAACAAAAAAATTAAAAATCAAAAAAAAATTTTTTTGGTTTGTATGGAAAAATGATTTTTTAGGCCCCGCTCTTTAAGGCCCCGTCGCGTAGGGAAGGCGTGGTCCTAGGGGCGTAAAATTTTTCCTGAGTTATTTTTAAGTCAAAAGGAAAAAAATGAGCGGGTACCGTCTCAAGATTTCCAACATTTCCAAAATAAGGGACACTCTAATGTATATGTACATTAGGGATATAACCATTTGCATATTTTTAAAAATATCAAAAAGGACCTATCATAGTGAGAAAGTACATAGAAAATCAATAAGAAATGCGTCCTCTTTTTTTCGCGAATGTTAAAAAAGGTTCGGCACCGATCGCGATGAAGTTTTTGCTAATATTTTGTTTCAAATATTCATTCAACCCATGTTTCAAATGTTGAAAATCATACTGTTATTTTTTTCTTGTTTTATTTTTGTTGTAAAACGACGGAAAACAAAATTAAGTTGAAAGGGACGGATTCCCACCATAAAACATACAAAAATTAAAATTTGAGGTGTTTTAGAAATTGCAATCGGTGCCGAAGGTTTTTGGATCAAAATGACCCCGGATATCGTTTTTTGTTATCAGTATAACATTGCCCATACCGTTATGATAGGTTCTTATTTTGGTTATACCCCTAATGTACATACTAAACACTAGTGATATTGTGTGTCACGCCCATATAAAATTCATCAGTGTTTCAGCTGAAGAAGAAGTACATCTGGTTCATAAGTTGTGGTGAATTTTGTAGTGAATGGCAAGCTCTTTTTTTGCTGGGAAGTTTCATGTTTCACATACATTCAACAGGTGTCAAGTTATAGCAATTTTTTTGTGTGAAATACAAAAAAAATTTTAGAGGTACCTTTACATTTTACCTCATATCTTTTGAAATACTTAACCGATTTAAAAAAAAAAAAAAATATTAACCCTATGACCAGGAGAATTATGCAACTTTTGGTACCCCAAGCGTTTAAATCAGTTCAGAATTATTGCCAAAAACAGGATTTCAACAGACGAACAGATAGACATATGGACATGGCTAGATCGACTTAAAATCGATCGAGGATCATAAATATATATACTTTAAGGGGCCCTAGAACAATATTTTGATGTATTAAATACGGAATGACAAATTTATATATACCCTCTACCACCAGAGTAGAGGGAATAAAAATTAAACAAATTGTCTTTTTGCGACTGTTAAACAATTTTCCGGATTTTGGGCGATTTTTGCCAAAACGTTGATTTCTGTCTTTTATTATTTAAAAAAATTTATTTTTTTTAATGAAAATATTTTTTTTTTAAGAAATCTGAACAAAATTGAATTTTGGCGATATTTTACATCCGATTTGGCGACAAAGCCAAAAAAAAGTCTGCCAACCCCGTTAATATGACGAAGCGAAAAAACGGACACATACACACATGCTATGTATATAAAAATAACTATAAATTTTTTTATTATTACTTAACGAACTTTTTTTTAGTTAAATTTAAATTTTGTTTTACATATTTTAAAGTTTTTTTTGTAAAGATTTTTTTTTCTCCGTTCTTTTTTTCATTTCCGTTTTCTTTCTGATGTATCTACACAAAATATGAGTTAATTTAGGGTTATGTTGAAAACATCTAAGAGTTTTTTCAGAAATTCACTCATAACTTTTAAAATACTTAACCGATTTAAAAAAAAAAAAAGTTTCTTCATAGGGAAATTACGCAAAGCGTTTAAATCGGTTTCGGATTATTGCGAAAAACGTGATTTCATACAGCAGACAGACAGACGGACATCGCTAGATCGACTTAAAATCGATCAAGGATCATGAATATATATGGGGCATTCCATGCCAAATCACTCACTTTTAGGCCCGACCCCCTTCGATTAATTTTATTTTTGGATATGTTTTAGTACGTATTAAATGCAACTTCCAGCCAAATTTTCAGCCTTTTATACCAAGGTGGTGTTGAGTAATCAATTTTTCAAAATGGCGATTTTTTCCAAAAAATGAAAAAATTTAAATTTTCAATCAATTTTGACCAGTAAAAAATATAGATATATTAAAAAAAGATGGACAACATTTTGTTGGTAGTTAAATGTAGTTTTAGAAAAAAAAATATGAAAAATTATTCGAAGTAACTATCACTTGTTTTTTATCGTATAAAAATTAAAATCGACTTTTTGAAAAAGTCCGAAACCTTCGATTTTTTTTTAAAAATGTCAAAAAATTCTACTCTAAATTACGCAACTTTTAAGTCATAATTCGAGATGTGATCGTAATTCGTTCTATTTTTATTCAAATTTTGAAAATTGCACTTTTTTTTTTTTTGACTCTGGTTTATTTTATATGGTGCTCAAAAAAAAATAATTTGGTAAATATTGACCGTAACTTCCCCTAGATATATTAACTTGGGTGTAAAAATACGTTTCAGAAAATTTTAGGATGATCGGACATGGGTAAGGCGTGCCGCATCGGCTTTGAAGTTTGAAAATCGGATTACAAGGGAAAATATGCATTTTTTTCTGTTTTCTTAATTTTTTTGGTATTTTAAGTTAATTTTGAATTCAAATGGTTACAGAATTGAAATGTAGAGTAAAATGTCTCTCTATTAAGGTCATAAAAACCGAAATCGGTTTAAAATCAGCCAAGTTATTACAACTTCCCCAGGCATCTAACATGTGGCAGACAACTTGATTAATCAATACAATCCGATTTTTGAAATTCATTGAAATTTTCTACTGTAATAACATTTTTTTATTCTTCAAGTTCAAATGTTATTAGATGACAAGTATTTTTCATATTGTGTTTTGCTAACATTTTTTAAATTAGTGCTAAAAATGCCTGCATTTTCCACACCCTTTTGAAATCTCTATTTTAAAAAAAAAAATATTTTTTTTGTTTTAAAATTTGGAAAAGTCAAAAAAATATTACACTGAAACATGAATAATGAAAAAATGTTATTACAGTAGAAAATTTCAATAAATTTAAAAAAAGGGCCTCGTATTTTTTAATCAAGTTGTATGGCACACGCTAGATGCCTGGGGAAGTTGTAATAACTTGGCTGATTTTCAACCGATTTTAGTTTTTAGTACCTTATTAGAAAGGCATTTTACTCCACATCGTAATTCTGTAATCACTTGAATTAAAACTTAACTTAAAATACCAAAGAAATTGCGAAAACAGAAAAAAAATCATATTTTTCCTTGTAATCCGTTTTTTAAACTTCAAGGACCATGCTAAGCGCCTTACACTTGTCCGATCGTCCCAAATTTTTGTGAGACGTATATTTACCTCCAAATGAATATATTTAGGGTAAGTTAGGGTCAGTATCTACCATTTTTTTTTTTTTTGGAGCTCCATATAAAATAAATCAGAGCCAAAACATAAAAGGTGCAATTTTAAAAATTAAAAAAAAAATAGAAAGAATTGTGATCACATCTCGAGTTATGGCTTAAAAGTTGCATAATTTAGAGTAGAATTCTTTTAGTTTTTTACAAAAAAATCGAAGGTTTCGGACTTTTTCAAAAAGTCGATTTTAATTTTTAAACGTCAAAAAATAAGTGATAATTACTTCGAATAATTTTTTCACATTTTTTTTCTAAAACTACATTTAAATACCAACAAAACGTTGTCCAACTTTTTTTAAAATATCTATATTTTTTACTGGTCAAAATTGATTGAAAATTTAAATTTTTTCATTTTTTGGAAAAAATCGCCATTTTGAAAAATTGATTACTCAACACCACCTTGGTATAAAAGGCTGAAAATTTGGCTGCAAGTTGCATTTAATACGTACTAAAACATATCCAAAAATAAAATTAATCGAAGGGGGTCGGGCCTAAAAGTGAGTGATTTGGCATGGAATGCCCCATATACTTTATGGGGTCCTAAACCAATATTTCAATATGTTACATACGGAATGACAAACTTATATATACCCTCTATCACCAGAGTGGAGGCTATAATAAAAATTAGATTTGGAACCTTTTAATAAGTGTGTATCTTTATACCCATGCCATAAAAATGAACCCGTAGCCCAGAGGAATGGATCTATCCGGGTGGTTTCTGTTTTTTAGATAGAAGATATATTATGCTATAATGCGCCAAGAGAATTTTCGGGAAGTCCACTCTCCAAACTTTCCAGATCCATTTATGTAGACAATTTTTAACTTTGTTAAATTACTGACTTTTGACCCACTAATTTTACCCCAACTCATGTTCCGTTCGACTCTTAAACATTTTTATATCCTCCACTCTAGTGATAGAGGGTATGTATAAGTTTGTCATTCCGTTTGTAACACATCGAAATATTGGTCTAGGACCCCATAAAGTATATATATTCATGATCCTCGATCGATTTTAAGTCGATCTAGCGATGTCCGTCCGTCTGTCTGTCAGTACAAAACACGCTAACTTTTGAAAGACTTCACAGAGGCTACTGAAGTTTGGCATATATGTTGGTCATTTACCTGGTCAGGTTGGTATTGTAATCCAGCCAAATCGGTCTAGTGGTTCAAAAGTTATGAGCAAAAGAGTAAATTTCAGCAAAGGGTTTTCGCAAATTTACGAGATAAAAAACACGATAACTTTCGAAAAACAATAATTAGATTGCTGAAACGTGGCATGTATCTTTGCCGTTCCTCTATTTGGTATTGAATTTCAGCTCAATCGGTCAAGTGGTTCAAAAGTTATAAGCAAAACCCCAAATTTCAGATTTTGTTCTTCTTAAATGCCACGTGGTAAACAAGTCTTAAAAGCATTGGTGGTAACTAAGCAATGCTTTTCAAACTTGTTTAGTTTTAAAGCAATGCTTTTAAAACTTGTTTAGTTTTAAAAGCATTGGTAACTTAAAAATTACACTCGAAAAAAATTTTACACTCGAAAAAAATTTTACACTCAAAAAAAATTTTTACACTCAAAAAAAAAATAGTTTCTTTTTACAAAAATGTCAATATTTTGTGTACATACGTACGTGCATTCACTCAGAAATATTTTTACAGTAAAAAAACATTACACTCGAAAAAAAAAGTTTTACACTCAAAAAAAAAATTAGTATTTTTTTTTTTTTTGTTTTTTTACTCAAAATAAAATATTTCTAATCAAAATTGTTAATTTTTTTCACGTTAAAATCTACTACCCTTTAAAAAATGCATTGTGGAGGGTATTCATAGATTCGGCAAAGTCGAATTTAACTTTTATACTTGTTTTTACTAGTTTTATCTTTCTTTTATCAATTCGTGAAAAAAGATTTGCAATACCGTTCGACTGGTTCTAACACAATTCTATTTTTGGGTATTTGTCTTCCCATTCGTCGTTAAAGGGTTAACAACTTGTAAGAACTCAAACATTTTAGTTTTATATCCCTCTCTTTCTCTCCCGCAACCTTTGGCAGAGCATAATGACACACAAACTTTAAATGTTTTAGCACATAATAAACGAAACTGTATTTAAGAGTAATTATTTGTTGATATGCTGTAGGTAGGCTAGAGGCTAATGCCTTTATGATACTTGCTTGTTTCAAGTTACTTGTTGCTGCATTTATTAGGGTTTTTCTATGGGAATTTCGATAAATTCAAAATTTTTGGTTTAAGTTATCGAAATTTTTATAGAAAAACCCTAATAAATGCAGCAACAAGTAACTTGAAACAAGCAAGTATCATACGCACTTAAGCATAACAAATGAGTGGTTCGGTGTTCAAATTATGTTGGAAATTAGATAAAAAATGTTAATTTCTTAAAAATATAAACAGCAAAAAATTGTAAATAAAAATAAATCAAATAAAAACATAATAATATGAATGTAGGACGCAGTGAAATCATGCATTTTTTCAGCGATGATTGAAGCACTTTTTTTTGGGATTGATTTAATTGATTTAATTTAAAGATGCTGACAAATTTTGTATTTTTCTCCAAAAAATATACATGCATTTAGTTTTTTTGAGGTTTTCCAAACGCTTTTGATCACACCCGTCTTCAAGCAAGATTAGGTGTAGTAAAAATGGTTACAAAATTGGGTAATGGCATTTCATTCTTCTTTAAGTAATTAGCGCTTTAAAAATCGTTAACACGAAAATCCTAGCTGATCCTACTTTCGAGTTATTGCTAAATAACTATACTGCTCGATAACAAAAACCTACAAGTAAAATTTTCAACTCATTCTTATAGATTTTGATCTTCTGACTCTAAATCTGCCACCCAAATTTTTCTAGCACGTACCGTTTTTGAGATATTCGCTATTAAAAAGTCAAAAAACCAAAATTTGACAGACCACTGTTATTCTTACGTTGCTTCCAAAAAATAGGCCTTGATTTCTTATAAAATGGACCTCCTAATTCTGAAACTGCAATCCAAATTTTTCTAGCATGTTCCGTTTTCGATATATTTACGTTCGAGGTATTTTCGTGCAAAAATTTTCAAACGCGAATATCTCAAAAACGGATCATGCTAGAAAAATTTGCAGTGCAGCTTTGGAATCAGGAGATTTAGTCAAGTCCTAATTTTTGCAACCATATTAAGAATATGTAACAGTGGACCTCTCATTTTTTTTTTTTTACTTTTTAACAACAGCGAATATATAAAAAACGGTATGTGCTACAAAAATTTGGATGGCAGAGTTGGAATCAGATGAGCAACATTTATAAGAATCAATTGGATATTTCACTGGGAGTTTTTTGTTGTCGAACAGAGTAATTATTTAGCAATAGCTCGAAAACAGGATCAGCTAGGATTTTCGTGTTAAAAATTTTTAAAGCTCTAAATAAAGAGAAATAAAATGTCATTACCCAATTTTGTTACCATTTTTACAACACCTAATCTCGCTTGAAGAGGGGTGTGTGATACAAATGTAAAATCTTCTGTTGACCATACAAAATAAATTCGAACTAACTTTGCAAAACCCTTTGCTGATTTTAATTGATGATCTACTTTCAGTTAACATTGGAGCGATTGGTGGATCAAGGCGACGATTTAATGAAAAATCATGATTTATCAAAAATCACTTTTTTGAGTTATGTCACTATTGTAGTCAATGAGCGAAATGTACTTATCAATATTTTGTTAGTTATATACATATTTAAAAAAATCTTCAATGAAAAAACATTTCCATCACATTAAATTGACTTCAGTTTTCCATTATTAAGCCATCGAAATTTGTAGCAAAATAGCTTTAATAAGTTGCAACACCATAACACTACCAAACTGCACACTTACAGCTATATATATTTAGTTGCAATTTTTGCAATACAATACAATGACATAAACTACCCAACAAAAAAAAAAAAAACATTCCATCCACCCAAAGAAAACCGAACAGAACACATTTACTTTGCTTTATGATTATTTGATTTTTTGGTAACAACTTTTCTTTTTCTTTCTCTCATCTTATTTTGTTAGTAGAAAAATTTAAACTTAAATTTAACGCATACGACTACAACCTCCAAAAAAAAATTGCTATAAGAAAGTTGAGTTTTTGAGCCCATAATCATAAACTCCCTCACTTTATATAGAAAGACCTCAAAATAATGTATGTATGTGTATTAGAATGGCATTTTTTCTTCAACTTCTGATTTTCCCAAATACACGAGTAAATTTTTATTACAAAAATTATCTGGTAAAAATTTAAGGCCAATCGGATCAAATTTAGCCTTAGCGTCCGGCGATCAAAGTTTTGGATTTTTGAAAATTAAAAAAATAGAAAATAAATATATCTTGCGATACATCATATTTATTAATTTAATTGAACATCGGAAAATTTTACAATCAGTCGAACAGTTTTCGAGATATTGCTATTTGAAATTTCCAAAAAATACGTTTTTTAATACGGTCAGGAAATAAATAAAAATCTTAAATTTTTGTCCATCGATTATTTAAGAGCTTGAGACAAACTTTCATTTATAGTTAATTTGATCCAAATCCTTTCGTTTTAACCCTTGGAGCCCTTCGATCACAGTTTTTGTTATTAACCCATTTTGGACCAAGATTCAATTTTATTTTTATTTTTTTGAAAAAGGTACTTTTTAAGGGTAATTGGCACCTGCTGATCTCAAAAATCTTGTCAAAAAAATTTTTCAATGTGCCGTTATCCCAGAAAAGCCTGCATTTCAACTTTTGATGCAATTTTAGTATTTGGATTTATTTGCTATTTTATTAATTTATTTCATTATTTTCAAAATAAATAGTTTCAAAATAATTCGAATTAGTGGAATTTATTAATAAATTAAATCTAAAAAATTTTAAAATTATTCAAAAACAAGTGTGTTTTAATTTTTATTAAATAATAAAAATTAGTTATTTATTCGACCTTTTAATTGTGCAATGAAAAAGAGTTTATTCTGATTCGAGGCCTTTTCATGTTCCCCATTATGAATTAACATAACAAGTACTTATGATAACTCTACTTTCTTTACACACAGAGAAATGTTTAGTTGGAATTCCATTATGAAAACGGAATTTTGATAAATCTTATAAATTTTTAGTTGTTTTTGTAAATTTTGTATCACCATACCAAGTAAATAACAGCAGTAATAATTAATTATCAATCGTGACCGAATGGATGTATCAACAACTAATAATTTGGTAAATATACCCAAACTAAAAACTAATAAAATTTTTGAAAAATATTTAGTAAGAACAACCGTTTCTTTTAATCTTTATTTTCCCTCTCGACCAATAATCATTTGTTTAAATTAATAAATTCCAAAAACATTAGGTAATAGTATCCACAACTGAAAATGTTTGTTAACTTAACCAAATTTTCAATAATTTTTCATTTTTGAAAAATTTTACTAAATTAGTAATTTGTATTGGTATTCTTAACTAATAATTGGTCGTTAGGATTTCATTTCGATAATAAAAATAAAACGTCAAAAAAATTAAAATAGAATTTAGTTTAAAGAAAAATCTTATTGTGTTCAGACGTTTTTTAAATTTTAAAATAAAACTCATGTGAAATTCCGTAAAAAAAAGTTAAAAAATTTTGACGGTAAGTTGATACTACTACCGAAATACAAACAATTCAAATCAATAAATCTTATTCTAGATATTTGCACACACAACTTTAATTTTGAGCCAACTATAAAAACCAATGGAACAGTTTCCTATAAAAACCTATGGAACAGTTTCCTAGAAATCCATATAGTCCAAAATGTCCTGGGAGTGGTAACAAATTTATGGATTATTAATGCCAGAATATTGAAATTTACAAACGTTCCCTCAAAACTATTATCAGAATCTGAGACATTTTCTATAGGAAAAATGACTAAAAATCTGAGACTTTTTCAGTAGGAAACATTTCTCAGAACCTAAAACTTTTTCTCCGATTCTGAGACTTTTTCTATAGGAAAAGTTTCAGAATTTGAGACTTTTCCCATTATCTTAGATTTTTTCAATAGGAAAAATTCTCAGATACTTCTACATTTTTTCGCTAGAAGATATTCTATTATATTTTTTGAGATATTCTTTTATAGATTCTGATACATTTTTTTTTTTGGAGAAAAATCCTCGGATTCTGAGATATGTTTCTTTAAAAAAAATCTAAAGGTCTGAGATATTTTTTTAGATTTTTTCATTGACATCTATTTTTTCTCTAGAAAGTCTCACAGATTCTAAGATAATTTTTTTTTAGAAAAATTCTTAGATTTTAAATTTTTTCTATCAGAATTATCAGTTTTCATTTATTTTTTCGATTGTATGTTGTATGTATTTATGTATTTCACTTTTTAAATTATAAAATTTTAACAATCAAATAAATATGTAAGTAAAATTGCTTGAAAAAAATATTAAAAATTTTTATTTTAAAAGAAACAGTTAAAAAATATATTAATTGGTACAACTATATAACGCTTTTTAAAATTCGATCACTCTAACCAATGTCAATTTTAACATAAAAATATTCGGTTCTCATTATAGATATTTACCGGTAGAGACAACTGAATTGGCAGTAGAGGCAACTGAATATTGTGATAGTTGGTGCAACCGCAAAAATTCAGTTGGAAAACAATTCAGTTGCAACAACTGAATCTGTTTTCTGTGTGTATTAGGATATTCTCCCATTAAATACTCATAGAGTTTCTTGCTTTCAAAAATTTTGGCAATTTTCAGGAATGAATTGACGATCGTTTCGGGGGTGTTCCAATTCCCCCATCATCAGAATTCTTTAGAAAATAAGGTAATACTGTTAGCATGCAAACATCAAATATTCATATTCTAAATAATCTCAACTTACAATTAGTGAGAAAGCAAATATGATTTTCGAAGTTCCACCAGCATTACACCAAAACTTGCTTTCAAATTATATTTGGTGTAATGCTGGTGGAACTTCGAAAATCATATTTGCTTTCTCACTAAGTTGAGATTATTTAGAATATGAATATTTGATGTTTGCATGCTAACAGTATTACCTTATTTTCTAAAGAATTCTAATGATGGGGGAATTGGAACACCCCCGAAACGATCGTCAATTCATTCCTGAAAATTGCCAAAATTTTTGAAAGCAAGAAACTCTATGAGTATTTAATGGGAGAATATCCTAATAAAGAAAGTAGAGTTATCATAAGTACTTGTTATGTTAATTCATAATGGGGAACATGAAAAGGCCTCGAATCAGAATAAACTCTTTTTTCATTGCATTATTCAAAAACATTAAAAGTAGAAAATCAAAAAATGCTAAATTTTCGTTTTGGCTTGAAACAATTTCTGTGCTGATTTGAATTGCATTTCATGGGCATATAAATTGCGGTGGTCAAGTGGGGATATTTTTTTAATTGCAGAAAGATGAGACTTAAAATTCGTAATCATATTTACGTGAAATTCTACCTTTTTCATACATAAATATTTTTTTGAAAAAGGTGCTCTCTACTCTTCGAAAAATCGAACAGAGGATCAAAATGGGTTAAAAAAAATGTTCACCAAAAACACCAAACTTTGATCAAAGGGCCTCATGTGTGAAAATGGTCTGATTTGGGTCAAATTAAGTTATAAAATAGGCAATGGAAAATTTTTTTTAGATTATTTTAAAAAATTTCTTGAACGCCGGAAAAAACCGCCATTTTTGGAAATTTTTTGACAAATTTCAAATGGCGATATCTCAAAAACCGCTTGACCAATTTCAGAAAGTGTTTGCTATTCGTTTTTAGCATTCCATAATTAATAAAAAATAACGTATCGCAAAATAATTTATTTTTTATTAAAAAAAAAAAATCCAAAATTTTGATGGAAATTTTGCAAAAATCTAAAATTTTGATTGAAGGGCAAAGCCTAAAATGATTAAATTTTTCGAAAATTAAGTTTAAATGAAAGTTTGTATCAAGCACTATGAAGGATTCAAGGGAAAGAAATGTTAAGTTTTTTTTTAATTTTTTGAACGTAGGAAAACCGCAATCAAGGGAAAGAAATGTTAAGATTTTTTTTTTTTTATTTTTTTTAACGTAGGAAAAACCGTATTTTTTTATATTTCAACTAGCAATATCTCGAAAACTGTTTGCCCGATTTTATTTTTTTTTAGATTTGTGTTCTGCGCATAAAAATTAATAAATAAGTATAAATAATTTTTTTTTTTTTTAAAGTCAAATTTTAGGCATAGTAGAAAACAAGTTTGGCCGAACGTTCAAAATCGGAAGAAAAACTTTTTTGCCATACAAAAAAATGGCAGTCTAACGTGTATGATACTCTAAGTATACAAATTTAGGGAGAAACTTATTTTTTTGTTATTTAATTTGCAGAGTTAATGAGCCTAACAAAAATTGAATCTGCTAATACTTAGACTGGGACCCGTTTTCGGGAATTTTCAAGTCACTCTAAAAAAAATCCGAAACCATCATCATCTTTTAGTGTTACAGCCCGATGTATGGTGGTACAGTCTGGTGTTCACTTTCTACTTCCATATGGATCTATCTTGCGCAGATTCAGTACCTTTTTAACCATTAGGGCACATTAGGCACGTGCCCAGAGCCCAGACCTAAGGAAATAACAATAAATTCGCTTACACGAAAATGGAGCAACAATTTTTTTAACTTGTTTTTAAAGAAAATTGCACATATTCTTACAGGAAAATTCTCAGAATTTAACAGATTTTTCGTATACATCTGATACTTTTTCTATAGAAGAAATTCGTCCTTTATCAAAAGTCTCAAATTCCTAGAAATTTTTCGTGCAGAAAAAGTTTCAGATTCTGAGATTTTATAAGTGTTAAGTTCATAAAAGTTTTTCCAAAATAAAAATTCTCAGATCTTGAGACACTTATCGTGTGCACTTTGCTGATTCTAAGACAATTTTCGTATAAGAAAAATCTCAGATTCTGAGAAATTTTTCGTATAGAAAAAGTCTCAGATTTTAAAACATTTTTCGTATAGAAAAATTCTCAGATTCTGAGACATTTTTCGTAAAGAAAAAGGCTTAGATTCTAAGACATTTTCCGTATAGAAAATTTTTCAGACTTTCGTGTCTGTCATGACTTCCACATCCACGTGAAAGTGAAAATATTCCGAACATTTTGGTGTCATGACATTCACTTTCGAACAATTTTTTTCGTTTTACTTTCGGGTGGTAGAAGCTCAGTGAAAGCAAATAGAATTGCCTTTTTCTACTATAAATATTTATCAAAAAATTTTTTTATTAATTTTTGGTTTTAAATTTAATATCTCTTCTTTTTATTTTGATAATTCTGAAAAAAAAAATTTATTGTTTATATGATTAAATCAAGGACCCAAAATAACTATTATCAAAATTTAAAAATCCGAAAAAATTGGCAATTTTTAATAGTTATTCAAAAAAATTGATTCATAATTATTATGAACAAGTTAAAAAATAATAATTGGAGCATAACTATTATTATCCAATTAATATTTTTTTTATTGATTTATAATAGTTATGAATAACTTAATGGGAAAAATCTTAAGCATAACTATTATAATTTAATGAATTTTTTTAAAATTGAATTTTAATAGTTAAATCCAATTTTTATTTCAAAAATAACTATTATTATTTTTTTTTTAATAAACACGTTTTTTGCAATCAATTTTTTGATAATAATACCTATAGGATGTTGTTGTTGTTTTATTTTTGATTTTTGTTCATACAAAAGTTTAAAAGTTTTGAATTACTATTAGAGATGGAATCATGAGTGCGTCAAATTTTAGATGACCACAGATGTAATTTATCAGACGACAAATTGGCAGCAATAATTTTTGTAAAATTATATCAAAAAGATTTTAATTTGTAATATTACTTTTTCTTTGAATTAGAGGTTTATTTTTTTTAAACCTTCAATTTTTTTGAGTGTACATTTTTTATTTCTGTAAACTTTTTTTGGAACAAAATAAAATGATAATAGTACTGATTAGAAAACAAAGGTAAGTAAAGTTTTTTATACAAAGTCAAAACTCGTAAAGTGGACCAAAAATAAAAACGCAATTTTTTTACAATTTTTTTAAATAATTATTACAGCATAATTATTATGAGCAACTTTTTGCTATATTTCTTATGCGTAACTATTAAAAAATAACTTTTAAATATTTATCAAAAAATAATAGTTATGGGTAAGAAATATATTTTTTTCTTATCCATAATTATTATCATTTCAGAAAAAAAATATTACTTAAAAAATAATAGTTATGAATAAGAAAAAAAATTAAAATTGCCCTGTAATAGTTATGACTTAAGGAATTCGCCATAAAACTTATAATAGTTAAGTCCTTGGATTAAATCAATTAAAAAAAAACTCCCTAATTCTAATTTCAATTTTGCAAAATTATGTGAAAGTACGCCACACAAATTTAAAACACATTTTGTTCATAGATTTTACACAGGGGGGATAAAAATAACAATTTAAATAATTAATATGATATATATCGTTCATTCCATGAGACATTTTAAAAAATCTGACCGAGGGTCTTCCGATTTTTGTTATATTTTTCATACAGATTCTGTATGGAGCCAATTTCAAATTTCATCCATCAAATCGAAAATATTCGAAAAACTCGCGATTTTATTCACGATTTTCGTTTTTAAAAAAGTCAAAAAAATGTAAAATCTGTGTAACTTAGAGCTGCTGTATTTCCTAAACTACTTATCGCATTTTAACAATCTATAGCGCATACGAATGGTATTTAAGTCTATTTTAATATCTAATTAACTGAAAAATATTGGTGGTTTAAAATTGCATTTTATATGCAAATGCAGTTTTAAAGTGCATTTTGGGAAACTTTTACCCCTTTTAATTTTTTTTTAATTAGCATATTTGGAAAATTTAGAATTTTTTATACAAAAAAATGTTTTCATTACAATGGACCGAGAATGTATGCTATTTTTAATATTTTTTTTAAAAAAATACTTCCTTAAGTTTTCTTATAAAAATATTTATTTTTTAAATTTTACCAAAATCATATAAAAAGACATGTTTATAAACCGTTATATTTTCAAAAATACGAATCGTATATTATTGTTTTTATGCACATTAGAAAGGTATTTTTGTCTATTTTTTGCATATAATGACCGCAAAAATTTTGGCGTTTCGAAAATGCATTTTTGATGCAAATGCAGTTTTAAAGTGCATTTTTCAAAACTTTTACCCCTTTAATTTTTTTTTTAATTATCATATTCGAAAAGTTTAAAATTTTTACTACAAAATAATGTCCTCCTAATAATGGACCCACTGTGTGTGCTATTTTTTAGAATTTTTTAAAAAATCACATAATTTCAGATATTTTTTGGTTATATTTAAAATATTAAAATTTGTTTTAAGGAAATTTTCAAAATTTCTTTAAAAATAGCACACTCAGTGGGTCCATTAACAGGAGGACATTATTTTGTAGTAAAAATTGTAAACGTTTCAAATATGATAATTAAAAAAAAATTCAAAGGGGTAAAAGTTTTGAAAAATGCACTTCAAAACTGCATTTGCATTTAAAATGCATTTGTGAAAAACCAACATTTTTGCGGTCATTAAATGCAAGAAATGGACAAAAATACCTTTCTGATTTGCATAAAAACAATAAGATACGATTAGTACTTTTGAAAATATAGCGATTTAAAAACATGTCTTTTTACATGATTTTGGTATAATTTAAAAAATAAAAATTTTTATAAGGGAAACTTAAGGAAGTATTTTTTAAAAATATATATTAAAAATAGCATACATTCTCGGTCCTTTGTAATAAAAACATTCTTTTGTAGCAAAAATTCTAAATTTTCCAAATATGCTAATTAAAAAAAAATTAAAAGGGGTAAAAGTTTCGCAAAATGCACTTCAAAACTGCATTTGCATATAAAATGCACTTTTAAACCACCAATCTTTTTTACCATTCGTATGCGCTGTAGATTGTTAAAATGCGATAAGTAGTTTAGAAAATACAGCTGCTCAAAGTTACACAGATTTTGCATTTTTTTTACTTTTTTAAAAACGAAAATCGTGAATAAAATCGCGAGTTTTTCGAATACTTTCGATCTGATGGATGAAATTTGAAATTGACTCCATAGAGTATCTGTATGCAAAAAATAACAAAAATCGGATGACCCTCGGTCAAAAAATGCCCAAAATCACCAAATGTCTGGTGGAATGGACGATATATATTATTTTTTTCACGATTAATATAAACATATTCGGCAGTAATTATTACAATTTAAAAGGTTTTAAAGAAAAATTTCTAAGTTTTTCAATGTTTCACAAAAATTTTGTTTATGTTCGAAAAAACAATGATGCCATTTAATTCAAGAAATAACGAACAGTGATGCCAAATTATGTCAACGTAGATATGTCAACATAAATTTCAATATTTAAAGCCAAGAATCATATTAAGCAAGAAATAAATAAATATAATATAATTTAAATCAATCCATATTATGCATATAATTAAATTTTTAAAAAAATACTAAAATATTTCTTAAATTTGTTGAACTAATTTCTATAAACAAAATATGGCATCACATTTTACAAACATATGTTTTAAAATCATATGGTGTTGAACGATAGATAACAATAGGGAGAGAAACATAGTTTTGTTTGGTTTGCTTAAATTGTGGACATAACTTAATAGAAATTAAAAAAAAAAAAAAAATTATTAACGAAATTATAAAATTTAAATTATTTCTGTAAGATATAACAAGGTTTTTTCATATAATTTACGATTAATGAAGTTAAATAAAAAAAATAATAAACCGTTCTTCTCCTCTTCGTTTTATCTACATCTAAAACATACACTGTTGCCAAGTTGGAGGTTTTCCCGCTAAATCTAGCGCTTTTTGTTTGGATTTAGCGGGGGAAATTGGTTTTAGCGGGAACGGTGCTTTAGCGGGAAAATCTAGCGCTTTTTATTTGGATTTAGTGGGACAAATTTAGAGGTTTTTTCCAATTTTCTTTTTTTTTTCAATCGAAAACACCAAGTTTGTCGAATTTTAGCGCTTTTTTTGAAATTTAGCGGGAGAATTTTGTATTTTCCCGCTAAAATTTTTTCGACCGTTTCTTGCGCGTTTTTAATGAAAAGTAAATTTTCGTAGAAAAAATAATTTGGAGGTTTTTTTTTAAATTTTTCTTTTTTGTCAATCAAAAATGCCAAGTTTTTTGGTTTTCACCGCTTTTTTTTGTAATTTAGCGGGAAAATTTTAAATTTTCCCAGCTAAATTAATTTTTGGCGGTTTCTAGCGCTTTTTTCGTGAAATTTAGAGGTTTTTGGTTAAAAATAGTTGGCAACAGTGAAAACATATGACATGCAAAAGAAAATAAAAAAGCATAGACGCTAACAAAAGTTAGTCTTAAAAATTTAAAATTGTTTTGCATTAAACATTAAACTATTAACAAAAAATGTAAGTAAATTGTTGTCTTTTTGTGTGCTTTTAGCTCATTATATTTTTTTGTTTTCAGGGGTAAACATTAGAATGCAAAGCAGGACTCAATTTTCCTTAAATTCATGACAGACCATCCGGATGTTGCCCGTGGGTTTGTTAAAGGAGATAAGGTTATACAAGACGAATTATGGGTAGACTTGGTGGCTGGATTGAATAGAGCTGGGCCACCTACAAAAGACGTCGCTTGTTGGAAAAAAGTGAGTAATTAAATCATGTTTTTTAATGAATTTATTTTAATTTGTTTGTAGGCTTGGCTTGATTGGAAGGGAAATATAAGAAGAAAACTTGCTCATAATAAAAGCGAAGTAAGACAGACTGGAGGCGGAAGTTTCAATCAATACGTTTTGACACGTACAGAGGAGGAGTTGGCAGTTGTATGCGGAATATACAAAACCATTGATGGCATTGAAAACGCCAGAAGTTTCGGTGTTTCAAGAAGCAATGATAATGGCGATACAGACAATTCCACATCATCTTCATCACCACAGCGTTGTCCATCTCCGCGTCGTCCATCATCGCCTCTTTAACCATCATCACCTCTTCGACCATCATTATCATCTCTTCGTCCATCATCTTCTCAGCATCCATCTCTTCGTCCATCATCACCTCTTCGATCATCATCATCATCTCTTCGTCCATCATCTTCTCAGCCTCCATCTCGTCAACGAACGCATCAAATAAACTTAGATGAGTTGATGCAAAATGCAAACAAATGTATGGAGAATATAGGTAGTGAGCTAGCCAAGTTAAATGACACCAAAAAAGAAGTATGTGAGTGCCTTCAAAATATGGATCGAAAGATTCATGAAGTGGGCAACAAGATTGATAACATAGGAATAAAATACGATCAACTCATTGCCATAAAAAAAGAAAAGTTGAAGGAACTAAAAAAACAGGGCATACTTAAGCAAAAACATCAGCATGAAATGCAGAAAAAATGTGCCAATGAGCTTGAGTTAAAGCTTAAACACATCGAGCTAAAGCAGCTCAAAATTGATGCTTTAAATCGTGTCAATAAAAAGTAAAAAAAAAAATACAGTGCCGGACAAAAGTATTCATACAAAGCTATTGTAGATGAAATTTGTTAAAGACAAAATTTCAAATAACAGACTTGTTTTACCAAACGAGTATTTTTCATATAATGTGTTTTGTAGGTAATCTATTAAGCTTTAATATAAGTTTTATAGCGTGCAGATTGAGTTAATAATGAATGTACTACGAGGGACGAACTAGAAAATGATAATTTTTATAGACATTTGTAAAAAAAATTTTAAAAAATAGTTCTAAATTTTTTTTCCAAGTTAAAACATAGAGAATTTAAAAAAAAATCCACTTGTTAATATTCATTTGTCAAATTTTTTTTTTAATGACCACAAAAAAAACTAAAAATATTTTAAATGCTGTAGAAAAAATCAGCATTTTATGACCTCCAATTCTTTTGACTACCAATTTTTGTGTTAAGGTTTTCTTTGTTTACAAACAATTGGTGGTCAAAAAATTGGAGATCATAAAATGCTGATTTTTTCTACAGCATTTAAAAAATTTTTAATTTTTTTTTTGGTCATTAAAAAAAAATTTTAATTTTTTTTTTGGTCATTAAAAAAAAATTTTAATTTTTTTTTGGTCATTAAAATTTTTTTTGAATATTAGCCAGAAGATTGTTTTTAAATTCTCTATGTTTGAACTTGAAAAAAAAAAAATTTGAAATATTTTTTAAAATTTTTTGTAAAAAAAAATGTCTATAAAAAATATCGTTTTCCAGTTCGACCCTCGTAGTACATTTATTATTAACTCAATCTGCACGCTATAAAGCTTAAATTAAAGCTTAAAAAATTACCTACAAAACACATTACAAGAAAAATACTTGTTTGATAAAAAAAGGTCTGGTCTTTTAAATTTTGTCTTTACTTTTGTCCGGCACTGTATGTCAACAAAAGAACAAATTTTACAAATCTTTATGCCCGTTAGGATAGCAGTTATTATTATAAGTTTGTGTTATTATTATTAGTTATTTTTAAAAAGACTGAATTAATGTTAAAAGCCTAATTTCAAAATGAATTTGTTTTTTTTTTTTGTTATTTTTTTTTTATTAAATAAATTTTTTTTTAGTTATTTCTCAAATTTCTCGCTATGTTATTTCTAACTGTAACTGCATTTTGTTGTAAACGTCGAAAGTCTTCATCATCAGAATCACTATCCTCTTCAGAGCTTGTATCGTCTTCAGAGCTTGTATCCTCGTTCTCTTCAACATCTGGGTCTAGGTTGATTGTGTTGTCATACTCTATGTTGAATTCTTTACATATATTGTGGAGTGCAGAGCATATGTTAACTATTTTTACTACTTTCGGTGGTGTGTAATGTAGTGCTGCTGAAATTTGTACACAAAAGGGAAAATCCTTTGCTGAAATTTTTCCCACCTTACCCGGAAAACCCTGGTATTTGAATGCGAACATGCAACCCAAAGATATAAAAACCATAAACAGATTGATGAGTGGTCATACATATGACAAAAAGTATCTAAGTCGTTTTAATGAAAATGAGAGCAATCTCTGTTCAAACTGCTCTTCTATGCAGTAGTTATGCTAAGTTGCATACAGATCCACAAATAATCTTAATACAAGAACCATGGGCAGTCAAAGGACGAGTTTGTGGTTTAAGTATGATTAGATGGGGATCAATCTTGTATGACACAAGATCACTGCGGCCACGGGCCTGTATGGTTGTCCCTAGGACAATCGAGAGCTCGGTGTTGAGGCAATTTTGTTGCCAAGACGTCGTTGCAATTAGTGTGCGATTTCGTATAGAGGGTAAAGTGGTAGAGACTATTGTTGTATCTGCCTATCTGCCCTATGATTCTATTTATCCCCCGCCTTCTGAGGAGTTAATTAGAGTCATACGATACGCGGAGGCCAACAACTTGGGGTTGATTATTGGATGCGATGCCAATTCTCAGCACATCATCTGGGGTAGCACAAAGTGCAACTCTAGAGGTAACAAATTGTTGGACTTCATCTTGTCTTCAAATCTGGTGATTCAAAATGTTGGGAATTCTCCAACGTTTGTCACTCAACGAAGGCAACAGGTCATTGATCTTACCTTATCTAACAGTAAGGCGAGTACAATGATAAGGGATTGGCGTGTTCTTGATGTGGTATCCTTGTCGGACCACCGCTACATCGAGTTTAGGCTTGGGATTGATAAACCTACAATCCCACAGGGCCGAAACCCTCGAAAAGCGGATTGGAAAAGATTTGAGGAATTACTTCATCAAAGATTACGTCCCATCCCAATACCTAGTTGTATAGGGTCGGTTGAAGTGGAGTCTGAGAAATTGGGTAAAACTTTGACTGACTGCTATGAGACTGTTTGTCCGTTAAGGAAAAGCAGACCAGGTACCTCAGTCCCTTGGTGGAACGTGGAACTTGGTAAGCTGAGGAAAAGTTCAAGAAAGCTTCTGAATAAAGCCTTAAAATCTCGAAAGGATGCTGACTGGAACAATTACCACCTCATGCAAAAGGAATATAAGAAAAAAGTGAGGGAAGCCAAACTTGAGTCTTATAGGACTTTCTGTGAGGAGGTAAATGGTACGAGGGATACGGCAAGACTCTGTAAAATCTTTCAAAAAGATAGTTCAGCGAAGCTTGATTCCCTCAGAAAGCCAGATGGTACCTACACAAACAACCAACAGGAGGTCAATGATATTCTGTTATCTACTCACTTTCCAGGATGCAAAGTGACAACGATAAATACAGATATTATTGAGAGTCCTGTTGGTAATACTACATGTAGGGACTGGTATATAGCATCTAGGGTAGTTTCTGAGGAATCGATCAGGTACGCCTTATCTTCCTTTGATAACTATAAATCCCCTGGACCAGATGGTATATACCCTATGATGTTGAAGAGTGGTGGAGATACCCTAGTGAAGGTACTTAAAAATATCTTCAGAGCCAGCCTGGCTTATGGGTATGTTCCATCATCTTGGTGCGATGTCAAGGTTGTTTTTATTCCCAAACCTGGGAAGGAGGACTACACCTTGGCAAAAAGTTTTAGACCAATCAGTTTATCATCCTTTCTACTGAAAAGTCTTGAGCGAATGGTTGAGAAATTCATTAGGTCAGTAGCATTAATCGAATGCCCCCTAAATAGTCAGCAACACGCGTATCAGAGTGGTAGATCTTGTGAGTCGGCACTTCACGATCTTGTGGTCAATATTGAGAAGGGCATTGACAAACAAGACTATACTCTGGGTGTTTTTGTTGATATTGAGGGCGCTTTTGATAATGCTACTTTCGACTCTATGAAAACTTCGGCTGAATTGCATGGCGTGGATCCAGTTCTAGTCAAGTGGATTCATTTTATGCTCTCCCGGAGATTGTTGACGGCTGAAGATGAGTGGGGCACAAAAGTAACGGTTGAGGTTAGTAGAGGTTGCCCCCAAGGGGGTGTTCTCTCTCCTTTGCTGTGGTGTTTTGTGGTAAACTCACTCTTGGTTGAAATACAAGCTCTAGGTGTACACATACAGGCATACGCTGACGATGTGTGCGCATTAGTATCCGGAAAGTCACTTAACTTGGTATGCAAGAAAATGCAGACCGTTATTGACTTGATGGACAACTGGTGCAATCGACATGGATTGTCTGTCAATCCAAATAAGACAACACTCGTGTTGTTCACGCGAAGAACCAAACATAAGGGTCTTCAGCTTCCTACGTTGAAGGGCATAACTCTTCAACTGTCCACAGAAGTTAAGTATTTAGGGGTTACCCTAGATAGTAAACTAATGTGGACAAAACATGTTGAACAAAAAGTTTCACGGGCACTTCGGATTTTCTGGCAGTGTCGGCGTGCTTTTGGGAAGACATGGGGTCTAAGACCCGCTAATGTACATTGGATGTACATAGCTGTAATTAGACCTATTGTGACGTATGCGGCGGTAGTCTGGTGGCCGAGAACGATGGTGAAAACTATTCGATCCAAGCTAAACGGACTGCAAAGAGCGGCTGCCTTGGGAATTACTGGTGCCATGAGCACCACCCCAGGCGCAGCTCTGGACGCTATGTTAGATATGCTTCCCTTGGACTTACATATTCAAGGAGAAGCCATGAAATCTTTGTGCCGGCTCCGCAAAAGCGGAACATGGCATGGGGAGTACAATGCGGGACATGGTCGTCTGTTCAATAGGCTATCGGAACTTTGTCCGATGTTTTCTATGCCTTTGGACAATACAACCTCTTGCATCGAGTTTGGTAGGAAGTTTACTGTAATATTTCCGAGTAGGGAAGACTGGGGAAACCCAGCAGACCTACTGAAAAATTACACGGATACTTTCTACACGGATGGATCCAGTACCTTAAATGGCTCTGGGTCTGGCTGGTATTTGGACGATGCGACCAAATGCTATATTGCTATGGGAAAAATGGCTACAGTATTTCAGACTGAAATATTTGCTATTTTGGACGTAGCGACCTGGATAATTGGGAACAGATGGAGTAATAGGAGAATCAGTATTTGCAGTGACAGCCAGGCTGCACTCATTGCACTTGAATCTCCAGTCACTTCATCCAAAATTGTCCAGGAATGTAGACGCAGACTCAATGAGGTCTCATGTGGGAATAGCGTCAGTCTTCTGTGGGTTCCGGGTCATAGGGGAATACGGGGAAACGAGATTGCTGACTCTTTGGCAAATCTTGGCTCTGATACAATTCCTTACAATCCGGAACCTCAAATTGGTATTGGCTTGACATGGCTGATGCGTTGGATCAACTCTCATATGAACTTTCATGGAAAGATGGTCAAATGAGTTGGCATGCAAGATTACCAAACGTTTTGTAATTAAGCCAGACAAGAAAGTGGCTAACTATCTACTCAGTCTCAGTAGAATAGACTGTCGCAGACTTACTGGCTTAATTACGGGACACAATGCCTGTGCTCGTCATATGACGAGATTAGGTGTCTTATCAGACCCATTATGCGTGGCTTGTCTTGAGGATGATGACACAACTGAACATTATGTATGTTGTTGTCCAGCGTTCTCAAGGGCTAGACTGCGGATATTGGGTTCTGATATTCTGTCTATGGACACGGTCCATGGACTTCCCTTGTCTGATTTTCTCAAGTTTGTGAAAGCAACTGAGAAATTCTGAGCAAGCACTTTTCTTCCTTTTTCTTCTCAACCTTTTATCACCCTTACTTAATCTTTCTTTTCTGGGTACGGTACAATGGACTATTTTAAGTCTGAGCGCCATGGACTTGCCTAAAAATTTACCCATTTTTGGGCTTGTACAACCCACCCTCAACTCAACTCAACTGTTCAAACTGTAATGTTGTGGAGACTGCCGAACACCTAATTTTTAAATGTCCTAAATTTGGATTATTAAGAACGAAACATTCCTTTTTTGGTTCCTATAACAATTTAATGGATCTTTTGAAAACCAAGAACCTAAAAATTTATCAGATGTTGATTAAATTTATGAACGATGCTGACATTGATGTTTAAGTATTTATTTTGATTGTGGGATAACCTGCCTTATATTTGAGTGCTCTCAAGCTCCGGCAACAATATACAAAATTAAAAAAAAAAAAAAAAAAATAATGTAGTGCTGCAGATAGGAGACATCGAAAACGGCTTTTAAGATTTCCTATAGTTCGCTCCACAATGTTTCGGGCAGAGGTATGTCTTCTATTGTAAAGATGCTCGATTGAACCTGCTGAGGGATTTCTGTAGGGTGTCAACAGAAATGGTTCCAACCCGTAGCCAGAGTCACCTAGAATAATACTATTATCCCCACTTTGATAACTCGTGCGAAAATAGTGTCTTTCGTCACTCAAGCGCCATATGATGGCATCATGACTTGACCCTCCTCTACAAGCATTTACGGCGCGAATTTTCATTTTGTAATCACAAATCTAAAATTATACAAAAAAGAAAATCATATTCCATATTATTTTTTTAACAACTTGACTTACTATCATTGCATTTACACTGTAGTATCCCTTTCGATTAAGGAAAATAGAATCGTCTTCTGTTGGCATTATCATGCGTATATGGGTGCCATCCACACACCCAATAACGTTGGGTAAACCAAACTTTTGAAGGAAATGCAACTTAGATGCCCTGGTTTCCTCTTCGCTCATCTGAAGTTGTATCCACCTAGGGCATATTTTATCCTCCAGTAACTCTATTACAATCCACATGTAAGTTGAGAGTGTACTTCGAGCAAGACCAATGTGGAAATCATTGGCCACAACTCTTTGAGATGCTCCAACTGCCAAAAATCTCAAAGTTCCAGCCAGTTGAATCAATTCCGGTATGCTACTTTGAACCATATAAGGTCCAATAGTGAGCAAAATCATATTGAAAGCCGCCTTGTTAATCCGGAAATGATCTATAAAACTTTTCAAAAAATAATTTAAGTTTTAAAAAAAATATATATATACTTACGCGTTGTCTGATATATTCATTGGGTCAGAATCATCGCGGAGATTCCGTCTACGAATATTCTCTTCATGAATTTTTTGCTTTTCTATTTGCAGATAACTTAAATATAAGGCACCCGGTATTTTCACTTATTTTTCATTTATTTTTTTGTTAAAAAAAAACCATATGCTTAAAAACATCTGACATTTTCGAAAAATTTCGAATAAGCATTCGAAAAATAGAAAAAATGTGTGATTTGATAACACCAAATAAAATTTTTTGTGATTCGTAAATTTTCACTCTAATTGAAAAAGTTCTGAAGTCATGACCGACACGTTTGAGACATTTTTCGTATTTAAAAAGGCTCAGAAGCTATAAATATCTACCTAATTTCAGTACTATATATAATGTTGGAATTGTATTTCGTTCCTTCCTATTTAAAGTGCAGAGATTTATCGTCAAAGCAAATAGCATTTTCATTGCAGTTTGCTTTTTGAAAAGTTTGTTTCATCGTCGTTGGAGTAGTCGTCGTCGTCGACGTCGTCATTCGTTTGTATTGGAGTAAATTTTCTTTCTTCTTTTTTTTTTTTTTTTGTTGGTGAATGGCAGTCTTAAATATTTTCCTTTATTTTTTATTTTTTTTGGTAATGGTTTGAATGTGTTAGAAAAGTTGTCTTGGAAAATGTCTATAATTATTTTTAATGTTGTTTGCTAAGCGTACAATTGATGAGGCTAATAACAGTCAGTGAGATATGAGTGTACGAGAGTATATTGTATGTTGGTTGTACTCAAAATAATTTTGTATTGTATGTGCATCACAGTGCTGTTGTACTCTATGAGTATAAATGTTGTGCAATGAAATTTTTCCGATAAGTTTTCAATGGCTTTTCCCTATATCAGTGTATATGTGTGTGTACAACAGAACGAATTATGATTATTGGCAAAGAAAAGTTTTTATTTGAAATTCAATTAAAATTTCCAATAAATTTAATGATAAATTTTTAAATAAATTATTTAAAGTTTTTTTAAAATAACTTTAGCTCATTGAGTTATTTCTTATGATCTCACGATATTGAATTGTTAAACTGCAAATAAAAGTGGCCTTTATTGCAAATATTTCTACGGGAGATGGCACAATGAAAACGAGTTAAGAATTACACCATTTACAGATGAAATTCAAAAAAGATCAATTGTAATTCCATGACTCTACTTGATTTCATTTGAAATTTGAAGATTCCGTTTGTAATTCGAAGATTATACTTGTAATTCAAAGATTTTAGTTGTAATTTGAAAATTCCACTTGCAAATTCGAAGATTCCAATTGTAATTCGATAAGGATCAATTGTAATTCGTAAAAGATCAATTTTAATTCGTAAAATATCAATAAAGATCGATTATAATTCGTAAAAAATCAATTGTAAATCGGAAAATATCAAGTGTAATTCGAAGATTCAATTTGTAATTCGTAAAAGATCAATTTTAACTCAAAAAGATCAATTGTAACTCGAAAAATACTGAAAAAAGAAGCTGTACTGACAAAATCTCGAATTATATTTGCTACACTCAAAATAATAACTCTGTTAAATTACAGAAAACCTCTGCTAATTTAACAGAGTACACCACACATTTCCAGCTAGCAACATTTCTTGGCAATTTTATTTTAAAACTCTGTTAAATGATTTTGACAAAAAAAAACTGTTAATTTACACAGTTTCTACACCTTTTCCAATTGTAATTCAGAAATCCCAATTGAAATTCAGAAAAGCACAAATTCAGAAATCATAATTGAAATTCAGAAAAGCCTAATTGAAATTCAGAAATCACAATTGAAATTTAGAAAAACCCAATTGAAATTCAGAAATCACAATTGAAATTCAGAAAAGCCCAATTGAAATTCAGAAATCACAATTGAAATTCAGAAAAGCCCAATTGAAATTCAGAAAAGATCAATTGAAATTCAGAAAAGCACAATTGAAATTCAGAAAAGCCCAATTGAAATTCAGAAAAGCACAATTGAAATTCAGAAATCGTAATTGAAATTCAGAAAGGCCCAATTTGATTTCTGAAAAACCCAATTGAAATTCAGAAAAGCACAATTGAAATTCAGAAAAGCACACTTGAAATTCAGAAAAGCACAATTGAAATTCAGAAAGCACAATTGAAATTCAGAAAAGCACAATTGAAATTCAGAAAAGCACAATTGAAATTCAGAAAAGCCCAATTGAAATTCAGAAAAGCACAATTGAAATTCAGAAAAGCACAATTGAAATTCAGAAAAGCCCAATTGAAATTCAGAAAAGACCAATTGAAATTCAGAAAAGCACAATTGAAATTCAGAAAAGCACAATTGAAATTCAGTAAAGCACAATTGAAATTCAGAAAAGCACAATTGAAATTCAGAAAAGACCAATTGAAATTCAGAAAAGCCCAATTGAAATTCAGAAATCCTAATTGAAATTCAGAAAACCCCAATTGAAATTCCGAAAATCACATTTGAAATTCAGAAAATCACAATTGAAATTCAGAAAAGTCCAATTGAAATTCAGAAAATCACAATTGAAATTCAGAAAATCATAGTTGAAATTCATAAAAGCACAATTGAAATTCAGAGAAGCCCAATTGAAATTCAGAAAATCACAATTGAAATTCAGAAAAGCCTAATTGAAATTCAGAAATCGTAATTGAAATTCAGAAAAGCCCAATTGAAATTTAGAAAAGCACAATTGAAATTCAGAAAAGCCCAATTTAAATTCAGAAAAGCACAATTGAAATTCAGAAAATCACAATTGAAATTCAGAAAAGCCCAATTGAAATTCAGAAATCATAATTGAAATTCAGAAAAGCCCAATTGAAATTCAGAAATCACAATTGAAATTCAGAAATCACAATTGAAATTCAGAAAATGTAAACAAACCAATTATGAGTCACCACTACATAGACACAGTAAACACATGCTGTACAACTATGAGATTATTAAACTTTATTCTCTTGCTACGTATTGTAGGGAGCAGACAGACAATAATACACTTATAGATTGTTGTAGGTAAAATCAAGTTAAACAGAATTTTTATTATTTTTTGTTAATTAATTAATATTGTAAACAAAAAAAAAAAATACTCTACCTTGACGAATGCATTAATGAAAAATTAGTTTTAAAGAAAAATATTAAAAAGTCATTTTCATTTTATGTTATCTACAGTATTTTATGAGTGTATTTTCTGGCTGCTCTCTACAATACGTAGAAAGAGAATAAAGTTAGATACTCTCATATACATATTTCTGTACTGCATTTGCTTAATGTGTGTATGTTTGTAGTGGTGACTAATAATTGGTTTGTTTACATTTTCTGAATTTCAATTGTGATTTCTGAATTTCAATTGTGATTTCTGAATTTCAATTGGGCTTTTCTGAATTTCAATTGGGCTTTTCTGAAATTCAATTGTGATTTTCAGAATTTCAATTGATCTTTTCTGAATTTCAATTGGGCTTTTCTGAATTTCAATTGTGTTTTTCTGAATTTCAATTGGGCTTTTCTGAATTTCAATTGGGCTTTTTTGAATTTCAATTACGATTTCTGAATTAGGCTTTTCTGAATTTCAATTGTGCTTTTCTGAATTTCAATTGGGCTTTTCTGAAATTCAATTGTCATTTGCTGAATTTCAATTGTGATTTTCTGAATTTCAGTTGGGTTTTTCTGAATTTCAATTACGGATTCTGAATTTCAATTGGGCTTTTCTGAATTTCAATTGTGCTTTTCTGAATTTCAATTGTGTTTTTCTGAATTTCAATTGGGCTTTTCTAAATTTCAATTGTGCTTTTCTGAATTTCAATTGTGCTGAATTTCAATTGTGATTTTCTGAATTTCAATTAGGTTTTTCTGAATTTCAATTACGATTTCTGAATTTCAATTACAATTTCTGAATTTCAATTGGGCTTTTCTGAATTTCAATTGTGCTTTTCTGAATTTCAATTGTGCTTTTCTGAATTTCAATTGCGTTTTTCTGAATTTCAATTGTGATTTTCTGAATTTCAATTACGATTTCTGAATTTCAATTGATCTTGTCTGAATTTCAATTGGGCTTTTCTGAATTTCAATTACGATTTCTAAATTTCAATTGGGCTTTTCTGAATTTCTATTGGGCTTTTCTGAATTTCAATTTTGCTTTTCTGAATTTCAATTGTGATTTTCTGAATTTCAATTGTGCTTTTCTGAATTTCAATTGGGCTTTTCTGAATTTCAATTGTGGTTTCTGAATTTCAATTGTGCTTTTCTGAATTTCAATTGTTATTTCTGAATTTTAATTGGGCTTTTCTGAATTTCAGCTATGATTTCTGAATTTCAATTGGGATTTCTAAATTGCAATTGTGATTTCTGAATTACAATTGATCTTTTCTGAATTTCAATTGGAAAAGGTGTAGTAAAATATTGGTTAAATAAACCATCATTTAGCATAGAACAACTCTCTAAATTTACATATATTTGTTAAATGCATTTGATGCTACCAAAATTTGACAGAAAAAAAACTCTGTAAATTTACAGAGTTTAGTAAAAAAATTTAGCAACATTTCTTTGTAATTTTATTTTTAAACTCTTTAAAATGATTTTGACAAAAAAACTGTTAATTTACAGAGTTTCTAGTAAAATATTGGTTAAATAAACCATCATTTAGCAAAGTACAACTCTTTAAATTTGCATATATTCGTAAAATGCATTTGATGCAACCAAAATTTTACAGAAAAAAACACTGTAAATTTACAGAGTTTAGTAAAATACATGTTTTTTTAAAAAAATTTTATAAGATTTTTGAATAGCTTTTTTTGGTACTTTTTTAATATTTTCTCAAAAAACTTTGAAAAAATATTCTTCAAAACAGTTTATAAATTTTTTCACAATTAAGATAAATTTAACTAAAAGTAAGTTGGGAAATTTTTTTTAGTGTAAAGAAAAAATTTAAGTTCATGTACTGTTAAATAGCACAGTTCAACAAGAAAATTCGTATTGGGTTCTCGTTAATGATTTAGATAGTGTTTGTTGTGCTGATTGCAAATCCGCACCCAAATTTGTCTATCACATCAGGATTTTAAGAAATTCGCGGATAATAATGCGAATGTCTTGGAATCAGGCTCATTTAAAAGTTTGTAATTTTCTCTTAAAGACGGCATCAAATGTTCTACAAATTTATTTTTCTAAAATTGTAAAAAAATCATTAAAAAAAACCTTCCATTTTTAAAATATTTAGTTTATTTACACAGTGCTTTTTAATAAATTTCCATACAAATTCATACAAAAAATTAGATTTAAAGAAATTGTGGCTAATGACTTTTTTATTCTATTAAAACATTAAATTCCAAGAAAATTTGATCTTGACTTAAAGAGCAAATTACACAATTTCGAATGAACTTGATACCAGGCCATTCGCATGCCAGGATCTTATTTATATACGTTCAAAAATAGTCAAAATTGGCCTTTTTGACAAATTTTTTTTTCTCAAAATAGTGACGTGATAGAAAACGCAGCGACAATCCTCAGATTTTTAGAGCGGTGTAGTCCATTATTTTCCTTAAAAGGAATTCCCAAATACATGGAAGAAATTTTATCGCCAAAATTTTTATTCCTAAATATATGACAAAAATCGTTATTTTTCAGACATATTCCTCTTCTTTAGAAAATTAACTAATTTCTACCAATTAGTTAATTTTCTCAAATTTGAGGAAGTTTTTTCCACTATTTTTTTTTTTTTTCAAAAAACTTAAAATGGCGATATCTCGAAAACTAAGCCAGATAGAGCATAATGGAGGCCATTTTTGGTTCTTTGAATCTGCATAGCATCGCCAGTCCTGTTCACATGTGTGGATCCTAATGGGTCCTAAAGTTGGCGCTCCCGAAATTTTTAAATATTGCCAACACAACAAAAAGTTTAAAAGCATTTTTGTAGCTCTTAACACGGAGAACAAGAGCGCTAAATACCGAAAAGCTCTTCGAGTAATAGTTTAAAAGTTATCGAGTTTTTAAAATTCTCAAGACCCCAGTGGTCCCCTAAATTCACGTATCTCAAAATCTAAGCACGGTAGAGCGAAACGGACAAAAATTTTGGATAAAAAAAATACGACGATTCTAAAGAAATCTAACTGAGTCTGGGCCCATCGTGGTCTAAATCTATCCGGTCCGAACCCAATGGGGTCTTCGCCCAACCGGGTCCTCAAATTTTTTAGTTCAAATTGGCATAACATAAAATTTTTTTTTTCTTTCCTTATTTTTAAGAAAAATATGAACTAAAAAGAAGAAAAACATGGCAATGGAGCTAAATCATTATCAATATTCCTTGAATTTAGTTAGTTTTCCCCTTTTTAATAAATTTTTTTTCTGAGTGCAGAAAACTCTGTTTTTAACTATGATATTAAGATTACATAGAAATAAGTAAAAATACAGATAAAACTTAGTTTTTTAGATATAAAAAATACAGATTATTCCTCTTAAATCTGTATTTTCGCAGAAAACTCTGTCAATTATCTGTAAAATTAATCACAAAGTAAAAAGTAATATAACAGACGAAAATTTGTTTTTATGTCACAACAAAATACAAAGTTTTTTCTTTCAATCTGTATTTTGACAGAAAACTCTGTCAAATATCTGTTGAATTGAGATTTCAGTCATTTTACAGAGTTATTATTTTAAGTGTAGTGTAATTGAATCTGGTTATAGCGACTTCACTTCAAAGTGTACTAAATCAAAAGTATAAATCTTTGTGTTATATAATACTATATTTAAATTTTATATACACTTTTACCTTTTCGCACACTAAACTAATAAAAACTTCATTAATGAACTATAAACATCAACTAAACATGCCATTAAATAACTCTCGTCTATTGATCAATGACCCAACGTACATTTACCAGTCAAATTTAAGTGATGTTTACCATCATCTAAATAACATTTTCTTTAAAAAATGGAAAAAAAAATAATGATTTCATAAACATAAATCACCATAAATACAACACGTTGTATACGTTATTTGACTTCAGAAAGATGCAAAAATATAAAACAAACATAAATAAACCCTTTTTCTTATTTGGCGCAACATTCGATATTCCTACAAGCAATTCATAATGATCATTATTAACACCAAAACTACTAAAAGGACAGACAGACGGACCGACATACATACGTCTACTTTGCCATTACAGTGCCAGAGATGAAAATGAGACAGTAGAGGATGTAGTTGAAGATGCAGAATAACAGAGGAGAGTTTGTGATGTAAATTATCGATAACCATCAATAGTTTATGTCACCCAATGACTTTGATATACGACAAGATTTCTTACAAATCATAAATAATGTTAAATCCGATAATAAATTTGAAAATTTCCTAGCGACGGCAAATGATCCCGCCATTTCACATTTAACAACAACAGAATTATATAAAAAAAACAACAACAAATATAATACAAGATGTGCAAAATAATACAAGGTGTACACTGCAATCGATGACGATGATGGAGATGATGGCAAGCATGATGTTGATGACGATGCTCTTGTTGATGTTGTTATAATATTTCTATAACTAATACAGCAAACATATAGACCACTTTGGGTGAGAAGTTCCTTTATCTGAGTTAATGAAACAATCTAGGCATCGAGACATTTTCCAGTTCGCAATGCCCTGGAGTCATCTATAATCCCAACTGGACTTGAACCCGGAACCTCCAGTTAATTAATTCAAGTTAATTCAACGACTAAGGATAAGCTGTAAGTGGTTGCTGATGCTTTACGTCAGCTCATATACTTAGACTCTGAGTTCACTTTTGATACCACAGGACTTAAATGGGGTTCCCCTACTAATCCATATCGTTAAATTAATTCGAGCTACTTATGAAACTCCTAAGATATTGAATTTTGACATCCGAGAAATCAGAAAGATCGTGCAGCTAGATCCCAGTGAAGCAGGTCTCTGGCCAAACAGTGTCGTGCAAAGGCAGATAAAGTGTTCCACAGTTTGCAACTCCTCCTTATGCATGCAACTCTGGCAAAGCTAATTTGAAGTCACATTTAACCGTTCACATTTAACGTAGCAGTGTCCAGTAATTACAGCAACCACCATCGAAATCTCTCCTCTTGGAAGTAATAACCGCCCACTTTCGCACTTCTAATTAAAAGAAAGCTCAATATATACTCTCATACGTCCATCTATGTGCCCATCTTTGACTGGTCTCCTTTGCGGAACAAAGTCGAAGATTTTGCTTGGAAGTTTCCAAAGGTATAGAGTCTTGCATCGGTTTATCGGCTTTGCAATAACGTATATATTCCCAGTGACCCACATAAGTCGTATGTTGAACTGCTTGACAATCACATTTGCGCCAAATTAAGAGCAGTTTTGGTTTGCAGAAGCATTATTCCCAGGGATTTGACTGTCGGAATATTTTTTGTGTTGCCAATTGTTTGTGTAGCTGCGGTTGATCTGTGCACAAATTTTACAGGCTCCACAGCCCGGAATGCCACTTAACCAAGACTCCCTGAATGGTATTATAGTTTTTAATTGGCGCTCAAAAAGGCTCATAGATGGAGCACAGTCCATATTTTGTGGTACTGTTATCTTTTCAAGATCGCGCTACGGCCAAAATCGCTGCTCTTCCATTGCAGTGTGCAACTAGGTTAGGTTGGATGGGGCGTCCGCCAATTTGGCGAATTCACTCGGAGGCCATAAGGCCCATTGTGATTCTCTTAATTGTCATTTTCCTGCTCTAGTCTAATACAAAAACTTTTTACTTTTGAACCACCCCGATTCCCAAGATATTCGGCTAAAGATGGCAATAAGACACCACTGAGTCCTTCTCCTCCACTTCTCCGCAACTTCTACAATAGTGTGCAACTAACAATAAGTCGAGTTTTCGATGTTGCCGCATATTGCCTTCGGATTTCTATTGCAGCCATAGGTGTAGTACAACATCGATGCCATTCTCTGTACCGTCAGGTTAGGCTGTAAGTGGCTGCTGGCGTTTTACGTCAACACACGTAGACTCTGAGGTCCATTGTGATACCACGGGACCGTAATAGGTTTCCCTAATAGTACCTTTCGTTAAACCAATTTGAGCTTCTTATGAAACTCCTTAGATATTGAATTTTGACATCCAACAAATCAGAAAGATCGTACAGCTCCCTAGATCCCAGTGAAGCAAGTCTCTGACCAGAAAGTGCCGGGCAATGGCAAATAAAGTGTTCGATAGTTTCCAACTCCTCTTCATCCATGCAACTTCGGCAAAAATCACTCGACGGCACATTTAACCGCTCTGCGTGCTTCCCTATAAGACAGAGTCCGGTAATTATAGACACCACTGTTGAAATCTCTCCTCTTGGAAGCGATATCAGCTCACTTGTGCGCCCCTGATTAAGAGAAGCCCAAATCAGTCGTGTTGTCTCACACGTCCATCCATTTGCCCATCTTTGATTAGTCTCCATCGCAGAACAAAACCGTAGGTTTTTCTTGCAAGTTTCTAGAGGCATACCAACACATTCCAATTTTGTTGGAACCTGTAAGGTAGTTCCTATTCTTGCAAGTGCATCGGCTTCGCAATTCCCTGGAATGCCTATGTGCCCTGGGAACCATATGAGTCGTATGTTAAACTGCTTGGCAATCTCATTTAAAGATGTGCGGCAGTTATGGGCAGATTTTGTTTTCAGAAACATTGAATCCAGGGACTTGACCGCGGCTTGACTCTCAGTATAGATGTTGACTGCGGTTGTAGACAAGACATTGCAGCTCAACCAGTCAGCCACTTCCTTTATTGCCAGCATCTCTTCCTGGTAAACACTGCAATGATCTGGCAATCTTCGAGCCAGGCTCAATCCAAGCTCTTCCGAATAGACTCCAAAGCCCACTTGTTCGTGCAGCCTCGATCCATCTGTGTAAAAATGTATGGTGGCTCCACTACCCGGAATGTCCCCCATCCAAGACTCCCTGGATGGTGTCATAGTGGTAAAGTGGCGCTCAAAGAGGGAGCACAGTCCACATTTTGTGGTATTGTTATCTTTTTCAAGATCGCGCTATGGCCACAATCGGTGCTCCTCCATTGTAGCGTGCTATTAAGTCGAATTGCCGACGCTGCCGCATACTGCCTACCCAATATGTCCAATGGTATCTTGTGAAGGAGGACTTCTAATGCAGCCGTAGTTGTAGTACGAAGAGCACCAGTGATGCACATCGACGTCATTCTCTGCACCTTCGTGATAAAGACACAGTTCGCTTTTGTTTCTAAAGCAGGCCACCAGACAATGATTCCATACAGCAAAATTGGACGCACCACTGCTGTATAGATAGAATGAACGACTTTAGGGCTAAAACCCCTTCGTTTTCCAATGGCCCTTATACAGGAATATAAGGCAATCGTTTTCTCACCCGTTCCTCAATATAACTCCTGAAATTTAACTTCCTATCTAGAAATACTCCAAGATACTTGGCTCCATCTGAGAAGGTGATTTCAGTGCCGTCCAGAGAAATAGGATCAAAAGCAGGAATCTTATTTTTCCTTGTAAACAAAACTAGCTCTGCTTTACTTGGATTAACTCCTAGACCACAGTCTCTTGCCCACTTAGACAGATCTTTCAGAGAACCCTGAAGAATGTCCCTCAATGTTGGCAGATGCTTCCCCCTTACCGCTTTCGTGACATCGTCAGCATATTCGACAACATTACAACCACGTGTTTCTAGAGATAGCAGCATTGAATTCAGTGCCAGGTTCCAAAGAAGCGGCGAAAGAACACCTCCTTGTGGTGTGCCCCTATTGACAAATCGAGATATGACGGACGCTCCCAATTCAGCCGTTATACGGCTATTGGCAAGTAGGCTTTCCACCATAAAAACGATCCCACGTTTTACTCCCAGACCAGACAATGCCAAAATTATTGAGTCTGGGATGACATTATTAATAGCCCCTTCTATATCAAGAAAGGCCACCATAGTGTACTCCTTTACCGAAAGCGATCTCTCGATGGTTCCAACGAGCTAATAAAGAGCTGTTTCCGTTGATCTACCCTTGCTGTATGAATGTTGCTTTGTCGAAAGCAACCTCGGGTCAATCACTCTACGCAAATATAAGTCTATCATTTGTTCCATTGTCTTTAACAAAAAAGAAAACAGACTTATTGGGATAAAGACAACTCTGGTATCCCTCCATTTTAAAGGAATATACGATCAGTTGATGCATGCTTTGTATAGATTATACAGCAACGGGGCTATATAATCCGACACTTGCTGCATCTCAGCCTGGATTATAACATCAGGTCCCGAGTATTTATAGGGCCTGAAGCTTTTTTCGCCCAGATTAATGTTGGCATATTTAGTATTTCCCAAGCAATTTCAGATGCTTGGGCGTCAGAACGTGCCAAAGCTTGAAACGGCGTCATGGAATTGCCCGGAAAATGTGTGTTTAAAAGGAGATCTAGTGACTCCCCACTGGAGGAAGACCACACCCCATTAGGATCTTTCAGGTATCCTAGGGTGCAAGAAGAAGAAGCCAGAACCTTGCGCAGCCTGGATGCCTCAGAAACGTCTTCTATGATTACACAGAAGATTTTCCAAGAATTACATTTTGCATTTTTGATCATCTTCTTATAACTCTTAAGTTGCAGTCTGTATGTAGTGTTATTTGTACTTAAGTCGTTCCATTCATGGATTTTGATTGCAATAAAATTTTATAGTTTTCGAAACCTTATTTCAAAACTAAGCGGCTACCCCTACCAAATCTATTTATTTTTTGTTGGATCATTTTCTAATTTCTATTTTTTTTTATGAAACTCCATCCCATTGTTTAGTATAATAAAAAGCATAATGTTAGAAAATTGAGTTTGTTGTCAAGCCCACCACCTAATGCATCTTCTTTGTTATATAGGAGATTTCCTTTCAAGTGGGTTGATGACGAAGATGCCTCTTTTTATATAACTCGTTCATACAATTTATTCATAAGTGCTCAGTTTTACAAACACTATGGTCGTTCTAATACTTACACATACATTCAAGAACACATATTGATATACACAGGTGGAAAGAAAATTTATTTATATGAGTATGTGTATGTGATTGCTGGTCGTATTGCAACAGCGTATAGATGAATTCATCATTGATAGATGATGGATGTAAGACTGCATGCAGCAGGTAACATAAGTCATCGACTGACACAAACAGCATTGCTTTGGCTGTAATACTTAGAACTAAAAACAAAGACACACAGACACATACGCAAGCATTTGATTTAAAATAATGGCCAAAAGAATATAATGGTGTGATAATGCGCTGTTCAAACTATTTGGGAATTGGGGGCCGGAAATAATGATGTAATATATATTAATATGACGCGGCTCCATATTCAACAAGAGCAAGAGGAAGACCTAGAATGATATGGCTAAATGCAATTGAAGATGACTTTAGGGTAAATGGAATAATTAACTGGAGACGGTCGGCGCAGAAAAGATCAGAATGGCGTCAAAAAGTGAACGAGGTTAAGGACCACACCGGGCTGTAACACCAACAGATGATGATGATGATATATTAACATTGAAATTATTTGTAAAATGTTTTTTTTGAGATTCACTGAAGCCGTAATACTCTTTCGGTTCCGATAAATGTGTACACATCAGTTTTTCATATTTTTGCTAACGCGTATGACCTCGCGAAAGCAGTAAAGATTCTTTAAACATCATGGGATATTCTACAGATTCTCTTAAAAAGCTATCAAAATGGGTAAGGTACTGTAGTCCGCAATACTATACCCTACACTCAAAAAAATACGTTAGTAGATTTACTAATTTTTTTTTGCTAACGCTAGTTAGCTAACTTTTAGTAAATTTTTAGTTGAGATTAGCATGTTAGCAAAAAATTCTTGTAAACTTCATTTTGCACATTAGCAATTTTAAACAAACGTTGAACTAATTTCTTTTGCTAAGATTTGAAATTGAGTTGACAACATTTTTACAAGATTTTTTGCTAACATTAGCAAAAATAAATGGTAATTTTTTTTTTATTTTCCGAAAACTTTAAATGGCGCTATCTCGGAAACTAAGCCAGATAGAGCAAAATGGAGGGCATTTTTGGTTCTTGGAATCTCCATACTTTCGCGGGTCCTCTTCACATGTGTGGACCCTAATGGGACCTAACTTTGGATCCAAAAAAGTTAGCATTCCCGAAAATTTTAAAATGCTTATTTCTCGATAAATATCGCCGACACAACAAAAAGTCCAAAAGAATTTTTGTAGCTCTTAACATGTAGAACAAGACCGCAAAATAACCAAAAGCTCTCCGAGTAACATTTTTGAAGTTATCGAGTTTTTTAATTCTCAAGACCCCCTAAAATCACGTATCTCAAAAACTAAGCAAGGTAGAGCGAAACGGACACAAATTTTGGATCAAAAACTATGACGATATTTAAGGAACCCAACTAGGTCTAGGCCCATCGGGGTCCGAACCCAATGGCGTCCTCAAATGTGTATGAACTAAGTTGAAATAAAAATTATTTCAGTTAACTAATTTTTAGCAAAACGGTTTTGCTAACTTTACCAAAAAAATTGTGGGTTCAAAATCAGCAAATTTTCTTGTAGGCTTACAAGCTTTTTTTGCTAACTTTACAGTTTTTTTTTTTTGTGTGTATGTGGAATAAACTCCCCGCAAAGGTCTTCCCTATCGGCTATAATTTAGGAAAGTTCCAATTAAATGTACACAAACATTACTCCCTCTTTCCTTCTCCTCATAACCTGTTTCCCTAATACCAACACAATTCATTGCATTAGTAGGGGGCATCACCTAGTCAGTGATTATCGGAACCGAGATGTTAGGTTCCACACGTTCGCCCATCGATTCCGAGCCATTGCTAGCATATTCATCAGCCAATTCGTTTCCAGCGACCCCAGGGACCCAGATTCGCTTGACTTTGTGTGATCTAATTCGAGGAAGGGATTGTATATAATTCCTAAAGATTCCCGATTTTACAGTCGTTGATTCTAAGGGGTTCAGATTTGCAAGACTATCCACGAAAATGTTAATAGCATAAGGACGAAGGTCCCTTGTCGCGGCAAACACTCAGCCTGGAAAACTCTACACTTATCTGGAAGTCTTCATGAGGCCCCGATTTCGAGGCATTCGGAGTACACTCCCGAATCCGTACCCTTCTCCATCTTTTGATTGAGATAAGATCATATTCTCTGTTATAACAGAGTTTTCCGCCCAGTCTTCCGAGTTGTTATTTGGACTTCGAAGGTTCTGTCAAAGTTCATCTGTGGTGAAATATAGTATGTTCTCCGTTCTAGCTCTGTCCTGCCTACCGTACTTAATGTGGTCTAGTGTCCCCAAGATCGTTGCTTAAGCATTTGCGAATCTCTAAACCTGAGAGCCGATTTTTTTTGGTGTGCTCTTGATGTAAATATCTACGGGCTGAAAAATACGAAATATGAAATAATGTCATACTTAAAGTATCCAACACTTGAGACATCAGACGTATCTGAAAGCTGTTGCACGAGAACAAAGAGCAAAAGCTTGTTCAAACAGTAGGGTTGAGCAAACATTTAAAACCCGGGTGTAAATGATCAATTATGCCAGGCTAGTCAAAGATAGATTTATAAATATTAAGTTGTCTTAGAAATTTAAAATTTTTAACACTTGATTTGGACATCACAGCTCACAAAATATAATGATGATGTTTTTCATCGGTGTGTTCGAATCGAATCACACGGCGTATGAGTTATAACATAAAACAAGTATAAAAATGAGAGAAAATAAAAGGAAAATTTGATATATAAAAATTTATATATGACAATATAAAATAATAGCACACAGGTGTTTTTTACATGCTGAATATTTCAACGTTGTTTAGTTGGGTGATGAAAGAGTTTTTAGTTTTCATATGGATAGTTGAAGAAAATCAATCATTTATTGAAAATGAAAATGCTTGCACCATCAAAGCAAAGGCAAAGCAAGCAACACAAGATATCAAATCTCAATTGCAGTGAAAGGCGAAATATTATTCAATTTTCATCATCATATTTTTCAAATACGTTTCCTTTTTTTTTTCTCTAACAACATTTATGTTGAAAACATCATTTATTATCGTTTTACTTTGCCTGTTTAATTTATGGTCTTTATTTTCAGTTTAATTTTATTTTTAAACAAATTGAAGTTTTCTTTGCATATAAAACTTCAAATTTAAGATAATCTTTTGTCACGATCAGTTTTATTTTTTTATTATGTTTATTTACTATAAATTATTTCAAATACAAATCATTAAAAAAAACAGTCCCAAGATATTTTATTACAACTTTGAATACAAACATGAAAGGAATTTCTATTCATTATGCAAAAAAAAAAAATCAAAAGTCAGACATAACAGAATTTAACACTTTTATGAACAAGTCAAATTTATTTGGAACTTTTAAAGAAGACTATAAGAACAAAGTTTGTAGTTAGTCAGTAACTAACAAAGCAGGTCTTTCGCATGTCACCCACCGATTGTCCTGAAACTTTAATATGGGAAGGAGGGGGGAAAAAGTAAGAGTTACCTTGTTTTAAATTAAAACAAGTAGGAGTGTTAAATTTGGCTGTGCCGAATCTTTTATCCCCTCCAACATGCAAAAAAAAAACTAAGGGCGTTTTATGTTTTTTGGGGGTAGTGGTAATGGGAAGGGGCAAATTTCCTCTCGAATCTGTGTTTAAAAATGCATTCTTATGTTTTTTGCACTAAAGAAATAAAAGTTTATCATAGTTAAAATTTTTTTTTTTATTCCACCCCATAAAAGGGTGCGCACCGAAAAAACGTCATTTTCAAATTCTTTGGGTCCAATTCAGGACTTTGAACTTCTTGTAGCACAAAAATGTTGGATTTGTTAAAAAAAAACACAAAAAATCATGTAAAAATATGGTATTTATCAGAGGTTGGTTTAGTTCTTCAAGGAGGAACTTTTTTCCCCCTGGTCCGATTTTGCTCATTTACGAACTTAACCTGCCTAGGAACATAAGACATATTCGTGCCAAATGTCGGGAGACTAGCTCTTTTATTTTGGACTGCATCGTGTTAACTACAGACGGACAGACGGACGGACAGACAGACGGACGGACGGACATAGCTAGAATGTCTTAGAATCGATCACTGATGATAAATATATATACTTTATGGGGTCCTAGACCGATATTTTGATGCGTTACACACGGAATGACAAAGTGAGTATACCCCCATACTGTAGTTGGAGGGTATAAAAAGGGTTGCCACCTTATGAAAAAATAATGGCTTTCGGGAAAACCCCTATAAAAGCCGAACTAGCAGGAATTTCGCCAAACGAAAAAATATGGGTCAGCTTAATTTTGATAGAGATTATTATATATGATTTTGGCGGTCGTACTTATATACATCTTCATATAAACTACACCAATGATCATACATTTTTGACAATAACGAACTTAACGAAGCCGAATTTGGACACGACCGATACGTTCAAAAAACCTTTCGACCTGTGTAAAATGTTCATATAGATTCTTTTGAAGAAATGGAAAAAATCCTCAAAAAAATAAAAAAATCCAGTTTTCCCCCTCCTCTTTGACCCGCTAAATGTAAGATTGGCAGCTTTAAAAATAAGTAACTCTTTTTTTGCTCCCCTCTTTGATAAATGCAAGTTTCAGGATAATCGGTGGGTGCCCTGTTAAACCCCTTCCTTGTAAATTTGTTTAGTTTTTATTAAAAATAATAAGAATTATTAATTTATTCGACATATAATTGTGCAATGAAAAAGACATATAATTGTGCAATTGTAATTCGTAAAATATCAATGGAAATTTAGTTGATATTTTTCGAATTACAATTGGAATCTTCGAATTACAATTGATCTTTTACGAAATACAATTGATCTTTTACGAATTACAATTGACCTTTTTCGAAGTACAATCGATCTTTCACGTATAACAATTGATCTTTTACGAATTACAATTGATCTTTTACAAATTACAATTGATCTTTTTCGAAATACAATTGATTTTTTACGAATTACAATTGATCTTTTTCGAATTACAATTGATCTTTAACGAATTACAATTGATATGTTTCGAGTTACAATTGATCTTTTTCGAAATACAATTGATCTTTTTCGAATTACAATTGATCTTTTACGAATTACAATTGATCTCTTACGATCTAAAATTGACCTTTTACGAATTACAATTGAAATTTACGAATTACAATTGGAATCTTCGAATTACAATTGGAGTATTCGAATTACAAATGGAATCTTTGAATTACAAATGGAATCTTCGAATTACAAATGGAATCTTCGAATTACAAGTATAATCTTCGAATTGCAATTGATCTTTTACGAATTACATCTGTAAATGGTGTAGAATACACTCTTTTTATACCCTCCAACTACAGTATGGGGGTATACTCACTTTGTCATTCCGTGTGTAACGCATCAAAATATCGGTCGGGTACCCCATAAAGCATATATATTATTGATCAGTGATCGATTCTAAGACATTTTAGCGATGTCCGTCCGTCCGTCCGTCCGTCTGTCCGTCCGTCCGTCTGTAGTTAACACGATGCAGACCAAAATAAAATAGCTAGACGCTTCAAGTTTGGCACAAATATGTCTTATGTTCCTAGGCAGGTTAAGTTCGGAAATTGGCCAAATCGGACCAGGGGGAAAAAAGTTCCCCCTTGAAGAACTAAACCAACCTCTAAAAAAATACACTTTTTTACATGTTTTTTTTTTGTATTTTTGTTAATTAAACGAAACATTTGGTATATTTATCGCGATGGGAAGGTGCTCTCAACGTCCCCCACTGACCCTATCAACCCCCCCCCCCCCCAAAAAAAAAAAAAGAAACGCCCCTGACAAATTTTTGTTTTTAATTTTTTTTACATTTTGGAGGGTATAATAGATTCGGCACAGCCGAATTTAACACTCTCACTTGTTCGTTGTTAGTTTTCTATTGAGCATAGAAAGGTTAAACATTTATTCAATTCCAAAGCAAACAAACATTTTGTGTGGTTCGTTTATCTTGACTGGAAAACAAAACAAAAAAAAAAATAAAATAAACTGCCACCAACCTTTTTGTTAACCATATATTTAACAATGGCCAAAATATACCTTTGAGGTATATGGCCAACAAACAACACTACTATGTACTACCACCATGGCAGCATGAAATAACCCCCCAGGAAATAAATCCCCAAAATGAAAATGAAACAAGCCCCCAAAAATGGGGACTTATTTCATAATGAAATAAACCCCCAATTTTAAAAATGAAATAAATCCCCATCGGAATGCAAAAACACCCCAAAATAAAATGAAATAATACCCCAATTTTGGGGTTTTGTTTCATATGAAATAAATCCCCATTTTGAAAAATGAAATAAGGCCCCAATTTTAAATTCATTAAACGCTCTCAAAAAAAGAAACAAATAAAAGAATTTCAAAACATTTTTTTTAAATTTTGGTGTTGAAATCATAACTTGTCTGATGGTTTATTCATGCAAACTACGCATTTGTGCTCTTTCTAAAAATTTTAACAAAATTTATTTGGAAGATTAAATTTTTTTCAATTTTTATAGTTCCCTTAAGATGTTTTCATGTTAGAAGAAAATTATTGGGAATTTTTCATGTTTCCGTTGTTGAAATTAATTATTTCTTGGTAAGAGTTTTGGCTTTTTTCATTTTCAACCGATTTAAAAAAGATTAAAATTTTTTCAGATTCATTATGTATTTATTTTGAGACGTTTAGATGGTAGAAGAACATTTTTTGGAATTTATCATGTTTCCGGTGTTGCAATTAATTTTTTATGGGAACATAATTTCTTGGTAACAGTTTTGGAAACGAACTATTAGTTTTGTTGTAGAAAAATATTGTTTGATTGTAAATCGGTTGGAAATGAAAAATTCGCGCGAAATTATATAAGGATACTGATCAGTGTTAAGGAGAGTATCTTTAGGCTCCCTTCAAGGTTTTGGGTTCTGGACTGATATAGCTTGGGAAACTTAAAACAAAAATTTTATTTAAGTGTAAGTCGGTTGGAAATGAAAAATTCGCGCGAATTTTTCATTTCCAACCGACTTACACTTAAATAAAATTTTTGCTCCACCAAAACTAGTACTCAGTTAGTTCGTTATAAGTTGGTGAAATCGAAAAAAAAATGTTCATACATAGAGTTCAATGGTGGAAATTTGTACTAAAATTAATTATAATTGCAACACATTAAATTACAACTACTACGGGTATTATATAATAAGTTTCCCAAGCTATATCAGTCCAGAACCCAAAACCTTGAAGGGAGCCTAAAGATACTCTCCTTAACACTGATCAGTATCCTTATAATTTGTTTGTCTCATTGCTTGGGTGTACCACAACATAATAAAATCAAGCATTCCTTCTATGTCCAGAAATTATTTAAAAATTTATTTTCTTCATTTGAGAAAAAATGAAATAAGTCCCTAAAAATAATAATTGGGGGTTTATTTCATTTGTATTTTTGGGGACCTATTTCGTAATGAAATAAGTCCCCAAATAAAAAATGAATTAAGCCCCCAAAAAACGAAATAAATCCCCAATTAGCGTTGTTGTTTTTTTCTGTACAAATTTTTGGGGACTTATTTCATTTTCGTTTTGGGGACTTATTTCCTGGGGGGTTATTTCATGCTGCCACCACCATCACTGCCACCATCATCATCATCACCAACAACTCCACCACAACACCACCATCATCAACAACAACCGTATCCAAAATCTGTCAGTCAATTTATTTTTATATCATGACTTTAGGCTTTAAAAGTCAGTAAATTCAATTTTCGTAAGGAAAACGATCAATGTTTGTTTATTTGTTGCCTTTTTTTTAAATTTTTGTTGGATTTCATTTAGGTGTCTGCTGCTGATGTTGGAACTGTTGATGATGACGGCGATCACAGGTTGACTTTTGGCCTCCATAAATTTTATGCAATTGCAGAGTTTCAATTTAATTTTCAGTTATTTTTATTTAAATATATTTTGTATGATTTCTCCAAAAAAATTTTATGATCAATTAAAATGAATTGTTCTTATTTAAGAATGAAATTTTGGTGGTATTAGGTCTTGTCCTACTGTAGTGATTATAAAATGGAGTACAATGACATCCGAATTATTTAGAAAATTTAGGTAATACTGTTGTGGTCCAGACATCAAACATTAATGATCTTATTTTTTAAAGATATTGCGAACTACTATAAAAGGAAATAAAATAACTCTATGATTTTGAAATTTGACCAATATTATACACTCAAATGTAATGAAAGTAGATTTCGTTTTTAAAAATTTTTTGTCAAATTCTCTTGATTTATCGCAAAAACATGGATTGTTAACTGTTTTATGAGCTATCGATCAAAATAGTTTATTTTGGGAAAATTTTTAGAACCGGTTTTGAAATGTTAAATTTTATGAAAAAGTTTTTTTATTAATAACACAGGCACACCTGAGGGTAGACCCAGTTATTTATAGGTTTTTGGAGGTCGCTTTTTGGTGTTCAGAGTTGGGCATACAAGGTAACGGAACTGATCGACTTTAACTTGGTAAAGTCCAGAACCAATCCTTGTCGTTGTAACCAACTAAGAAGACTCATGACCTCCGACCCTTCGGGGCAGGTGGACACCGGTCAATGGCATTATAACACCCGTTAAAATACTAGTTAATGTGAGCAAAAAAGAAGGAAAACTTTAAACCCTTCAGAAGGCAACGGGAAACCACTGAAGTAATGTCCCTTGAAAACTATACAATTATGACTGTACACTAGACTGCCCAGAAAAAAAGCGAAGTTTTTATTTTCTTGGGGGATACCTGCAAATTTTGTTCCTTTTTGTGCAAAAAAATTTCGGTTTTTTTTTGGGATTTTTAAAATAATATCTAGAGGTCGCGATCTCGCGTTTTATAACGATTTATTTTTTTTGAGTTTTTTATTATTTTAAATTGTTAAATATGATTAATATGATAAAATATTAATAATTTCAGACAAAATAAAATTAAATTAAAAATTAAATATCGCTCATTCCATGAGATGTCTCCCAGCATCTAATCAAATGTTCCTTAATTTATTTGAAATTTTGCACACATGAACACTATGAAGCTATTAAAATAAATCAGTTGTTAGTTCCGAGAAAATCCGTGAATTCGCGAATATATTCGCGTTCGCGAATTCGTGGATTTTCGCGAAACTAAAAACGAATTTATTTTAATTGCTCCATAGTGTACCTGTGTGCGAAATTTCAAATAAATTAAAGAACATTTGATTAGATGCTGGGAGACATCTCATGGAATGAGCGATATTTAATTTTTAATTTATTTTTTTTTTGTCTGAAATTATTAATATTTTATCATATTAATCATATTTAACAATTTAAAATAATAAAAAACTCAAAAAAAATAAATCGTTATAAAACGCGAGATCGCGACCTCTAGATATTATTTTAAAAATCCAAAAAAAAAACCGAAATTTTTTTGCACAAAAAGGAACAAAATTCGCAGGTATCCCCCAAGAAAATAACAACTTTGTTTTTTTCTGGGCAGTCTACTGTACACAATAACAAATGGCCCTCAATCTCCGGTAACACGAGGGTGCTAAGAATCCCCGGAGGTAAAACAAAACAAAAACTCAATATCGGTACGTGGAATGTACGAAGCCTTTATGAAACGGGAAAACTTGCTAATACAATAAAAGAAATGAACAATCTTAAAATCGATATTCTTGGTATAAGTGAAACGTGGTGGCCAGACAGCGGTGAATTTGTTTCTCAGAATGCAAAAATGTACTACTCGGGAAACCTTAATAAAAATCACAGAAACGAAGTGGGAATTATAGTAAAAAATGATAAAGCAAAATGTGTCACTGGATTTATCCCAAAATCTGACAGAGTCTTACTCATAAAGTTAGAAGCCAAACCAATAAATATAAATATTATTCAAATATATGCACCCACTGCGGATAAAAGTGATCAAGAAATGGAAGTTTTCTATGAAGAAATTAAAGATGTGATGAAAGCTACGAAACCTCAAGAGATAACTATCATTCAAGGTGATTTTAATGCAAAAGTTGGAGTAGACAAAGTACCTGGTATAACAGGGCAATACGGATTAGGAGAAAGAAATGAAAGAGGCGACAAACTCATCCAATTTTGTCAAGAACACAAAATGAAAATAGCAAACACGCTCTTCTGCCTTCCGGCAAGACGACGGTATACCTGGAAATCCCCCAGGATAGAATAGGGAATATCGTAAGAAATCAAATTGATTTTATTTTGATAAACAAACAACATATCCAGGAGCAGATGTACCTTCGGATCACAATCTTCTAATGGCAAATTTGTGCACAAAACTTACCATAATTACAAAGAAAAAAACATATAGGAAACTTGATACAGCGAAACTTAACGAACCAGCTACTAGCACAAATGTAAAAGAATGTATTAATAGAGAGTTAAATAATGTTAACAGAGAAGATGTTGAAAATATATGGAATTCTGTTAAAAATACTCTAAAATTAATAGCAGACAATTCTCTTGGATACAACAAAAGACCGGAAAGAAAAGAATGGATGACAAACGAAATTTTGAAACTAATGGAAGAACGCCGCAAATTCAAATTATGAGATGTACTATGAATTAAATAGAGAGGTTCAAACGGCGATACGCATTGCAAAAAACTCACACCTTAATAGTCAATGTCAGGAGATAGAAAGACTACAAGAATTACATGACGATTTTAATCTTCATAAAAAACTAAAGGAAGCCGCCGGGATAGACCGCAAATCACTCCAAAATTGCTATACAACAATAACAACGAAGCTGTTTTAGATATTAAAGAAAAAAAAATATTTGGAATGAATATATTAAACAATTATTTACTGATGGCAATCGATCAAGTTTTGAAGCGCAGACACCACAATCACATACAGGAGTTGCGATCACACAAACAGAAGTTGAGGTAGCAATAGCATCCCTGAGAGACAAAAAAGCCTGTGGCCCTGATTAGATTCCTTCTGAAATACTGAAATTGATAGACAGCGATAACATCCATCTTCTTACAAAACTGTTTAATTTTATTTACGATACTGGCCAGTTCCCACAAGATTGGCTTAAATAAATCTTTGTAACCATCCCCAAGAAAAGTCACGCAAAACATTGTAATGATTATAGACTCATTAGCCTAATGAGTCACGCTCTCAAAATATTATTTTTTTTTTCCATTTAATTACAATACATTTTTTTGTTTTAATAACTCAAACCTAAACGAAAACTGGTAACAATGACCGTCGTCTCATTGTAGCGAAAAAACCAAGGGCTCCGGTTGGAATCGAACCCACGACCCCCAGTTTCAAAGGCTAGCACGCTACCAACTAGCCTACAGGGGCCTCTCAAAATATTTCTCCGAATAATTCACTCCAGAATTTATGAAAAAGCCGAGAAACATATGGGTGAGTCTCAGTTTGGTTTTAATGAAGGCATGGGCACTAGGGCGTCCCAAAATAAAACCTTTATTCGATTTTCTTGGGTGCTCAAGCATAATTTGAAAGCTTATAGGGTAAAGTATTTTTGAGATTTTTTTCAGATTTTTCGGAAAAGTTTTTAAGGTCGCGCAAATCGATTTTGTGCTTAAAATCTGCTTTGACGATTGTTTTCTAAACTTTCTTTATAAGTTTGCCAATAATCACGATATTCTGTACTATTGAGGTAACATTTTTAAAGAAAAATGTCCAAACTTGATTTTTGTATGCATAAATTTAACGTTTTGGCTATGCTTTTGCTCATTTGGGTACCCTACATAAAGTTTTTACGTAAATTTTTCATAAATTTTGAAAATAACGCTTTGTAACTTTTAAAATTTCTATAAAAGTCAAAAAAAGTAATAATGCAGTTTGAAAGATAAATTAATTCTCTATAATTTAGCAACAATAATTTTTTAATTTGCTCCTACCGTTCCAGAGTAATACCATCCCAGGAAAATTTTTCAGAACCGATTCCAATAACACTTGTTCTAGAACAGGTTCTTCGGTAATCAAGCACTATTACACTTTAATTATTCAGAACAAGTTATGTGAATATTATTGTGAAGCTTGTTCTATGCAATCTAAATTTCATAACATTTTAGTTCTCAGGAATTAAAAAAAAATTATGTGTCAAAAAAATTAAAAAATAAATATCATTTTTTTTTTGTGTTCACCAAGAAAAACACGAAATTCTATGAAAATATCAGGATATAATCACGAAAATTGTTAATACGAAGGTAAGTAAATTAAATTTTGATTGTCTGGGTCGGGACAAATACTAATAAAATAATGTTTTTCATTTTTGTTTGCAGAAAATTCATGTTCTGATGTATCTTTATTGCAAGGCCCAAAATGCAATTTTGGAGGCGAAAAAGGATGTATGTGTGTTAAAAAAATTAACATACGATGTCATATAGGATTATCTTTATCTTTTTTTAATAAATTAATGCAATTCAAAATATTTCTTTAATTCTCATTTCTGTTCTAAATTTTACTTCTAGAACCGGTTCCGAAGAAAAAAAATGTGTTCCAATTTTGCTTACAAAAACCTGTTGCTTTTGGGACAATCCCTTTGTAAAAAGAATCGGTGTTGCACAAGAATTAGAACAGGTTCTAGGGAAGTATAAGTTGTTCCACAATCGGTTCTTTGCAACCGAAAATTTTGCTGGGACTATAAAAGGAAATAAAATAACTCTATGATTTTGAAATTTGACCAATATTATACACTCAAATGTAATGAAAGTAGAAGTTGTTTTTGCTTTGTTTTGTTGTTTGCTAATGGAAAACAACTTCAAGACCCGTTTAGCCCACTAATTTCCGTATCTCAAAAACCAAGCAAGGTATAGCGAAAAGGACAAACGTTTTGGATCAAAATCTTAAATTAACCAACAGGGTCTCGAGCCAACAGGGTCTGTACCGATGGGGTCCAAACCCAATGCGGTCTGGCCCCAATCTAGTTCTTAAATGTGTACGAACTAAAATGTAGTAAAATATTTCCCATTTTCTAGTTAAAATTGTTTTCTTCATTTTAAGAAGAATATGAACTAAACCAAATGAAAAAAATCTTTGGAGCCAATTCATTATCATTTTTCTCAAGATTTAGTTAATTTTCCTATTTTTACCTCCTTTTTTTGAGTGTGGGTTTAGAAAGCGTAGTTTCGTTTTTAAAAATGGCAAAATTTTTTCAAATTCTCTTGATTTATCGCAAAAACATGGATTGTTAACTGTTTTATGAGCTATCGATCAAAATAGTTTATTTTGGGAAAATTTTTAGAACCGGTTTTGAAATGTTCAATTTTATGAAAAAGTTTTTTTATTAAAAACACAGGCACACAAAAAAAAGTGTCCAGACCCAGAGGGTAGACCCAGTTATTTCTAGGTTTTTGGGGGTCGCTGAATGCGAATATGCCTATAAAAAATCATTTCAATTGCCAGTTTTTCCCCTACCGCCCCAAATAACCACCCGGATTGCATTTTAATTCTCATACAAACTTAAAATTAATGTGTACTTTTATTTTTTTTGTCAGCTAAACCTTAAAATGACAACAAAAAAATTATGTGACCCTTCCCTCTTCCCCTAGCACGGCCTTACAACCCCCTTAATAAGGTATGAATTTTTATTATTCATAAAAAATCAAGATGTAAATGCACTAAAAAAAATACGTCAGTAAAAAAGTTTGTAAAATTGTTTGTATCCCAACTTTACAACTTTTTTACTAAATTGTACTAAAAAAATATTTTTTTGTAATTCGTTTTAGTAAACTCGCGTTACAAACTATTAATTTTTTACTGATTTTTTAATAATTTTTTCAGTTGATTTTTTAAAAATTTCGTATTAACTTTTCGGTTTTCTTTTCTAGAAAAGTAATGCACTAATGAAATACAAAAAGAAAATGTTTTTAAAATATTTGGAAATTAAAAAGAGCATTTAAAAAAAATATATAGTTAGTTATTTTTTTATTTTAATGGTAAAACTGCGCTTTGATGAGTATGAATATGTTTATTATTTTCAATATTGAATTACACTTATTTGTCAGCTTCATTGTAACTACTTTGTTTTCTTTCAAATAAAAACATATATAAAAAAGGGAACAAAATGCAGTAAAGAGAAGATATGCAAAATTAAAAAAACACAGATCTTTTTCAATTCTTTTTTCTTTCTTCTCCACTTGCGGTCCTTTTTTGTTTTACGCTATCTGCGATTTTTTTTTCTTGTGTACAGTGTACACAAAGGGTTGATTTCTTAATACTCAGAATAGTATTGGTAATTTTGTGTACGTTTCTTCATGCCTTTCTTTCTATTATTCAGTTGGAAAATAGCATTTGAATTGAATGTATTCAATATTTTCTCTTACATATTTCAGATCAAAAATTCAAACAAAATCTGACTTGCATTGAAATAGTAATGGCGACAACAAGCGCAATACGCAGTTTACATATAGTAAAAAAATACCAAAAATTTAAAATACACAATTTACAATTTTTTTACAAAAAAATTTAGTAATACTAATTTTTTTAGTGTTTTTTAAGATTACTAATTTTTGAAAACCAAAGTTTGTAATGGTAACTGAAAAAGTTATCGGGCACAAATTGAAAACTTTATTAGTAATGGTAACAGACTTTTTTGTAAGGAATACTAACAAATTTTTATGAGTGTGGATTTCTATGTTTTTTGGACCGCTAAAACCAACAACTGGGTCTACCCTCTGGTCTAGACTTTTTTTTTGTGTGCTTGTGTAATCTGATCATATATTTTTTTTAACTTAGAGTGATTTGAGCCAAAAAAAACATGTAAGAAAATTATAGTCGGTTAAGACCTACCATATAATATTATATACCGTACACCAGAGTTTCCCGGAAAATGGATCCCAAGTTCAAACATGGACTGATTAGATCTATATTTTGTTAAATCTTTAATAAGTGTAAAAAGCACTCACAAATCAAATTTGAGTGGAATAGGCTTCTTTTTGTTGACAATAAACCGCTTTAACTGAATATCGGGCGAAATTTTCACATGGGACCGAAGTCCAAAAATGGTGCGATGATAATCAGATTTTATAAGGTTATTAAAGTACGCGTTTAACATACACAAACCGGATTTTAATTAAATATTTTCTATTTTCATGAAATTTGGGAGATTTATGTGAAAATCGGGAAGGTGGTTTGTATGGGGGCTACAAGAAGAACTGGTACGATTTCTTTAAAATTCGGAATGGTGATTTGTGTGTATGAATGATGAACATGATTACCTGCCAAATTTCGAAAGATACCTATTAAAATGCGGCTATTAGAGTCATTTGAGCCAAAACTAAAGAGGACATGGGCGTTAATACCGCTTTTTCCAATTTCAATAGGCTTCGTCCTTGGGCCAAAAGAGGCTTAAGTTTCAAATTTCATACTTAAAAGTGGGTCTAGAGCCAATATTTCGGGTAGTTACAAACATCAGCACAAACTCATTATACCCTGTACCACAGTGTGGTGTAGGGTATAAAAAGTAGAGGTGTTTGTCTATCCACCCAAAAAAATATATCGTCAGCTAAAATGCAAAACGCCCTATCTAACATTTTATAAATTTTACAGGAGAAGCAAAAAACGTGTTTATATAAAAACTATAAAAGTTTTCATTACAAATTTCTTAAATATTAGTAAAAACACACAAACAAATTCATTTCTGTTAAAAAAATGATAAATTTTTAATATTTGAAAAGTTATGTTAGTAACGCCCTTTTGTCTTGTAATTTTCAGAAACACAAAAAGCCCTAACTGCACTGAAGATGTTTAAAAACACCAAGCAGATGTGTTATAAAATGTAACAACATGCTAACAAAATGTAATACTGAATGTTGTTTTATCATATAGAACTCTAACAAAATGTGGGCGGTATTGTAAAAAGGGGCGTGGCACCTGTTATATAACCTAACACTGCAAAATGTCTCATTTTGGATTATGTTAAACACATGCTAACTTAATTCGATACAAAAAGTCAATTTACCATTTTAAAGCTCCATGTCAAATGAGGGTATGGCCCGAAATAACCTAATGCATCAAAATGCTTTAACCTTTTAACGACCACAGGCAACTATACTTCCCAAATGATTTTTTGCAATTTTTTTTTTGTTCAAGTAAAAGATAGGATAAATGTGCTAAAAGATGAATTATAGAAGAGTTTTAGAGAAACAAAAGTTTTGTTTTCATTAAGTCTCTAACTGGGTCCACTTACTCACTATAAGTTCTCAAAGTCTGCGAAGTAGTAAATATATTAGGGACAAAATTATATTTACTTGACAGGCGAAATAAGGGTCAAGAGGGGGTTCAGAAATCCAAATTCTTGTAGATTAAATGTTATTAAGTTGCATTTCTTACAGATCACAGCGAGTACCAAAATGGTCTTGGCCAAAACAGCGTAATAAGGGGGAAGGAGGGACCCAATTTTTTATGCGTAACTATTACTAAGTCAGAAATTACGAAAATGGAAAGAAAAACACTTCGGTTAAAAATGTATGGTCGTCAAAGCGTTTACTCGGCTTCTGGAAAATTTCTTAAGATCTACAGCAAATATTGGGCATTTGATAGATATCTCACTCGCTTCCCACAAAGCTCCTAAAGGAAAATACCTAAGCTTTATTTTGAGTTAAAAAAGGGCCGGTTTTAAAAAAATGCAAACAAGTTTTTGATTTTGCAAAAAAAAAGTAAAAAAAAAATTTTTTTGAAAGATTAAAGAAATAGCTATCTTAAACTCTCGGGACACATTTTCCTAGGAACATTAGGTAATCAGTTACATGGATGCAAAAAACACCTGCTTGACCAAAATGTAAAATTACGTTGAAAAATTGTGACTATTGGTTTTAAAAGTTGTGTCACTTGAGATGAAAACCCCCATATGTAAATGATGAAATTTGACACATGTTGTTATTTTATCTTTTCTTCGCCCTGTATTTAATGTAAGCAATATTAGACATCAATTTTTTTATTTCTGTCCCTTTTTATGAAGAAATTATAGCTTTCCAATGAAGCTAACGTTTTTTGTTATATACTGGGGGGTAATTATGTAACTTGATAGTTGTCAATCGTATCGTCATTCCATTACCATATAGTGCCATATTATGGTAATAGAATAATGGGCTCACGATGACGATTTACGATTATCAAGTTACAAAATTAGCCCCCTGTATTTTTTGTAATAATAGCAAAAATTATAATTAAAAACATTTTTTTTTTTACTTATTTAACGAAAAATTTACTTTGAATTTTATTCAATCGGAATAAAGAACTTCCAATCATGTTTTTTATCGTCATTAATTATTAAAATTTATGTAGAATTTATATCTTACTTAAGACTAATTGTACTGCATAACTTGCGATTTCTATAGCTGAAAAGAAACAATTCTCGTGAGAGTGCGGGCCTGAAGGGGTTAATTGGTAAATTTCTAAACTTTATTTTTTGTGTACATTAGAGTGTCCCTTATTTTGGAAATGTTGGAAATCTTGAGACGGTACCCGCTCATTTTTTTCCTTTTGACTTAAAAATAACTCAGGAAAAATTTTACGCCCCTAGGACCACGCCTTCCCTACGCGACGGGGCCTTAAAGAGCGGGGCCTAAAAAATCATTTTTCCATACAAACCAAAAAAATTTTTTTTTGATTTTTAATTTTTTTGTTATTAATTATTATATTACTTGGTTTGCTTATTCACGACAAAAAATTTGATTTTGGAGGGATAAGTCTTTCAGCGCTAAAAAATTTTTCGCAAAAAAAAATTTGGGCGGCCGGGGTCCTACAGTAAAAAATTTTTAAAAAATATTTTTTTTTAGTTTTGACCAGCAACGGTTTTAGCTGCTATGTTGCTTTAAATGATATATATTCCAAAAAAAAAATTATTCATATCTGTGACATCTTTATCTTTTTCGAAAAAAAAAATTTTGAGCCGTAGGAATCCTACGGTAAAAAATTTTTAAAAAATATTTTTTTTTAGTTTTGAAAAGCAATGGTTTTAGTTTTTATGTTGTTTTTAATGATATATATTCCAAAAAAAATATTATTCATATTTGTGACATTTTTATCGTGTATCGAAAAAAATCATCAATGCATTTTTTACCCTTTTTTAGAACACGATTAAGATGTCACAGATACAAAAAATATTTTTTTATGAATATATATCATTTAAAGCAACATAGCAGCTAAAACCGTTGCTGGTCAAAACTAAAAAAAAATATTTTTTAAAAATTTTTTACTGTAGGACCCCGGCGGCTCAAAATTTTTTTTTGCGAAAAATTTTTTAGCGCTGAAAGACTTATCCCACCAAAATCAAATTTTTTGTTGTGAATAAGCAAACCAAGTAATATAATAAATAATAACAAAAAAATTAAAAATCAAAAAAAAAATTTTTTGGTTTGTATGGAAAAATGATTTTTTAGGCCCCGCTCTTTAAGGGCCCGTCGCGTAGGGAAGGCGTGGTCCTAGGGGCGTAAAATTTTTCCTGAGTTATTTTTAAGTCAAAAGGAAAAAAATGAGCGGGTACCGTCTCAAGATTTCCAACATTTCCAAAATAAGGGACACTCTAGTGTACATATACAGTGCCGGTCAAAAAAATAGCACCAATGACAAAATCTCTATTCATTCAATTAAAACAAAATATTATGTGCGAATTTGTTTAAAGTAAATATGCAAAACTCTTATACTAAGTATATACCCCTTAAATATTTTTACTTTTTTCCAAAATTGTGGACGGTTCTTTTTTAATGATCGATATTTTAAAAAAACTCTGAATCAGTGCAGTCAATAAAATAGCACCAAATGACAAAATTTCTTTAAAAAAAATAATATTGTTTTAATTATTTAAATAAAAGTGTTAAATATTAAAGAAAGATTGTTTTTATTTATAAAAAAAATTAATTCATTACAAAATTTTACATTTATTTTCAAAAAATATGACGTGGAAGGTATTACACTCCTCAAAAACGTGCTTTTGTAAAAAATATGATTTCTGAACATAAACCATATTCTGAAATAGTAAAATTTGTGGGATGCGCTTATAAAATGATTGGAAATTCAACAAAATTAACTTTAGAGCTTGAAAAACTTAGTCACAAGCGACGTTTGTCACCATTAGTGGTTAGGTGTTTGTAAAGACAATGGAAGAAAGACCCATTTACGGCAGCTCCAGAGCTAAAAAAGGACAGCAAATGGCGAAAATGTTCGTCAAAGATTACAAAACAACAACATTAACGCTTGTAGATTCGGAAAAGTGCGCCTACTCTCACTTAAGCATGCTGCAAGTCCTTTGAAGTTTGCTACCAGTAACTCAGAACGACCAGCTTAAAAGTGGATCAATGATCTATGGGCAAATGAATCCAATGTTGTTTTATTTTGAGACATGGGATCACATACCTATGTCAGAAGACCCTAAAACGCGGATTTCAATCCAAAATTCAAAATAAAAATAACTTTAAATGGTGCTTATGGTGTGGGGGATATTTTCTTACTGTGGAGTGGTGTTCATATATTGGACCATGGCTCACATATTGGACTAGGACAACCGTGGATATACACTTAACGTTTATATCCTCCAGAAAGTAATGTTGCAATAAGTTTCTAAACAAATGCCACTAATTTAGGTCTTTTAGCACGTCAATTACCCAAAGCATGACGGGAAACTGGCAAAAAATTGGGTCTGGACAATAAAGCAAACGTGATGGAATGGCCTGGTCAGTCCCCAGATCTATACCAAATCGATAGTTGATGGACAGATATAGAGAAGGGAGTCTCTCGAATACAACCAACTTGTAATGAAGCTCTTTGGGTGGCTGTTCAGCAACTCTGGAACTGAATTTCGAACTAAAGATCCAAAAATCTCGCGAATTCGGTACAAAAACGTTGTACAGAGGCAATTGTCAACAATGAGTACTCGACAATTTTTTTTTTTATATTTAAAGATATTACAACAATGCTGAATTCATAATCCATTCGTTTTTCAAATTTAAGAATTTAATTTTAATACAAAAAGTATTGTGGTGCTATTTTTTTGACTGAGTCTTTTTGAAGTTTTTTTAAAAACTCTGAAAATTTTTAATAAAATAAAAAACCGAATTAGCCTTTTCTTATGTTATATTGTTTCACACTCATGTAAGTATCTTATGACACGTTGTCAGTGGCATAAGTTAAAATTGTTAAAAAAAAACCAACGAAGAAAATTTTGTTTTATCCTGGTGCTATTTTTTTGACCGCAGCTGTACATATATTTTTCCTATTGTAGTGGACATTGTGGAAGAAGAAGCATAAAAAAATTTTTAATCTTAAAAAATAACAGTTGCGTCGGCAATGTTATGTATACAAATGTGTAGTTGGGGTTTTTGGTTTAACATATACAGTAGAATCTCAGAAATTAGAACCACTTTGTTCCTCGGGTAGTTCTAATTTCTGAAAAGTTCTAATTTCTGGACATTTTTTTTTTCAAAGAAAATTATAAAATAACAATAAAAACTGTTACGACTGCTTTATTTTAACACAAAACTATCTTTTTTTGTTAATATTTAATTGCTATAACACATTAAATTTGTAGAAAACACTTTTAAGGGCTTTGAAATGAGAAATACCAGGCGCTACATCGATTATGTCATCGTCACTGCTATTTAATCCGTCATTAAACCCATCTTCATTCCATTTGTCGATTTCTCTTACACTTATGGAATTGTGAAAATAAAAACAAAAAAAGTCCAGAAATTAGAACCACTGGTTCTAATTTTAAAGCGTTAACTACATATAATTCGGGTTTTCCCCTATTTAGTTTAAAAAAACTATAAAAAAAAATATTTTGTAGTGTAAATAAAAACAAGAAAAAAGAAACTTCCAGAAATTAGAACCGCAGGTTCTAATTTTAGAGCGTCCAATACATTAAAATAGCCGGTTCTAATTTCTGGACAGTTCTAATTTGTGAGAATTCTAATTTGTGAGATTCTACTGTATCATAGCATGTAGTTAGGGCTTTTTGAATTTTGTTAATAAAATCCCCATTTTTGATTAAAGGAGTCTAAATTTTTTTGTGGACATGTATTTTGATCCAATACATAAGAATCAATTAAAAACGCGATTTTGAATTTTTTGTTAGTTAGGGCGTTTTGCATTTTAGGTGACGATATATAGAAAGGCGTTTTTTTTTCAAGAAAACTGCATTTGAATATTGGATTTCATAATAATTTCGTGATTTAATTTTTTCAACTTGGCGTACTCATACAAGTATTTACGAAAACAGACGAATTGGGATTATTTGAATTTTTTTAGCATTTGTGGTAAAAAATATATATGAGCGTGTGAACGCAATGTTGTTCTTCTCTCACTTCTTCGCTAACCACGTAAGTATTTAAGATTTCACTAACGCGTGAGTAACAAGTGAGTCACCCATCTCTAATAAAAAACTCTTAAGCATAACTTAAGTTGGTTAGGTGAATAGTGAGTGAAGGTTTGTTTAATAATAGTTTCGTTTGTAAACCCTTCTGCATTTATCCGATGTTTTGGATAAGTGCACTTAAGAGGGTGCGTTTAATTGGGAACAACATTATTGGAAAATATCCTTTAATTTAAAAAAAAAGAACTCACAAGTCACTAACGAAAATATTTTTAATCAGACCCTCGCTTACTAATTCATTGTGTTATGCTAACGAGTGAATGATGAATGAATAACACATGACTCACGTGTGACACACGCGCGGTTTATTTTGAGTTTCCTTTTTTACAATCAACTTAAAGCAAAACGAACACTTTTTTAATCACAGAAAATATATTTTGATACCATCCAACCACAGTATTGGGGTATACACACTTTGTCATTCCGTTTGTAACGCATAGAAATATCGGTCGGGGACCCTATAAAGTATAGTATATTATTGATTCATGATTGATTCTAAGACAATTTATGAATGTCCGTCTGTCTGTAAATGGCACGATGTAGTTAAAATAGAAAAGTTAATATTATGAATTTTGAAACGATTATGTCTTATGATCCTAAGCAGTTTAAGTTCGTAACTGGGCAAATTCGGACCTGGGGGAAAAAGTTCCACCGTAAAGAACTAAACCAACCTTTGAAAAATACAATATTTTTAAAAGCTTTTTTGTATTTTTTTAAACAAATGAAGCATTTGTACTCTAGAAGAATTTCAAAGTCTCGGGGATTAAAAAATTATTTTTTTTTTAAATAGTGGAAATTTAGTGCACATAGCATAATAAATGAATTAATAAACTTTTTTCGCGATGAGGAGGCGGGCTACAAACAATTTATCCGAACAAATTAATGGTTTAAAAATAAATAAAAGCTTCTTCCAATATTAGTCAACCTGGGAAGTATTCTCTTACGGTAAGCGGTTTATCTCAATAACCCGAAAAAATAATACAAATGTTCAAATAAATATAAAATCTTTCTCACACAATTAATCTTATTGTAAGAGATTTCGTATTTTTTTTTCAAGACATTTCCAAACTGTAGAAGGAGTGACAATTGACATTCCAACATGATATAAGCAGGACAACTAATTGACAGATATCCACTGCAACATTGTAAATTACTCTAACACACAAACAAACAACCGAACGAATGCACCAATGAATGAACTATCACTTTCAACAACCTACAACTAAAACGTGCTTGTTGGCTTGATCATTTGATTGCTTCGTTTGAGCCAAACAATTTTATATTACCGGCAAATAAGACCAACAAACAAAAAAAAAACATTATTATCGTCACATGTCGCTCACTAATTGATTTTTCTTGTCGCCTGTTTGGTAAGTAGAATTTTCTCGCGAGCTCAGTTTGATCTTAAACAAACACTTGCTTTGTGCTGCTTTAACATGGTTGCCAAGAGTGAGTGAGTATGGAAGTACAATGTGCAGCGGCAACAGATATAGCAAGCAACCATCAACAGCATGTATGTATGAACAAGAAACTAAACATGATATTAAGGAAGGTCTCCCGTATGCTACGAGGATCATGTGATAATCAAATTTAAAAAAATATTGGAAATTATTTGCATAAATCAGTATTAAGTCAGAGATTTTATTTATCCCAACTTTTTATACCACCCACTTTAGTGATAAAGGGTATATGAGGATCCGCAGAACAAAACGTACTTTTCGCAAATTTGAAATTGTTGAGTTACTTAGGTACCTTAATAAAAGAGCACCAACCTAGAAAAAGTAAGAAATTTTTCATAAATTAAGTATTATTAAATATAAAACTTCTTACTAATTCCAGGGTCATGCCATTTTATAAGCAAACGAAACAGAAAACTCTTAATTTTATAAACAATTTTGAAATGCGAAAAAGTATGTTTTGTTCTGCGCCTCCACTACATTTTGAAAATGTTGGAAATGTTCAGCGGTTCCCGTTAATTTTTTTCCTTTTGACTTAAAAATAACTGAGGAAAAATTTTTACCAAAATTTGATTTTGGTGAGATAAGGCTTTCAGCTCTAAAAAATTTTTCGAAAAAAAAAATTTAGAGCCGCAGGGGTCCTACGGCAAAACAATTTTAAAAAAATATATTTTTTTTTTTAGTTTTGACAAGCAACGGTTTTAGTTGCTATGTTGCTTTAAATGGTATATATTCAAAAAAAAAACATTATTTGTATCTGTGACATCTGTATCGTGTTCTAAAAACGGGTAAAAAATCATTTTTGATGTACACGATAAAGATGTCACTGATATGAATAATATTTTTTTTTAAATATATGTCATTAAAAGCAGCATACCAACTAAACCGTTGCTTGTTAAAATTAAAAAAAATATTTTTTTTTTAAATTTTTTACCGTAGGACCCCAACGGCTCTAATTTTTTTTTTTTCACCAAAATCAAATTTTTTGTCGTGAATAAGCTAACCAAGTAATAAATATTTATAACAAAAAAAAATAAAAATAAAAAAAAAATTTTGGTTTGTATGGAAAAATGATTTTAAAGGCCCCGCTTTTAAGGCCCCTTCGCATAGGGAAGGCGTGGTCGTAGGGCGCAAAATTTTTCCTGACTTATTTTTAAGTCAAATGGAAAAAAATGAGCGGGTACCGTCTCAAAATTTCAAACATTTCCAAAATAAGGTACACTCTAGCCTCTACATATGAGGAGGCGCACACCAAATGTTCAGCAAAAAAAAAAAGTGATGTAGTGTCAATATCAAATCAATTGCAGAGTATTCGCCCTTAGATCACTATTAAATAACACAAATAAAATTTGAGTTTTTTCAAAAAGTGGGCTTTGTAGGCATGGTCAAATATTGAAAATATCGGCATTTTCGCCTTAGTACCATTATTTCAACACTCAAAAAATTATGTAGGTAAATTCCAGTGAATATTCACTTAAAACAAATGAAATTTTATTTAAAAAATATTCCACCTTTTTTTATTTAAAATAAAAACATATTACAGTCAATTTTAAATGTTAATTTAATGACTAACCAAAACATTAAAAAACAAGTGAATATTCACTTATTTTGTATTGAAAAAGAGTAAAACTATAGAAGAAATTTTTTACTGCCGAAATTGAATGTAACAGAAAATTCGTTTTTAAGACAGAAAAATATTTTTTTTAAACTACAGAAACAGTAGAAAATAAAAAGTCCTTAATAAAATTAATGATTTTTCTTTTAAAATAACTTTACTGTTTACTTTTTAAAATAACCCAGCAAAAAAAAACATTACTTAGAACAATGATAAAAAGGACTTCTACTGCTTCTGGAGTAGTGAATATCTACTGAATATCTCATTACATTTTCATATAGTTGTCGCAGCAAGTAAGTAGTTGTTTCAACTCGTTTTTCAGTACATATGAAGTGGTCTTCATACTATTATATAACTTTGAACTTTTGAGTATACTTATTAACCACTTCATTTCGAATGCATAATATTGTATATTTAAGAAGTGATTAAACACTACACTCAAAAAATTATGTTAGTAAAATCAACTGAAAATGTCAGTTAAAATAACTACTTTGAAAGTTGTTTTGGGGTCAACTACTTTTTCAGTTAAATCAACTAACAATGTTAGTTATTTTAACTGACTTATGTAGTAAAAACTACTAACATTTGTAGTCAAAACAATAAAAACGTAGTAAAAATAAAATAACAATCGCGGGTACAAGGGGTGGGGGGGAAGGGGAAATTACCCCCCCCAGACCAAATTTCAAAAAAAAAAAAAAAAAAAGGAAGGAAAAGAAAAAAAGGAGGAATTGCATACGACTCGCTTTAAATTAAACGACTCGTTTTAGCTCATCATTCTATTACCATATATGTCATTTCGTTGTAATCGAATAAATACTAAACGAGTCGTTTAATTTAATATTAAAAGACGTGTATGAGAATACGGGATTATAGCACATTCGCATTGCTATGGTAAAACACGGTTTAGTTGAAACATTGTTTTTTGATTCGTTTAACCATATATTTTGATAGCAAGAAACATTAGCCCTGTTTTCGCGTAACCGTTTATATTTTAACATTAAAATTTAAAATTTTTTTGGCACCACTTTTGTTGAATGTCAAAGTTTATTTAAACAAACACGAAAAAAAACATTTTATTTTCAAATGCGAACTTGGCTTCACTTCGAAACTTAAATTTAATGCCAATAATTATACAAGTTAAAAATAAGCGTGGATAGTTTAAAATTTGTATAGGTAAGCGTATATACGGTTATGCGAAAACAGTGCTAAAAAGCTGTTGGAAAAAGCTATAGAAAACAAAAATCAAACCCAATATTCTGAATTTTCATGATATTTCCTTACTATACGTAAGAAGCTTAATATAATTTATAAATACATTCCTTAATTGAATTATTTTATGTAATTTTTAAATATAAACCATTCGTAAAATAACCAATATTTATTGATAATTTCCAAATTTTTTCATGAAGTTTTATAGTGAAGATTTCTTTAGTGAGGAAGTGCATACTAATGTCTATATTTGGAAGTGGTGCAAGCCATAATTTATGACATTATATATCAATTTTTGGAAGTTGTTTAAAAGTATCTCCATTTGAATAATAAATCAGGGGTTAACTGCTTTTTTTGGAGTACTTCAGAAGTGGTTTGATTTGGACTACTTCCCTTATTTTTTGCTGGGAACCTACACACAGTTAATGACATATTTTTCTTAGTGAATGTTTATGAAAATTTAATGAAACACAGTGAAGTCTTTAAAATAAAAGTTTTTTATAGATTTTTGTATGTGCTATCGATTAAAAAAATAAAAACTGGAAAATTTTCAGAAGAAGTTCTGAACTTTTCAAATTTAAATTTAAACTTTATTTATCAAAAAACATGCCACATTTTTTTTTACATATTTAAAAAGTTTAGGTGTATATCTACCTATTCTGAAAATTTTAGAGATGTTGTTTGCTTTGTTTTCGAGGAAAGAAATGTTGAACATTGCACTTCGCTTAATTTTTACAATAATGGGGTGTATTGTATATGCGTATGAGTAATATTTACTCTTAAGAAACATTTAAAATAGAGATGGATCGTGAGTGAGTTTTTTTGGACGATCATGCGCGCTTACGAAGGAAAAATTTTAATCACATACGATTTTTTTAATTTCTTCACGCTCATGCACGCTCACGTGAGTAGAAAAAAAACATTCAGTCACGGACACGATACTTACGTGAGCGTGGCTGAACTTTAGCAAAATTAAAGATCGTGCGTGAATAAAATGTTTCCTTCGTGAGCGTGCGTGATCGTCAAAGAAAAAACTCACTCACGATCTCATCTCTATTGTAAATGTTTCTTATGAGTTAATATTAATCATACGCATACATAAAATACCCCATTATTGTAAAATATAAGCATAGTGCTATGTTCAACATTTCTTTTCTCGAAAACAAGGCAAAATACGTCTCTGAAAATTTAAGAATAGATTAAAACATTTAAACACTGATCCGCCATATCAGTGTTTAAAAATTTCGTTGTCCGCTTATGAAACAATTCGGACTTTCGGGAAAATTTCGATAACTCCCGAACTAACAGTAATATCGTCTAGAAAAAAAATACATGTCGACTTAAATTTAATAAAGATTATTTCGTATTCATATACATTAGACCGGGTCGAAAAAAAAGTTCCCATTGTGCGGGCTTAATTTTAAAGCTTACCTCGAAAAAGTTCCATAGCCAAAATATAAGATTTTTAGGTCGCGATTTGGTACCGCCGAAATCGTTATTTGTTCATAACTTTGTCATTTGATGTCCGATCGTTTTAAAAAAAAAACTTGTTTGAAAGTCCTCCGCGAGTACTAAATTTGACCCATATCTGGTTTTGACCTCTGAGCTCATCTTCGTGTCATGAGTGTTAGTTTCTCAGCTTTCTACCCACCTAAATGATTTTTATTTTTCCATTAAATTATAGCATTAAAAAATTCATGAAATTCATCCCTTAGAAGTACCCTCTTAAATTAATTAACAAAAAAGTTACATTCAATTTTAAATTTCCATAGAAAAAGATTTAAAACACTTGTTCGTATGTATTTAAATACAAACTAAAAAAATTAAATATAGTTTAACCCAGTAAAAACTTGGTAATAAGTCCCCATTACCGCCTGCATTCTATGTAATGAGGGCTCGTTGCCTGTACCATTACTTCTTGTTAACAAATAATGAGTTACCGATAGCCTTATACAAAACCGGTTACATCTTGTTAATAAATAATGAGTTACCGATAACCTGATACAGAACAGGTTACTGGTAAATACGATTTAAAATATCTGATAAGTTGTCTAAATAATTTTTTTTTTAATGAAATTAAAAAAATGCTAATGAAAATTTAGAAAGAACTTGCACATTTAGCTTAAAAAATATTAACATTTATCTACTTTTTCGAATAAAACTCTGTTAACAGAAATTTAAATTCAGGAATTCTGATTAAAATTGGGACAAGGCAAAAGAAAGTTTAGAAAACCAAAATGATATTCAGAAAACTGGATCTTGCTACCACTTCTTCGTGATTTATGAGCCTTAATTAGTCTCTACATAACTTCTATTGAAGTTTTCTGGATTTTAATTGGCTTTTTCTAAATTGTTATTGTTATGTCTAAAAACTTTGTGGTGTTCTCCAAATTTTAATTTAAACTTTTTTGCCTTGTTGTTTAAAGTATGTTAAAGCCGGTAAAAAGGTAAAAAAAACCATCACAGACAGTATAAGATGGTGTTTAATCCGGTTTCCATTGGCTGAGCAGCAGTCGCTTCTTTATATTTGTTATTGGTAATGTCCTAAATGTCCTAAATAGCCAAATGTCCCTTTCTACGAGGTTCCAAGATATATTTTCGGTCCTGTAATATTTGAATTTTACAATCTAACATTTGGAGGGAAGGATATCAACGTTAACATTGGTTCCGTTGGCACATTGGATCTTTTCCATTTCCACATATGCTCGCTTGGTTGCTCTTTAAATAAACGCGTTCAACATGAACTTGTTCAATTTCATATTGGCGGAAGTTGCCCCAAGTTAAAAATTTATTAAAATAATAAGAAGCTGTTATTTGGTAGCATTTTTGTAAGGAGTGGGAAACGAGTTATTTTTGAGCAACTGGTAGCTTCTTATTTTTGGGACTAATATATGCTGTTATTTGGTAGCATTTTTGTAAGTAGTGGGTAACGAGTTATTATTGGGCTACTAGTAGCTCATTATTTGGGGTACTCATGTATGTAGTTTTTCAGTAGCATTCTCTAAGCGAGTGGGTATGCGGTCATTACTCCAATGACATCGCCATGTTAAAATAATGAGTGTTTCACCAACATAGTAACTAGCTACCACCATCTATTTAAAGGTGAAAACCTCATTACTTGGTAATAGAAGTTTTTACTGGGAAAGGCATAATAACAAGTGTTTTTTCTAATTTTTTTTATATTGTATATGAAAATCTTAAATCAAATGTAACTTTTTTGTTAATAAATTTAACTGGATACTTCCAAGGGAAGAATTTCATGAATTTTTTAGTGCTATAATTTAATGGAAAAATAAAAATCATTTAAGTGGGTAGAAAGATGAGAAACTAACAATCATAACAAGAAGATGACCTCTGAGGTTAAAACCAGATATGAGTCAACTTTAGTACTCGCTGAGGACTTTCTAACAATTTTTTTTTTTTAAAACGGTCGGACATCAACTTACAAAGCTATGAACAAAAAACGATTTTGGCGGTACCAAATCGCGACCTAAAAATCTAATATTTTGGCTATGAAACTTTTTCGAGGTAAGCTTTAAAATTAATCCCGCACAATGGGAACTTTTTTTTTCTCCTTTATGGTCGACCCAGTCTAATATACATACCGTAGGAGTATGTCTTCACATAAATAGCCCCCAAAATTTACACATTTGCATGAAAAAAATATTTAACGAAGCCGAATTTTTACAAGGTTATGCTATTTTTAGATAGGGGGCCCCGTAGGCTAGTTAGTAGCGTGCTAGCCTTTGTGCTAGCCTTTGAGCTAGCACGTTTGTTGAGTTTTGAGTGGGTTCGACTCCCACCAGAACCCTTGGTTTTTTTTTCGCTACAACGAGACGACGGTCATTGTTACCAGTTCTCGGTTAGGTTGAATTTATTAAAAATTACTTGTAAATAAATAGAATAAATAAAAAAAATAATTGATCATGTGATAGATATGCATTAAAAAAAATTTCTTCTCATATCCAAAAAACGATTTTTTTTTTTTGCAATTTTTAAACCATTTTTGAAGCTCTAAGTCCCCGATATGGGCAATAAGCCTAGACACAACAACTTTAAAAGTGTCTCTTTTATATATATTTTAAGTTTAATGCAAATCGGTTAATAAAGGGTTGAGATACTTCCCTTGTTAATTCGGTAGTCGTGTTTTTAGTTGTATTCTCACTATAAATTGGCCAATTCAGAGCTGCAAACCCATTATACATTTTTTTGAGGGGTGCCGTTAAAGATCAATACCTTTAAGCGAATGTAGTTCAAGCCATTCATGACCAGAAACATTCAAAAAAAGTCCTGAAAAAATGGCTTGTGAGAATGCGTTACTGCCGCGCTAGCTGATGCAGTCACATGAAAGAAGTCGTTTGCCATAAATAATGGGAATGTTTGCTCATTCAAATAATGCCATAATATACCAAAAATTTTGAGTATAGTTTATTTTATTGCATTTTCAAAAAGATACTACGCTGCATCTGGTAGAAATCTAACCCACGCTCCAACGAGTTTAAATCACAACACTCTATCACCAAGCTAATTTGAGCGTGATTGAAATTAGCTTGTATCGCGCTTCAGCATGATCAGAAACTGCGTGAGTCTTGGGTGACCTCTTTTTGAGATCACCCAAGTTCTTAAATGTTATATCTGTTACAGGATGTCAATTAACAGTCTGTTAAGGACTAGTCAAATTTGATCGGTAGGTCCTCTTCAAATGGCCAAACTTATCATACTACCCATGTATACACAATATGTATGTAATATAGAATTCATAGCCATGGTTTGCCAATCTCAGTTTTATTGTCCAAAATGTTAGGTGTTGCTTGTTGGTGTAGTCTTTTTTCGTGGCAACTTTTTGATGTGAATGATTATAAAATTGTGTATGTATTAAGGAAAAACCGAAAGTAAACCACTAACAATATTTTTTTTTTATACTAATTTGCCACAAACAGACTGCCTAAGGATTTAGGCTAATATTGTTTAGTGCTAGTGGAGGTGAATCAAAGCAAAGCTTAGCAACCAGCAGAAGTGGAAATTTGTTTGGACATGACATTTGCTTGACAAGCAACATCAGTGTTGCACCAGTACTGCCAAGTTTGTGTCAAGTGTTGTATGCATTTTTATAAATTTAGCTAAAACTTCGACATAACAGCACTCAAAACAAACTTAAAAAAGCATTGCAGACGATCACTATCATGCGAATTGGTTGTGGGATAATGTTGTTTGTTGCTGTATCTTTTTTTGTTCGATTGTTTTACTTTACAACAACTTCAATTTGCCGTTTGTTGTTTGATATTGACAGTTTGTCACTTCATTTTTTTTTTTTTAACTCATATGTTGTACACTCCTTTTTTTTCTTCATCTTTTTTGTACGGGGTTACCATGAAAATGTTTTAATTATTTTGGGGGATTTTGGGTTGGGTTTCTTTAGCTTAACAATGGCTCCACAGAGACCAGATTAGATGATTATTCCAATTCGATCTTTTCAAGATCTCGAAACGTATGGTCAAAGATTTTGCTCCACCGTCTCTCATTCCCCTTGTACACTAAAAATACTTCAATAACCATTTTCCTGCTTCATTGTTTCTTTTGGCACAGGTCACTTTTCAAAAATTATCCGTCATTACTTTAATTAGAAGTCTGCAATAATTCCTAGTAAGTAAAAGTTTAGTCGCCCATGATTTCCACATTAATTTGAAGCCTTTCGGGTTTCTGTGTTTCTTGAATATAACCCAGCTTTTTATTATAACGTAATATTTAACTGTTTTTTTATACTAAAATGAGGCTCATTAACTGTTCTATGGATTAGCATTTAAATACACCCCATTCCAATGCATCTAATTAATTAATTTTCTAATTAATTTAATTTGGAATGGTCGCGGACCTTTTTTTTGCAAAAACTTAAAAGCGATGGTAAGACCCAACCCTCTCATTAGTTTTTATTATCATCTACCAGGTTTCAAAAACCTCTGAAACACTGGGTTTTTGGAAAATATTGCGCCAGAATTTAAAAAACGTCCCATAATTCCGAACTACCCATCATAAAATCCCTTGACGTTTTCGATGCTCTTCTCGAATTTATTTCTATAAACTCGAAAAGTTCTTAAAATAACAAACTTGTAGTTGCTACGAATTTAAATATTTACAACTCTTCCTGTATTCCTTATTCTAGCCATTCAACACTCTATGGACAATATGCTTTCTTATTTCGCACAATGAAAATGAACATCTCGGCATTTCGGATTCAAGTACCACTTCCGTATTTTTTTGTATTCCATTTTAAATAACGCTTCTAAAGCAACCCTGAAGTAAACCAGAGTTGTCTTTATCCCCAAGGCTGGAAAAATTCCCACACAGCTTCAAAGGATGTTAGACCAATTAGTCTGTCTTCTTTTTTGTTAAAAACAATGGAACGAATGATAGAGGCTACATTCCTACAGCAATGGTAGATCAACAGAAACAGCTCTTCATGAGCTCGTTTGTAACATCGAGAGATCACTTTAGGTAAAGGAGTACACTATCGTGGCTTTTCTTGATATGGACTCGATAACTGTGGCATTGTCTGGTGTGTAAGTGAAGCGTTGTATAATTTCAATGGTGACAAATCTACTTGCCAATAGGCGTATAACGTCTGAATTGGGAGCGTCTGTCATGTCTAGATTGGTCAAAGAGTGCCCGGTTTTTTTTTGGTCTTACCCCCTAAATTTGTTTCTTTTAATAAAAAAATTTCAAGGTCGCGCTCGCGGCTTTTTTACGAAAATTTACGAATTTAATATTTTTAAATTATTTAAATTGTTTAAATGCTTTAAATTAGTGAAATAACAAAAATCGTCAAACAGAAGACTTACGCTAAAAATATGTATCGTTCATTCCATAAGATATTGCCCATTTCATGAAACATATCCCATTCTTTAAGAAATTTCACATAATGCCATGAAATATTGAATGGAAACACCCTTAGGAAGGAAGATAGGTTGTTGGTATGTTCAGAAAAAATGTTGGGGGGTAAAAGTTATGGTTTTTTTATAACAATGTTGTTTTCGTATGAAAGCCCCTATAGGGAGAGGAGATAGGGCTTAGGTTTGTAAAAAATGTTAGGGTGTAAAAATCTCACATTTAACCTCGCTTTTGGCATCTCTGGGGCAGTTGTGGGCCTTTTTATGAATTCTTACACCTACACGACCAACAGAAAAAGCCCCACAACTGTCCCGAAGTCGCCTTAAGAGATGTAAACTGTTAGACCGACCCCCATTAATTTGTCATCCTTAACATTTTTTTCAACATACCTAAGCCTTATCTCCAATTCCTATGAGAACTTTCTTAAAGAATGGGATATATCTCATGGGCAATTTCTTATGGAATGAACAGTACATATTTTTAGCGTAAGTCTTCTTTTTGATGAATTTTTTTATTTCACCAATTTAAAGCATTTAAATAATTTAAAAATCTTAAATTCGTAGATTTTCGTAAAAAAGCCGCAGGCGCGACTATTCTTTTAAAAATAAGGCAGGCCACAGGGAGGTGTTCTTTCGCCTCTTCTTTGGAAACTGGTACTGAATTCAATACTTCTCTCTCTAGAAGGACGTGGATGTCATGTTGTCGTATATGCTGAAGATGTCGCAATAGCGGTAAAGGTAAAGCATCTGCCAACATTGGGGGACATTTTTCAGAGTTCTCTGAAAGATCTGGCTAAATCTGCAAGAGGCTGTGGTCTGGGAGTTAATCGAAGCACAACAGAGCTTGTCTTGTTTACAAGGAAAAATAAGATTCCTGCTTTTGATCCTATTTTACTGGACGGCACTGAAATCGCCTTCTCAGATATAGCCAAGTATCTTGAAGTATTTCAGGCATAACATTGAGGAACGGGTGAGAAAAGCAAAGATTGCTTTATATTCCTGTAAAAGGGCCATTGGAAAACGATCGGGCTTTAGCCCAAAAGTCATTCATTGGATTTATACAGCAGTGGTGCGTCCAATTCTGCTGTATGGAATCATTGTCTAGTGTCCTGCTTTAGAGATAAATGGGAACTGTGTCTTTTTGACGAAGGTACAGCGAATGGCGTCGATGTGCATCACTGGTGTTCTTCGTACTACACCTACGGCTGCATTAGAAGACCTCCTTCACCTGATAACATTAGACATATTGGGTAGGCAGTATGCGGCTATGTCGGCAATTCGACTTAATAGCACACTGCAATGGAGAAGCTGCGATCGTGGCCATAGCGCGATCTTAAAGAAGATAACAGTACCGCAAACTGTGGACTGTGGTCTGTTCATGCTCCTTTTTGAGCGCCACTTTACCACTATGATACCATCCAAGAAGTCTTGGATGAGGGGCATTCCAGGAAGTGGAGATTCCATAGATTTTTACCAAAAGAGTCTAGCTGCCATAAGACCTTAGGAGAACTCGCTGCCTACTGTATCTTAACAGAAGGGAATGTATTCTACTCATGGGAATGGTCACAGGACACTGCCTAATTGCTTTCCACTCAAAAACAATTGGAATTAGCTCTAATTCCAATTGTTGAAGATATGATGAACCGAATACGGATAAAACAAACATATCCTATGCAAATTCCGCACATTGGGCAAGGATCGCGAGCACAAGCCGAACTCGATAAGCTGAAGGAAATTGCAGTTATGGACCTTATGTCAATTAAACTTTTCTTTCCACTCTCAAGCTAATTTATTCCACTTTGTTCTCAATAAAATATGGTTATTTACTGTTCCTGCACACTTTTTCATTTTGCGTTTAAAAATTTCCCAATATTTCTTGATTGGATGAAGATTTGAGCAATTTGGTGGATTGATGTGTTGTCATCATCCATAACAATGGGTACGTTCAGCAGAGAAAGCTGCTACTTAGCTGCTCCTCAACTTTCTGCTGAACGGTTTAATTTTTGACATTTCAGTCAACATGTTGAGTGAGCGCTTCTCATCACTGGTAGCGTTAAAAAATTATGCTACATTTGATCACAAACTGATAAATTAGCTGTTTTATTGAAATTATTTATTTTTTTTTACGTTATTCAAGGAAATAATCAAAAGAATCATAAAAAAGTATTTTCCACAGAAAAAATAAATGAAAATATAAAAAAAAGAATCATTTATTCCAATATTTTAAAACAGTCATAAAAAATGCGTTCAGCAGAGTCAACTAATCAAAACATGCTACATCTCAACTGTTGAGTAGCAGGTTTCTCTGCTGAACACGCTCAATGCAATTGGTAAAATCCTGATCACACAGCAATCTGCTACACTTTTTTGCTACTGGTTCTTTCTTTTCTGATCTATTTGGATATTAATTAGCACGGTAGGACTTTAATCCAACATTTTTACGAATTCGACGTACAATACTTCTGCTAGTTTGACTTTTTTGGCACGATTATTGTTTGATAAGCCTGGGTTTTTTTTTTTTTTTTTGAGAGACCTTAGCACTTTATGCTTTAATTTTTTGTCTCGAGTTCCTGTTTTTTCACAATTTTGATCTTTATTTCAGTGGATAATTTATTATTGTACATTTCTTAAAACTTTACACACTGTAGATGTAGCCATTTTAAGTGATTTTGCTATATTTGAACCCGCCAAAGTCGGATTTTCTAGATATTTGTGCACAATTTTATTTATAGCTTCTTTTTCCATTGTGTCTACACTTTTTAAAATTAATCTTAATGACTCGCAATTCATTGTAGATTAACGGTAGATTTGTTGTTAAAAACGTATGTTAATGTTTTTCCATTTTGATAACAGGGGGCGTTGTTACGATTACTACAGTGCGTACCGATTTGAAGTGGCCACTTCTTTACATGGACTAAAGCGTTTTATTCTAGTCGCTGAAGGAACATGAGGTATAGCTATGGTCAGTCTATGCGAGGAGTTTAAATTGTTTTAACCCCAACACCCCTAACCAAACCCACAGAAGTGTATTTTAAATCTTTTGGGCTGTGTTCAGGGTAGTGCTGTGGCGCTTATCAATGGCAGGACTGTACCCAGTTCGTTTAAATGATTAGAACAACGTGGAAATGTGGGTTGTGTGGCACTTATCTTTCGATAATCTTATAAAAGGTGTTTATCTGCGATAAGGGAACTTCTTACTCAATCCGGATTTTTTTAATACTTGGGCATCCGCTTGTTCTGTATTTTTCAAAACTCAACAAGTACACTTATATTTAATAAAATGGCAACCCGATTCAAATGTCATTATTTCGTAACTAACGGCGGAATAATGTTCAACATCAAGTCAAGTCATTCGTACAACTAAAAGTAAGTATCTATGTAACTGTGCATTGTTGCAATTTGTTGTTTTCAATCTGATAAGCTGTGTTTAATTAGTTGCTCTTGTAACGTTTGACATTTTTCTCTATTTTCTGATTGAGTGAGTGTTGTACGAACAGCTGAAATAACTGAAATCAGAGGGAGGAAAAGCAGAAACTGAACGATGTTTTTTGCTTTTTTTAAAAATAATGTAAAAACATATTTATTTTTATTTCCAAAAACTATTGACCATTTTCTCTAACCATAAGATAGATTGAAAAAATATTGGCTTTAATTTCAATAGATAGATACAGCATTTGTTAAAATTTAACATAACTCATGGCATGACATTTACAGCTTTCAAACATTTGAATTAAACAACTCAATGTGTAGATTCATGTTGCTTCCTTTTTCTGGCATCTAACGTATGAGTGTTGTATGTTTGATAACTTTTTTTTGGTATCCATAGTGCATCTGCAATTTTAACTTTGAGTTTTTACAGGTAGTTAGGATTTCATCTTCTTCTTGACTTTCAGTGTTGGATGTGTTTCTTTTTTGTTCCTTCATATTGCACATTTACATAAATTACTCAAAGTTTCAAACATGAATTATATGTTGTTATTTTCTTGTTTATATGTAATACTATGCAGATTTCTTCCTCCAAAAAAAAAAATACATATCGTTTGTTTATTTGTTGTTTAGTGTCAAATACAACAATATTTGAAATATGGAAAAATATTTAACAAAAAACTTTTTCTTTGAAAATTAACAAAAAATATATTCGTACGTTAAGATCTATTTGAAAAATCAAAATACGCCATGGATAAAGTTAGTGTTCAAAATTAATTTAATCGATTATTCGATAATATTGAAACATATGAATTATTCGATTAAATAAATCCATTAAAATTGTCAAATTTTTAAAATTTTCCAATACACATAGACAATTGTTTAATTTAAAAAAGTCCACCTTTACAATACCTACACTATGAAAATTATGTTATTAACTGTTTGTAGTTTATTTAAAAAAGTAATCAGTAAAGTTATTTGAAAAGAAAAATCACTTATTTTATTAAGGTTGTCTTGTTTTCTACTTTTTCTGTAGTTAAAAAAATGAATTACCGTCTTAAAAATTAATTTTACGTTACACTCAATTTCGGCAGTAAAAAATTCCTTTTATGGTTTTAATGTTTTTCAATAAAAATAAGAGAATATTGATTACTTTTTCAATGTTTTTATTAGTCATTAATAGGGCAAGTACTTTCATGAAAATGCATATTTTTACTCCGCACTCTAAACATAACATAAATTAAACATCTATCCGAATCAATAAATTTGCAATAAAATGGCATCGATTTGTAGTTGCATATTTTTGCATACTTTGGTATAAATGCATATCTTTGCATATTTTCATATAAATTGCAATTTTTTTAATTTTTATCAACATTTTTTCAAAAAATCATTTCAAAAACCATTTCAAAAAAAATATTTTCTTGTAGAAATGATATTCTGAGGCAGTTTTTATAGAAATTTGTTTCTGAAAATAAAATTTTTAGATTCTTAAAAAAATCTTTAAATTTAAAAATTTCTCACAGAAAAGTGGACTCAGAAAAGCCTATACAAAAACTTTTAATATCAGATTGGTATTGAATTTTAGCGAAATTTGCACAGTAGTTAAGAAGTTATGAACAAATTCGGGAAACTAAGATTGGCTTTATGCCGAATTCACGTGTTGGATAAAACGATTAACACGTTTTAATAGAGATTGGTAGCCACAAAAATATTTTACCAAGTATTTTTCTGACTCAAGTATTTTTTAAACTCAAAAAAATTTTACACCCAAAAAATGGCTGTAGGAAAAATCGCCCAAAGAAAAATGGCCCAAAAAAGAAAACGAAAATTCGCCCAAAAATTTTTCATACAAATTTGGGTCATATTTCATATGAAAAATTACCCAACATTTTTGGGCAAATTTTCATAGTTTTTGGGCAAAATTTTGAAATTAAAAATTGGGTGATTTTTCATTACGAAAAATTACCCAAAAATTATAAATGAAAAATTGCCCAATTTTATTTTGGTTTTATTTTTTGTTAAAATCTTTAAATGTCAAAACTGAAATATGTATGTCATGTCACAATAAATCAGTATATTATTATTTTTAGAAACAGTTAACGCAATGCGTGTTTTTTTTTATAAATTATATATTTAACTATCTAAGAATAAGCTGAAACAAAACCGTTCCGTTGTTGCTAACATACAAAGGCTCTGGTGGGAATCGAACCCAAAACCCCTGCTCTTACATGCAGATTACCATGCTATATATTAATCTATCGCAGCGCAGTAGAAAATCAAAAGTAATGAATTTAAAAACAGCATGCAACTCCGATGAAAACTCCGCAGGCGAAAAATTTTACCAACAAATTTTAACAAAAAATCGCGCGATTTTTTGTTAAAATTTGTTGGTAAAATTTTTCTCCTGCGGAGCTTTGATCGGACATAAGTCCAATTTTTTTAATTCGTTAAAATTTAAGTTTCACACTTTAAAATTTTACATCAATTACTTATGCATTTTACGGGCAGTATTCTCAAAACAACGATCTATAAAAATAAATAATAACCATGTAACCTATGGTCTTATCTTAAGAGTTTTTGTCTTTGTCGTAAAGTTCTTCTGCGTAGCCGGCCTTCGGCCGGGCTTAGGGATTACAAACTCCATGCCTTAGACCCACCCTCTCCGCAAAAGAAAGCTTTTCTGTGTAGTATGTGTTTTGGAAAAATGTGTTAGAAAAAATCTTTTTTTATTTTATTTTGGGCCATTTTTCATTTCTTTTTTGGGCTTTTTTTCGTTAATTTTGGGCGAAGTTTCGTATTTTTCTTTTTGGGTCATTTTTCATATTTTTTGGGCGATTTTGCATTTGGGCGATTTTTCATAAAATTTTTTGGGCGATTTTTCTTTGGGCGATTTTGCCTATAGCCCCAAAAAATATATATTTTTTTTTTCAAAAATTACTAAAGAAGTATTTGACTTCAAATTAAATATTTTTAGTTTTTTACGTCCAAGTCGATTTTTAACTTTCTACTTGTTTATTTATAAAACTTGTTTCAGAAATATTTTTCGACTTCTAAAGAAAATTTGTACATTTAAAATTTTTTATCACAAAATTTGTCAATAAAAAAATATTTTCTAATTTAAAGCTGAGTCCGCTCAAAAATAACATTTGATTAATATTGTAGAGGGCATTAAAGTATTTGAAAAAATTTAACTTATGTTAACAAAGCTCTTTTTTAGTAAAAGCAGTTAACTTTTAATACATATTTTTAAATTTTAAGTGCATATTTTTTGAGTTTTAAGTGCATATTTTTGATTTTTAGAGGCATATTATAGGCACATATTTTCGATTTTTAGATGCATGAAAGTACTTGCCCTAGTCATTAAGTTAACATTAAAAATTTGACTGTAATATGTTTTTATTTTAAACGAAAAATTAGTGGAATGGTTTTTAAATAACATTTCATTAGTTTTAAGTGAATATTCACTGGAATTACCCAAGGTAGATTTATTAAGGTAATATTTTAGTGACGTAAATGAAAAAAAAAATTCTTTCAAAATCATTTTTGTCGGCAAAAACGACTTAAATGTTCAGTGCACACATAAACCAATTTAAACGCTTTTTTAGCCTTTACAATTTCAGAATACAACTAAATTATAAAAAAAAATTGAAACTCAAAACGAAATCCTTTTATTTTCCAAGACACAAATTAAAAAAATCAATTATTTTTAAGCATAAATAGTGTAGTGCGAACTGGAGTCATTTATGCCGAAAAAAAAATATTTTTATTTCGTTTTGAAAATTCGTAAATATTATTATTTTAAGGTATTTACTTTCATTCATAAGCAAAAGAGTTGCAGGGGCTTAAAAAAAGTCAAATATATGATGTTGCGTCAAATTTGAATAATCCTCTTCTATATATGAAATATCTTTTCATGTACGTATAACTAGGGTATGGAACATCCTACCCATAAATTTAAAATTATTTCAATTCACAGATACCACCTTTAAGCGTAAACTTAAACAACATTTTGATGCTCTTTAATGATTAATTTACCCCCCCCCCCCCCTCCACCCCCACACTTCACCATATAATTTTTTTATATAAATTTCTGTTATCAGCTAGTTAGGGCCTTTAGTTTTTAGTATTTAGGTTAATAATATAACTTTTTAGTTTTAAGAAATTGTTTATTAAAAAACAACTTTTTTTTTCTTAATTTGTAATTATTGATAATGGAGCAGTATTTGAACCATATTTGGCCTTAAAGGCTTGGTCCTTAAATTTGAAATAAAAATAAATAAATAAATAATTGCAACTAAATATAAAACTAATAATACGGTGCCATATAACATTTGATCCCAAAAATGGAGGATCCAAAAATATATGATTATATCTTATTAGATCAAAATTTAGATAATAAGATATAATTAGATCCCAAAAATGGAACGGTAAATATTATCTAATTTGATATTATAAAAAATTAGATCTAATAAGATGTAATAATATATAATTATGTCTTATTAGATCTAATATGATCTTTAACATCAAATCAGATGAAATTTACCGTTCCATTTTTGGGATCTAATTATATCTAATTATATAAAATTTGATCTTATTAGATATAATCATATATTTTTAGATCCTCCATTTTTGGGATCAAATGATGGATCTATTAATATACAATTATATAAAAAACTATATGATTATATCAAAACTTTTTTACTCGGGAAGTCTCATGTTTCTGCATTAAAAAAAATGTCCCCGCTTCACCACCGCAATTTATATATGTGCATGAAATGCAATGCAAATCAGCACAGAAATTGTTTCAAACAAAAAAGAAAATTTTGCATTTTTTATTTTCCGCTTTTAATTGTTTTTATTAATTTAAAATTTTTTTAGATTTAATTTATTATCAAATTCCACTAATTTGAATTATTTTGAAACTATTTATTTTGAAAATAATAAAATAAATTAATAAAATAGCAAATAAATCCAAATATTAAAATTGCATAAAAAGTTGAAATGCAGGCTTTTCTAGGAAAACGGCACATTGGAAATTTTTTTTGACAAGATTTTTGAGATCAGCGGGTACTAATTACACTGTGCAACAAATTTTGGGTCATCGAATTGAGCCTCAATGCCTTCAACGCCATATGAAAGTAGACCATCAAGTGAACAAAATCACCAAAGGGTTTTGCAAAGTCAGTTCGGATTTCTTTTTTATAGCCCACTGAAGTTTTTATATTTTTATCAAAGGCGTTTGGAAAACGACATAAATACTATAATAAGAACACATCTGAGCTTCAAAATAAGATTTGATGTCTTCAGTGAAATTTTATGGTGGTTCTTTTCTTAGAACATTTTAACCCTCTAACTGTCATTTTAAGGGGTCATTTTAGTCCTTTTTCGAAAACTAAACACAGAAGTCTAATAAAACGTCCATTTAGAGGGTTAAAATGTTCCACAAATATTTTCCTCATAGAATTTCACTAGGGGTTGTCAAATGTACAAAGTTTGTGCGACATACGAAAAGTGCTTAAAAAGGGTCAAGTATAAATAATCAATGTTTGTTATTTTTTTTTACCAAAGCAGTGTTAAAATATATCGACAAAAAACAGTGCAAATATACTTTTGAGCTAAAAATTATGTTTTGATGTGTTTTATAAAATTGTATGACGATTCTTTTTTTTGACAAAATTAACCCTTTAGGTCCCGTTTTAAAGGGTAATTTTTGTCCTTTTTTAAAAGAAATACAAAAAAGTCTATAAAAAAGCAGTTAGAAGGTTAAAATGTTTTACAAATATTTTCTGCATCAAATTTTACTTGAGCACGTCTAAGACAGAAAGTTCGTCCAGCATATAGAAAATGCTTAAAAATTTTAAATTATTCAAAAAAAAAAATTTTTTATATTTTTTTTGGGTCGAAATATAAAAAAAACAAGTAAAAATGTTAAATTCGACTTTGTCGAATGTATTAATACCCTCCACAATGTAAAAAAGTTTATTTGCAAAAAAAAAAAAAAATACAGATAATAAGACAATGCGTGTCTTTTAAGTTTTAAAAGTATTCTGGTTTTATTTATTTTCAACTTTCAATTTCCAAACAAAATTAAAATCAAAGATAAGTTGTTTTACAAAATTTAAATAAAAGTAACAAAGTATTTTCTATAAAATAACAGAGATGGGACTTCATAAATACAGGAGTCCCACATACTCCCCCTCATAAAGTTAAAACTTTAAAGTACAAGACAAGTTTTAGCTTTATGCAAAACAAAACCCAAATACTCATTTACATTATATAACTTTAAAAACTATATGGTTAACACGATCTGAATTATAATGCATACAAATTTCGCAAGGGGTTGCGCACTCCCCCTGGATAAAACCAGTATAGACAAAATTTCAAAATTAAAAAATAAAATTTTTTATCAAAACTCTTTGGTCACTCTTTTATAACTCACCCGGGAAACCGGCTAAAGTCAAAAGATTGACAGAAGAGATTAAATTAATTAAAAAAACCAGAAGGGTAGTCACAGGGTACCTGGGTACAACAAATAGTAAAATTAAAAAATAAATATTTTTATCAAAATTCTTCGGTCATCCTTATTAACTCTCCCGGGAAACCGGCTTAAGCATAAGGAGTGACAGAAGAAAAAACAAAAAGAAGTAAAAAGATCAGAAGGGCAGTCACAGGGTTACCTGGGTTACTACCACCTTCTACGGCTGGATGAATATAAATATCCACGCGTGGCATTATAATAAAAATCGGTTAAAACTAAGATTCTAATGCAAAAAATCCGAAAACTGGGTAACCAAACCGGATACAGCAAACGAAATCCCAGGATACCGGATAACCACGCTGGATATACATATATACAAAACAATGATGAAACGTTGCACTGGATACAAATGGATAACCGCACTGGAAACGTTAGTCCCGGATATTGGGTATCCAAACCGGAAACAACAAGTGCAGAACGGTGTTGACCAAACAAATGTATGATAATGTCAAACCAGGATAGAACCACTGAATATATTGACTAAGAACCCTGGATGTATTTACTGGATAACCAAACCGGATAAAATTAAACAAACCAGGAAAACCACTGGATAATAAGAAAGCATACCAGGATACTGGAGAACCACACTGGATAAAAATGGGATACTGTTTTGAGCCAGGACACGACCGGATATTAAAACAGTATTGAAATGTCGATGATTAAGCTGGATAACCAGGATATGCAATTTTCCGGTGAGCCAGGAATTTGTTAGGCGACTGGATAACCAGGATGTGAAACTTTCCGGTGAGCCAGGAATTTGTAAAGCGACTGGATGACCAGGATGTGCAATTTTCCGGTGAGCCAGGAATTTTTAGATCGACTGGATAACCAGGTTGTAAAAATTGTTTCCGGTAATTCAGGAGTTCGTACCGACAGGAAATATTTAAATTTCTTCGAAAACAAGGGATACAGCAGGAACACGAAAAATCTTTTTTTAAAAATTTTATGTTGGGCGCCAATAAGACGGCACAGAATTTTTCCGGTAAACCAGGAATTTGTTATCCAGGAATATCCTCGACGACAAGGATGCAGCAGGAAAATTTTAAAATGATTTTCCTTTTTTAAATTTTGCGTTGGGCGCCAATAAGACAATGCGTGTCTTTTAAGTTTTAAAAGTATTCTGGTTTTATTTATTTTCAACTTTCAATTTCCAAACAAAATTAAAATCAAAGATAAGTTGTTTTACAAAATTTAAATAAAAGTAACAAAGTATTTTCTATAAAATAACAGAGATGGGACTTCATAAATACAGGAGTCCCACAAGATTTAAAAAAAAATGGGCAAAAAAATTTTTTGTTAAAAAAAAAATTCGACGAAAATTTTTATTTTTTTTTAATATGATTGTACTTGTTTAAATACCATTCGGTGATCAATTCTGTTCACATGTGTCAACCAGCAACCGAATTAAAGCATTTTGTAATTTTAGGTTATGTCGGGCCCCTTTTTTGACTCAAAAGAAAGCTTAGGTTTTTTCCCCACCTAATTCTTCTTCGTCCTCAAATATATTTTTACTCCACCAACAAATTTCCGCTAGAACGACATCACGCGACTTTTTCCCAAGATATTTGAAATGGTGATCAGGGCCAAAGTATTAAACAGATAAAACAGATATATAAGACTTAGCATATTTATTTGTTGTTGTCCTAAGGAGTTTGGTATTGCATTTGAGCGAAATCGGTTCAGCGGTTCAAAAGTTATGAACGAAAATGTAAGAACACCTCGAAAATTGTGGTACATTCAACATAGCCTAAAAACACAAAATACTTTAATTCGGCTGCTGGTTGACACATGTGAACAGAATTGATCACCGAATGGAATTTAAACAAGTACAAATAAAAAAAAAAAGTACAAATACAAAAAAAAATAACTTTCGTCGAATTTTTTTTTTACCAAAAAATTTTTTCGCTGATTTTTTTTTTTTAATTTTTTTTTTGCTTTTTTTTTTGCAAATAAACTTTTTTACATTGTGGAGGGTATCAATACATTCAACAAAGTCGAATTTAACTTTTTTACTTGTTTTTTTGTATATTTCGGCCCAAAAAATATAAAAAAAAAATTAATACTTTAAAATTTTTAAGCATTTTCTATATGCTGGACGATTTTTCTGTCGTAGACGAGCTCAAGTAAAATTTGATGCAGAAAATATTTGTAAAACATTTTAAGCTTCTAACTGCTTTTTTATAGACTTTTTTGTATTTCTTTTAAAAAAGGACAAAAATGACCCCTTAAATCGGGAGCTAGAGGGTTAATTTGGTCAAAAAAAAGAATCATCATAAAATTTTATAAAACACATCAGAACATCATTTTTTGCTTAAAAGAATATTTGCACTGTTTTTTGTCGACATTTTTTTAACACTGCTTTGGTAAAAAAAAATAACAAACATTGATTATTTATATTTGACCCTTTTAAAGCATTTTGTGCATGTCGCACAAACTTTGAACATTTGACAACCCCTAGTGAAATTTTATGAGGAAAATATTTGTAGAACATTTTAACCCTCTAAATGGACGTTTTATTAGACTTCTGTGTTTAGTTTTTAAAAAAGGACTAAAATTACCCATTAAAATGGCAGTTAGAGGGTTAAAATGTTCTAAGAAAAGAACCGCCATAAAATTTCACTGAAGACTTCAAATAATATTTTGAAGCTCAGATGTCTTCTTATTATAGTATTTTTGTCGTTTTCCAAACGCCTTTGATAAAAATATAAAAACTTCAGTGGGCTATAAAAAAGAAATCCGAACTGACTTTGCAAAACCCTTTGGTGATTTTGTCCATTTGATGGTCTACTTTCATATGGCGTTGAAGCCATTGAAGCTCATTTTTCTTGTTGCACTGTGTAATAACAAAAAATTTTGCTGATTGGAAATTTATGGTATTTTCTGCCGGCTCAGCAGAGTATCTCTGTAATTTAACAGAGTGATTATTTTGAGTGTAGTTTTGCAGAAATTTATTTTTTTTTACCCAGTACCAAGTTTTATACCAAAAACTTCATTTATAAATTTCAATTAATCGCCACTTTGGTACCATTTGAACCTAATGTGTGACGTTTGGCAGTAATAATGTATAACCAAAGATTTTTTCATCAATTTGAAAAAAAATCCTCCAAAATAGTTCATACATTTTTAAGTTAAATTTTCTTATATTATTAAGTAAAATTGAAATTAATTCAAGATAATTGATAGACCATAATAAAGTTGTGTACTTAATTTAAGGTTTGTTTTTTTCGGTGTATTAGTTTTTCGAGCAAAAAAATTTTACAAACATTTTATAAAGGGTATCAACGAATTCTCTAACGCTAAATAAACAATTCTAACTTGTTTGTATTCCAATTGTCAATTTCGATTTTATTTATATGACCGTATGTTTCTTTTATTTATTCTGTTTTTTTGTTTCAAACTAAAGTGCCAATAAGGAATTTTCTAGTATACAAATCTAATTTTTTTTCCTTTACTTTTTGCCAGTTTCGTTATTGTCTACTTGTCTAATTCGCATGCAAAACATCAAGATGACTGTGGTTTTTAGATTGTTGGAGGACACCGATCCACTATATGTACGAGTATGTGTTGTTTAAATAACTGACACTAAGATAGGAAAAAAAATATAAAACTAACAATATACAATAAGACTCTCTATATGTCACAATAGCTGAAATGTCACTACTTGTCAAATGATTTGACCGAAATGAAATGTTTTAAGAAATCGTATTGTTTCACATAGTATATTTTTATTGCTTTTCAATGATAAACTGAATCGAAAGCCAAGGAAGATGGAGGTTTGTTCTTTAATAAAAGAATTTATTGTTTAAAAATATGTAATGAAATTTTATCATTTGACTTGGGTGTGATTTGTCAATGTTAATAAAAGTATTTGATTTTTTATAGAGCATATGGAGAGATTTTTAAATTATTCTAATTTTGATTTTGAGGAATTTTTCGAACAAATTGAAATTTCTTAGCAAAATTTGTCCTAAGTGTTTAAGATAGCCAAAATATTCCAAATTTGTTTTGGCATGTTAAAATATTTTTTTTTTAACAAAATAAGATTAATCAGAAAATAAATCCACTTATTGAAAAACTCTACAATTGTTCAATATTTCATTTCACAACACTTTTGTTTCTTTTTTTTGTTTTGCTTTAAATAATATTTTGCAACAACTATATCATAATTTAAAAAAAATTTATGAAAATATTTTTAATTTTATGCTGACGTATATAATGTCCATTTTGCTACAATGATATGTCACACTGGAGTGCACGCTAATTGTCAAATGTTGTCAGTTTTGCGCCATTTTTATTACTCAATTGACATTACTGTTATAAGAACTTAATTTATGTTATTATTAACACTATTAAAACCATTATCACAAAAGCTTAAAAGTTATCTATGTGATAACAAAGGCTTTTGTAACCTCCAATCACAGTATGAGGGTATACTCACTTTGCTATTCCGTAGCGCATCGAAATATCGGTCAAGGACCCCATAGGGTATGTTAGTATTATTGGATCAATGATCGATTCTAAGATATTCTAGCGATATGCGTCCGTCTGTAGAAGGCAAGATAAAGTCCAACATAAAAGTGCTAGACTCAAGAAAATTAGGTTGTTCATAGGTTGTTCATAGGTTGGTTTAGTTCAGAATGAATAAAATCACTAGAAAAAGATGCCCATTCCTTAACTTCTTTTTGTAATTTTGTTAAACAAGTGAAACATTTTTATTAGAAGTAGTTCAAAGTCTTGAACTTGTACACATAAGATGATATAATGCGTTTGTTTTCATCTTAACCGCTTCCTTGTTTTGTGTTTTTAATTCCGGCGAACCAGACAATTTTTTTCAATACGTTCTTGGGAATTGTCGAAATAAATTAATATTTTATTAAAAAAAAAAATTAATTAAAAAATATGTCGCCATTAGGCACGTCTCTAAAACAGAAAATTCAAATTCCTTCATATGTGTCTGCAATTCCAGATCATGTTGGCCACTCTTGCGAAATAATGTAATATGCCATTTACATATAACTCGAAATCCAGAAAAAATGGGATTTCAATGAAAATCCAAGTAAATCCCATTATTTTTTGGATTTTAAATGTCAAATCCCATACAAAAAAAAACTTGGATTTTAGGAAAATCGTAAAATCGCAATTCAAAATCCCAAAAAATTTCTACTACTTAATTGTACAACTATGGTTTTTCCCAAAATAATCATCCCTAACGCTTTTTGCAACGCTTTTTTTATCAGCTGTTGTTGTTTTTTATAAAGTAAAAAAACAATTAAAATTTCTTTTTTAAGAACTATTAAAAGATTAATAAAAACGGCGTACGGACATAGCGCCCAAGGTCTTATCGCCCAAAACCGTAAATGACATATCGCCCACGATGAGACATATAGCCCAAAATGATAGGTCTAAAAATGTTATTTCTCCCAAAACAAAATTGTCAAAAAATCCAAAATATTTTTTTGGGCGAAATGTCGAAATTACGACTTCTATGATTTGGTTTATTGTAATAAAGGTTTTCTGCGTAGCCGGCCTTCGGCCGGGCTTAGGGATTACATACTCCATGCATTAAACCCACCCTCTCTGCAAACCAAAGCTATTTTGGTTATCAGGCCTTTTTGAGGCACAACAAATTTGGTAGCGTAAAGGACTGCTACCCAAGAAAACTTTACTTTGCGGAGAGGGTGGGTTTAATGCATGGATTTTGTTATCCCTAAGCCCGGCCGAAGGCCGGCTACGCATAAAACCTTTAAACCATTGTCTTAAAAAAAACAACATTGGTGAGTTTTATGATTATTTTTTTGGGCGCTATGACATTTTATAAATTCAACATTTTGATATTTGGGTAATATGACATTTTTGATAATTTATATTAATTTAAAGAAAATTGTTACAATACCCAAAAATAATGGCCATATCGTCCAAAAAATTTTGCAACAACAACTAACACACATTTTTTTTGGGTGGAATGACTTTTTTAAATTGGGCGATATGCACTTGGGCGCTATGTCCGTACGCCAATAAAAACAATGTTTAACAATGTTTCATTTAAAATTTACCATTGCAAATGGTAAACGCACAATTTAGTTGACCAATTTGGTCTTCCTAACAAAGAAAAACACTCAATGGTGGCGGCCCCAAACTTGGCAAAAATGTTAATTTTCTTGCATTTTAAGAAGCAGCTCTACATAAAAACACATTTTTTGATATTGTGGTCCCAACATATACTAGTGGGATTGAAAATATTGGCTCCGGCAAAGAAAAATCATTGTTTTTAGAAATATTTATAAAATTGGGTAATTTTCCCACTAACAACCCTGTACACAAATCAAAAAAATACAGAGTTAGTACAGACAAAATCCCGCTAAATGTCAAAAAAGCATATGTAAACAGTATAGATTTTAATTGGATTTGAAATCCAAATTTATATGGATTTCGGGGTATATGTTAATGGCATATAAGAGACAAAGAGTTAAAAGAAATTATGAGGTGAGGTTGAGATTGAGATTGCTAGAAATAGAATTGTAGTGTTAGAAACTGGCAAAATTTATTCTGTAGAAACTATAAATATTCACATATATAAAAATCATTTTCATTTACAAGAGAAACCGATATTTAAAATCCTACTGATGATAACACTAACTGGAGTGTTTGAAACCAGAAATGTCTATAATTTTTAGAAATTTAATTTTTCTTTTGCATTTTTTCAACTTGAACCCTTATAACAAATATAATTAGACCCCGAGCTCGATCTAAAAAAAAAAACAAATATGGAAATCATTTTTTAAAACGGTGAAAAAATTCGAATCAGTTGTAAAGTCCCAAAAAAAAAAAGTTTTCAAAAATAACTTTAAAACAAGATGGTGTTTGAAATATTTGATGGACATTTGTGAAATGTACTCGACGAGGTCATATCATACACTTTGATATTTGTAGCACAGGTTTATTTAGTGTTAAACTACAAACATGAGCCAACAAAAAAATATTGTGACTAGGACAAGAAATATTATTTATTGGTATGTTCAAATTGTTTTTATACCCTCCAACTACAGTATGGGGGTATACTCACTTTGTCATTCCGTGTGTAACGCATCAAAATATCGGTCTAGGACCCCATAAAGTATATATATTTATGATCAGTGATCGATTCTAAGACATTCTAGCGATGTCCGTCCGTCCGTCCGTCCGTCTGTCCGTCCGTCTGTCCGTCTGTAGTTAACACGATGCAGTCCAAAATAAAAGAGCTAGACTCCCGAAATTTGGCACGAATATGTCTTATGTTCATAGGCAGGTTAAGTTCGTAAATGAGCAAAATCGGACCAGGGGGAAAAAAGTTCCCCCTTAAAGAACTAAACCAACCTCTGAAAAATACCATATTTTTACATGATTTTTTGTGTTTTTGTTTAACAAATGCAACATTTGTATGCCACAAAAAGTTCAAAGTCCTGCATTTGAACCCAGAGCATTAGAAAATGTTGTTTTTTCGGACCGCCCCCTTTTATGGGCGTGGAATAAAACATTTTTTTTTTAAATAATGATAATCTTGTATTTCTTTAGTGCAAAAAGCATAAGAATAAATTGTTAAACACTTATTCGAGGGAGAATTTGCCCCCCCCCCCTTAATTACTACTAGCGACCCCCTGACCACCCCCAAAAAAAAAAATAAAACGCCCCTGCATTTTTTTTTTTTTTTTTATTTTTTTGCATGTTGGAGGGTATAAAAGATTCGGCACAGCCGAATTTAACACTCTTACTTGTTATTTTTTTATATCGTTTAAATGCCATGTGAAAAAAATAAGTTATAAATAACGATAAGTACAGAAAAAAATTAAACAATTTCAATTTTATCAAAAGTTTTTAGTAAACAACAATATAAAACTCTGCACTAAGAAAAAAATTTTAAATCAAGTTAAAACAATCTCATTTTAAAAACAAAACAGTGAAAAAATTAAAACAAAGTTGATTTTTTCTGAATTTGAAAATACTCATATACAATTTTAATATGACTTGTGTAAAAATTCAAATTATAAAAATTATGTGAACAAATATTGATTTGAAAAAATATTATGTTTTATGTTTAGATCAAAGGTGCTCATAATCAAATTATAGTGATAGTAATATTTAATTTAAAATTGAGCATTGTGAATGTAATTTTCTTTAAACTTATCTCCAAAAATTTTCTTTTCAAATAAAAGAATTGGAAAATTTTTATGTATATTTTTTATATCTTCGCGTTTAATTTTTTAAAATTAAACTCATAATTAAAATTTTTTTAAAAAATTCTAAAAATGGGTAAGAAAATGTTAAATTTGATCACGATTTCCTTCAGTGTTCATTAGGGCGTCCCGTCAAAACTAACCTTTTAACATGATAAAGTTTTTAGGCTGGTGTCTAATTTTAAAAAAGTTGCAGGATGGCACCTCAGTTTGACTATACAAGCTAACTATTAACAAAAAAGAAAATAAGAATTACTGTTTTCTTTTCTTAAAACCAAAAATCTTAGTAACTTGGGCTTGCAACTTGAATAATAATTCACCTCGTGGTGAATAAAAAAAATATATACCAGCTGGTGAATAAATCGTAACATAATTATATTTTATCAATTTGTTTTTAAACAATATTTTTTTTCATCAATATTTTATTTTCCATCAATATTTTTTTTCATCAATATTTTTTTTTTTTCATTACTAAGTATTTTTTTAATATGTACATATTATTCAATAATTTTTTTGTGTTCTTGATGAATTTTGTTTTTTTTTTAATCAATATTTTTTTCTTATCAATATTTTTTTTCCATCAATATTTTGTTTTCGTCAGTATTTTTTTCATCAATATTTTTTTTATCAATATTTTTTCTCCATCAACATTTTGTTCATCAATATTTTTTGTATCAATTTTTTTTATCAATATTTTTTTCATCAATATTTTTTGTATCAATATATTTTTATTTTTTTATTTTTTTTTTTCATCAAAATTGTTTATTTTTTTTTATCAATATTTTTTTTCCATCAATATTTTTTTTTCATCAATAAATTTTTCACAATTTGTTTTTCATACATATTTTTTACCCTCCACTCTAGTGATAGAGGGTATATATAAGATTGTCATTCCATGTGTAACACCTCGACATATTGGTTTAGGACCCCATAAAGTATATATATTCATGATCCTCGATCGATTCTAAGTCGATCTAACGATGTCTGTCCGTCTGTCTATCTGTCTGTCTGCAAGCTAACTTTTGAAAGACTTTACGGATGCTTCTGAAGTTTGGCATAAAAATTTACCTGGTCAGGTTGGTATTGCAATCAAGCAGTGACGGTCCGTGAAGTTGTCAGTGGGTGTTCTCTAATTTTTAAAAACAGCAAATTAACGTATAAAATGCATGTTTTCCTGGACCTAACGTTTTCCTGAGTTAGATAATGATCCAATCTTATTAGTTTTGTATTTTTATGAGTGAGATGCAGCCCAAATTCTATTTTGTGGTCATTTTGCTGCCTCACCACATCGACAATTAACAAAAAACATTATTTCGCAAATAAATGGAGCATAAAATTGAATTTTGGCTGCATGTCAATTTTCACAATTTTTCACTTTTTTGTCACTTTTTCTTCACTTTTTTATTTAAATTTATTGTATTTTTTAATATCAATATGATTTTCTCATATTGATTATTTTGTTTTGTGTTTTTTTTTAGAATTTTAAATATTTTTTTTTAGAGATCATATTTGTTTGTTTACTTTATCGAAAATAATCGAAATATTTATAAAAATGTGGCAACATTTTTATATCAAAAATTAAAAGAGAGAGAGAAACCGACACAAAAATAAAATTGATTTTATTCAAGCGGTTTTCGGTCGAGCGTTTTTTCTTGCCAAATTTGTATGAAAAAAACGTCACCGACATTGTTGTGCGGGGACTCTTAAAAATAATAAAATTTAGAAAATTTAAAGCTTGAGGATGCTCAAGCTTGGCATATATATTTGTCGCTTCCAGATCTAGTTTCAGCCAAATCGGTAAAGTGGTTCAAAAGTTATTAGCAAAACCGTGAATTTCAGATTAGTTTCACCTTAAATTCATATGTTGAAAACCCGATAAAACATGTTTTAAAAGCATTGGTAAGTCTCAAAAATAATTAACAACGTATTTTTGTATCCCAAAAATATTTTTACCTTAAAAAAATAAAATACACTCGAAAAAAATTTTACACACAAAAAAAATTTTACACCCTAGTAAAAAAGTTTTGATATAAGAATATATAATTTGATACAATCATATTAAAATATATATGCATTTTTATATGTTCATATCTAATTATATCTAAGATTTAATGTGGCTCCATTTTCTTATCTGAGGTTATACATAAATATATATGACTTTATATAATTATATAAATCTATATTAATTTATATAAAATAAGATCAAGTGGATTTAATTTAAACCAAAATTCGGATCAAATTGTATCATTTTTTATATTTGTGTATCTAAAATAATACAATTAGATAAATATTTGATCCAACTTGATACAGCCAATTTTGAGATCAAATTAGATCTTAAAGTTATTTTTTTTACTCGGGCACTCAAAAAAAAAATAGTAAATTATTTTTTTTTTGTCAAAAATTGCTTAAAAAAAGTTTTTTACACAAAATAAAGTATTTCTAATCAAAAATTTTATTTTTTCACGTTAGAAAATTTACTGTTACCTAAAAAGGGCATTGTGGAGGGTATTCATAGATTCGGCCAAGTCGAATTTAACTTTTCTACTTGTTTTCAATAAATTTTTTTTTTTTTGGTTTTCATCAAAAATTTTCTCATGAACATTTCATCAAATATTTTTTTTTATCAATAATCTTTTTTGATTATAAACTTTTTTTAATCAAAAACTTTTTTACCGACAAACACACACAAAGTGATAGATATCACTAGAATGTCTTAGAAACCTTTTCGGATCGATAGCATATAAACATAGTGGGGTTCTAGACCAATATTTCAGTACATTTTGCATGTAATGACAAATAAATGTACAGATATTTTTTCTGAATACAGCAAAACATTATCATGATTCAGCAAAACATTATCATGATTCAATGGTTTAAGTAGGAGTACAAACTTCGCAGGCATTTTATTAAGCGTCGTAATACCTGCCCAACGATGGCCACTGAAAAGCTGATTGTGAACAAATTTCAAAGTTAGAAAAAATTACATTTTTCGACCTAAGTTCTTGTCCAAAAGTTTTTGACAAACTCTAACTCAAAAATTAGGAATTTTTGCGTACTTAATTAGAAAAATATTTAAATAATAACAATATAGCAATTCTAGTCCACAGATGCTGATTTTAAACATAAAAAATATTTTTTATAAAATTGGTTCCAAAAGTTGTAAACTGTTAAGTATGTTATTTTAGAAATACAGTTTCTGAACAGCATTTTGTGACCAAAATCTTGTTTTTTTTATATTTTTTTAATGTTTTTCACATAAAATACATAACATTTTTCCACCACAGAAAAAAATTCCCATGAACGACTTTCATAGTATTTATAAACAAATTCATAAAATTTGTTAACTTTTTCATAATATGTACCCAGCAAAAAAAAATCGAAGTGGTGCAAAAAGAATAAGTGATTCACTACATACATAGTAGCTATATGTGCCGATCTTCATATTCCATAAGAAGTACTTTTATAAGCACTTCCAAAACTGCTAAAAAAATGCCAATAATAACAACTTTCACCAGTTCTTTCCTCAATGATTTAGAAGTACCATTTTCATATGTGTTTACAAATGCAATTGAAAAGTACAAATTTGTGGCACTTAAGTATTGGATTTGTTTTGTTGAATATTTTTTTTTATAATTTTATCTGATTTAATAAAAAGTTAAATTTTACAAATGAGTTAACTTGATATGCCGCAAAAGCGAATTTGTTATGTAAATTATGTTATAAAAAAATACAGTTTCCAGATTTTTGTTAAAATTACCAAATGACTCAAGAAGTGCTAAAAAGATAATATACGATATCTGATTTAAAATGAGAGAATTACTTTTTTTTATCTCTTCATTTTATTTATTCGATGTTTTTTTTAACTACATGTATAAAAACATTTTTTTTTATAATTTTTGGAGTTGTTTTGTAAATTATGTACAAAAAAAAACAATAAAAAGTTTCCAGATTATGGTAAAAATCAAATGACTTAAAAAGTGCTTAAAGGGCTAAAAAATATAACCAAAAAAAGGTGGTAGCCTTTAAAAAAGGGCTGAATTATAGCCACAAAATGACTAAAAACTCTTCTAAACATTAGGGTATTCAATTAATCGAGGTTTTGGTTTAATCGGCTAATCGGGCAAATAATTAATCGCGATTAAAAAATTATGTTAGTAAAATCAACTGAAAATGTCAGTTAAAATAACTACTTTGTAAGTTGTTTTGGGGTCAACTACTTTTTCAGTTAAATCAACTAACAATGTTAGTTATTTTAACTGACAAAAAACAACTGACTTATGTAGTAAAAACTACTTACATTTGTAGTCAAAACAACTAAAATGTAGTAAAAATAAAAAAATCAATATATATTTTTTTTTTTCAAAATATTTTTCAGAAAAAAAAATTGAAGACCAAATTTTTTCCAAGTTTTTTTTTTAAAAAAAAGTTGTGAAAAATAAAAATAACGAAATTTTTTTTTTTTGGAAAAAAACTTTAAAACTTTTCAGAGATAAAATAAATAAAATTAACTACTTTAAATAACTGTTACTACATCACAGTACTTTTTTGTTAGTTGTTCAAAAAAACGACTTAAAATAACTAACAGAAATAGTTGTTTGATATTTTTCATACAAAAACAACTGACTTTGTAGTTGAAAACAACTAACTACTGTAAAATATACAAATAACTAACATGTAGTAACTTACATAATTTTCTGAGTGCGGGGTTGAGATTTAATCGGTTAATAATCGGATAAATTTGAATTATTCGGTTAACCGAATAATAAAAATTTTAATTGAATATAAAACTAAGAACTCTATGTACTTTTAAGAATTTTATTAATTTTATTTAAAATAAATCTTTATCCGATATAGCGAAGCTCTATAATGTTAGCCCAAATAAAGATTTTTTGTATGGCACCCTGAAAATTTACCCTAAAATTGATACCCAAATTGATGCCGGGCTTAGATGCACCTCTAATAGAGTTTCGAATTCGGTACTATTATATATCAACAAGACAAATTGGTTGGTTTTCAAATTTGTTTTCTTTTATTTTTTAGGGCCGAAATTGCAATAATTTTATCGGTCGATATCTCCGTAATGAAAAAAGATATCTTAAGGATTGCAAAAGTAATTTGAAGAATAAGTGAAGTATTTTTAGATGTGCTAAACTAATTATACATCATAAAATAGTTCTCGGTTTTATAAGGTCCCGAATATTGCGAATATCTGAGTTAATGCAGTACTGTCAATCGAAAATCTAAATATCTCAAAAAAGATAAAACACTTCTAAGGCCAGATTCGGATTAAGCGCATGAAATACTATTAGAAAAATATATACATCCACATTTAATTAATAATTCCTATTAGCTAAACTAAATTATTAAAAACATCGATTTAATCTTAACAATTTCAAGTCTAAATATTACATAATAAATATTATACATTGTTAAAAATATCGTTTTGGTTTTAATTATTATTAGTGTAAATACTAAAAAAAAAAAATCTTAAAATCAATCCCAAAAAGTCATGAAATATGTACTTATCAAGAAGTGATGAAAAAATCACTTCTAAATCACCATATAAAAATTACATAATCACATCCAAAATGCCAAGAAATATATACTTCTAAAGAAGTGATGAAAAAAGCACTTCCAAAAGGTCAAGTTATATTAACATCCCGATCACTACTTCAGAAGTTGTGATAAAGATGTTAATATATATGTACATACTAAACACTAGTGATATTGTGTGTCACGCCCATATAAAATTCATCAGTGTTTCAGCTGAAGAAGAAGTACATCTGGTTCATAAGTTGTGGTGAATTTTGTAGTGAATGGTAAGCTCTTTTTTTGCTGGGGTACTTATAAAGTTTTTTATAGTATTTATGAATAAATCATAATATGTGAAACATAAGAACTATTCAAAAATTTTTCATAAATACTATGAAAATGTTCAACAATTTTATGAAAAAGTTCATAATATTTATGTATTTGTTCATAAGTACTATGAATTTCGTTCATTGGCAAATATTTCTTCTGTGAACTTTTAAGACCAATTTAGTTAAAAAATAATTTATATGACCAGCATAAATAAATTTATAACAGAAAAACAATTTTCTTGAAAATTATTTTATGAGATTATTATAGTTTTAATTAGGAAAGGATATAACGACCTCGAGCTAGAATAAACCTTCTCAAAATATAATAATTTACAAGCTTTAAAATCAGCATCTGTGGATCAAAATCGCTATTTTGTACTTTCTAAAATATTTTTTGGATTTGGTTGAAAAATTCGGACATGAATTTTGGTCGAAAAACGTTAGTTTTGAAAACTTTGACCGCTGGTTGCCCATTTAAGATGCCCTCACAAACTTTTTTATGCATTTTTCCCACAATCAGCTATTCCGTAGCCATCGCTCTGCAGGTATTACGACACGAAATTCGACAGTTTAGATTTAACGGGACACCCTAGTGACCATATATTGCAACCCTCCATCAACTTCAACTTCAGACAGTTCCATATCAAAATGACCTTAAATACTTTACTACACTAATGTCATATATGGTTAGCTTTTTTTGCATTCTTAATAAATAATTTTTGCGGTAGGTCTTTAAATATTGCAGTGTTTGCAATTCAAAGAAAACACTAACTGTGTGTTTGTTGGGTATGTCAATTGGTGGGGTGTATGTTAGGGTGGATCGAATTTGGCTTTTTGGCGAATTTCGTTCCGGCTCACCGACAGATGTGTTGGAATAGACCTAAAAACAATGTGGTTAAATTTTCATGCAGATCGGTGGTCATCTTCCGCTGCCGAAACGACGTTGAAAATCCGCGATTTCTTAAAAAATAGTATTTATTTCAAAATATTGCCAAAATTACAAAAATCACTTAATCTTCTTTTTTATTTCAGTCAATCTTTTCAATTCGATCATATTTTCTTAGAAAAAAATTTCAGCTTATTAGGACAGTGTTAACCCCTCTAAAACGGTAGCCGAAAATTACCCATTCATTTTGCCCTAAACTCAAAACCACAAAATTTAAAAAAGAATTTTTTTTTTGATTTTAAGTTTCACAATCTAAAGTTTTTATTGCATTTATATCAAGTATATATAAGTTCGTTTGACAAAAAATTTTTTTGAAAAAATACGAGATTCTTAAACAGCGCCTGTAACGGTCTGTTTCAAAAATTTTTTGGGAAAATTGCACTTTTTTTTTTTTTAAACTCAACATTTTTAGTTAAGAACTTTTCATTTTACACCAGATTTATTATAAATTATAAAACTTAATATAGAAATGTTGGATTTTAAGAAACTCCTTAACCCTAAACAGCTTTGGGCCCTAAATGACCCATGATGAACATGCATCTAGCAATAAACCGCTTTTGGAGGTCGACAAACCATTGGAAACATATTTTTCAATTAAAAATGCGAGCGTTAGTAAGGATGGGAGCGTGAGTAGAGATGGGAGCGTGAGTGAATTCGACCACCTCACGCTTACGAAGAAAAAAAAAATTTCTCACGCAAGAAATTTTTTAATTTTGCATACATTTTACGCAGGATTACATGAGTGTCACATGTTAATCTCACTTAAGCTGAATTTCGACGTGTTTCATTTTTCCGTCACCATAAAAATCATGCAAACTCACGAAATTTTACTCACGCTTAACAGTGCAATTTTAAAAATAATATTTTTCATGCAAATGAAACAAAAAAGTTCAAATATCATTCAAATAGTATCCCGCTTAAATGCACCCACCCTTTAAGCATTTTTCGTACCCACCATTAACCATTTATTTATATCTGACAAAAAAAGTAATTCACACTTAAATAAGAATATTGCTGAATAAATTCAATAGACTATTTACTTGCTATATTCTGGCATTTAAGGGGATAATGCTTTCGAGGTGGGAGCATTTAAATGGGAAATAATATTTAAACTTGTTTAAAAAAAATATATGGATCACTTTTTTATTTTGCATTAAAAATATAATTTGTACAAATGCACACGTGACACAAATTTCACGTGATTCACTCGAAAGCGTGAATGAAATTGCGAGAGATTGCATGATTTTTTATGGTGACAGAAAAATAAAACACGTCAAAATATAGTTATATTGAGTTTTCGTAGGCGTGATTATAGAGTGAACGAGTTTAATATGTTGCAATCACGTGATCCTGCGTAACATGTATGCAAACTTAAAAAATTTCCTGAGCGAATTTTTTTTCTTCGTGAGCGTGAGTTGCTCAAATTCACTCACGCTCTCATCTCCACTCACGCTCCCATCTTTACTCACGCTCCCATTTTTAATGGAAAAAATATGTTCCCAATGGTTAGTCGCCCGCCAAAAGCGGTTTATTGCTAGATGCATTTGTTCATCATGGGTCATTTAGGGCCCAAAGCTGTTTAGGGTTAAAGAATTTCTTAAAATCCAACATTTCTATATTAAGTTTTATAATTTATAATAAATCTAGTGTAAAATGAAAAGTTTTTAACTAAAAATGTTGAGTTTTAAAAAAAATGTGCAATTTTCCCAAAATGTCCTGGAAACAGACCGTTACACGCGCTGTTTAAGAATCTCGTATTTTTTCAAAAAAATTTTTTGTTAAACGAACTTATATATACTTGAAATAAATGCAATAAAAACTTTATATTGTGCAACATAAAATCAAAAAAATTTTTTTTTTTTAAATTTGGTGGTTTTGTGTTTAGGGCAAAATGAATGGGTCATTTTCGGCAACCGTTATAGAGGAGTTAACAATGTCCTATTAAGCTGAAATTTTTTTCTAAGAAAATATGATCGAATTGAAAAGATTGACTGAAATAAAAAAGAAGATTAAGTGATTTTTGTAATTTTGGAAATTTTTTTAAATAAATACTATTTTTTAAGAAATCGCGGATTTTCAACGTCATTTCGGCAGCGGAAGATGACCACCGATCTGCATGAAAATTTAACCACATTGTTTTTAGGTCTATTCCAACACATCTGTCGGTGAGCCGGAACGATATTCGCCCAAAAGCCAAATTCGATCCACCCTAGTGTATGTCCTTATTTGCAACTATCGTGAAACCCCGTAATCTTCCTTTGCACAAAAGTTTTTCACAAAATGCAGACAGTGCGTCTATTTGATTGTATTTTATTTCACATTTTGTTTTGTTTGTCACTAACTTTATTTTTATGGATGAAATAAATTTGAGCTACTACAGAGTCAGTGTTTGTTTGCTTCTCTTTCCTATTAAGCAATAAAATTTGCAAATTATGACGACTCGATAGATTTATGATTATTTTCTTCAAATCGTTATTTTAGTTTATACTTACATATTTGAAACTTAAACTGTTTATGGAAATTCACAAAAATAAACTGTTAAAAAGGGGTGCATGGGGAGAATGGATACTGTAGTAGTAAATGTTAAAAATATATCTATTGATGTGACGGTCCTGAGTTGTTATTAAATCTGTCGTGTAGTCTCATACGTCCAATGGACTAGTTAATCACTCATTCACAGAAAAAAGTCGTAGATTTTACTTGTAAGTTTCTAAAGGCACACCAACATATTTCAATTTCGTTGGATCCTGTAAGGGCAGGTATTGTTTACAGAAACATTGAATCTGGGAACTTTGCCGTGTTTTGACTGTCGGAATAGATGTTCACTGCGGTTGTGGACAAAATATAATACCTAAGCCAGTCAGCTACGTCCCTTATTATCTGCATATCTGCCTGGTAAACACTCCAATGATCTGGTACACTTCGGACCGAGCTTAACCCAAGCTCTCCCGAATCGACTGCTAACGCCACTTGTTTGTGTACCTTTGATCTGTTTCTGTAAAAATGTTTGGAGGCTCTATTGCCTTGAATGCCCCATTCAAGTATCAATGGATTACGTCATAGTGGATCTCAAAAAGACCCGAAAGAGAGCACAGTTAACAAGATGTTGTATTGTTATATTTTTCAGGATAATGCTTAGGCCACCATTGCATTGAAGTGTGCTATTAAGTCGAACTGCCGATGATAACATCGCTGACATTCTCTGGTTATGATAAAGACACAGTTGTTGTTCCCCTCTAAAACAGACCACCACACAATGATTTCAGCAGGTTTGGAAATATTATTACCATCTCAATAAGCCTCAACATTAAGCCTAAAATCCAATATCCTTTTAAAAAATAATCCAATTGAGAAGGCGATTTCAGTGCCGTCCAGACAAATGTATTTAAAAATACATTTCTAAACAATAAAAGTTTAGTTTTACTGGGATTAGCTCCAAGACCACGTTCTCTACTCACGAATTTCTAGAGAGGGAGAGAGCAGTATTAAATTCAGTACAAGGTTCCAAAGAAGCGGCGAAAGAAAATCGTTCTGCCGCGCTCTCCTATTGACAAATCGAGATATGACAAATGCTCCCAATTCAGACCTATTTTGGTAAGTAAACTATTTAGCATTAAAACAATCCGATGCTTCACTCCTACACCATGCCTTCCCAGACATAGTTGTCTGCCCAACATGTCATCCCAGACATAGTTGGGCAATGATAGAAATTTGTATCGAATAATGATTCAATGAAATCCATTTCATTGGCATTTTATATAAAAAAAATCAATGACTCAATGATTTGGACCCAACTCTAGTCCCAGACCTGGTCTGGGATGACATTATTATTAAACTTGTTCTATATTAAGAAAGGTCAACAAAGTGATCTTCTTTACTGATAGCGATCCCCGAAGAAACTAACTAACTCATGAAGAGCTGTTTCCGTTGATCAACACTTGCGGTATGCATATTGTGTAGTCAAAATTAACTTTGGGTCAATAGCTCTACGCAAATATGGGCTTATCTTTTTTAGCATTGTCTTTTACAAAAATGATGATAGACTAATTGGTCTGAGATCCTTCGGGACAATGTGGGAGTTTTTCTCAGTCTTCGGGATAAGAACGACTCTGGTATCCCTTCCTTTCAAACGAAACAAAACCACTGCAGTGTTTATCAGGCGGTGACGGAGGCCATAACGGAAGTCTGGTTAAAGTGCAATGTCTTGCCTGGAGCCAATGTTCTATAAAATAAGAGTATAATTGTATATTCTAAAAAAGGTTCTTACGGAATTGGAATGTGTTGGTATGCCTCTCAAACTTGTAAGCTAAATCTATGACTTTGTTGTAGAAATATACGATCAAAGGTAGTCAGCCGTTGTCGCCAACAGCTTCAGGCTCTCATCGAACAACACTCCTTAAGACTGTGCTGGGTTACGGGTCATCAAAATATTTCAGGAAATTAAAAAGAGGAGGAGCTAGCTCGTATGGGCGCTATCCTACCATCAAACGCAATTAAGACCGACGTGCATACGGGCCTGGAAGCTATTTATATGGAGATCAGGAAGAATTTTGAACGCCAAAAAGATTCAAAATTCAAAATGGAAAGCAGACACGTCTGTATCCAAATTAAGGCTCTGTGGAATCGGGGCGAAAAACGTGTTCAAAAAACGCTTCTTTATATGGAAAAAGCAGATCTAAGGAAGTATGTGGGTCTACTTACAGGCCATTCTGGTTTGAAATGTTATTTAAAAATGTTGAAATTAATTGGAGATGACTTGTGTACTTGACTGTGGAAGATTCATTCTATTATCTTTGTCAGTGCCCTGCACTATCTCGGACTCGATTTAATTGTTTTAAGTCTTATTTCCTTCAGAGTATGGAGGAACTTAAAGGCTTAGTAAATTTAATGAAGCACATGTGTGAACTTAAATCGTTATGCTATGGAGGAACTTAGAGTGATGATTTGGAAGATGTTAAAATATATTAGGCTGAGTAAATTTAATGAAGCACATGTGTGGACTTAAATCGTCATGATATGGGATAGGAAGACGGAAAGAACTTGAAGACCAAAAAACCATCGCCCCCCCACTCAACATTCTTTTTCACGACGTCTTACTATGGATCAGGATCTGATCTTGTGGACATATCCTCAACCTCTTAACCAACCTTAATAGGTTAAGGACTTTGTTTCGCGACGGAGCGTGATCAGAGATGGGCAGATGGATGAGTCTTTACGACAGAGCTGGCCTTGCCTTAACCAAATGGGGCAAAAATGAACCTCTATCGCTTTCAAGTGAAGGGATTTCTAGAGTTGTTGCTAAAATTACCAGAAACTGTCTTACAAGAAGGCACGCTGAGCGGCTAAAGGTACAGCCAAATAACGTCTGCTGGAGTTGCATGAATGAAGTGGAGTTGAAAACTGTCGACCAATTAAGAGAGATACTTTACTGATTACATTTTAGAAGAACTCACATTGGTGACACATCTGGAAATAGTTGCGGAACCTCATTACCGTCCCGTGGTGTCACAGCTGACGTCAGAGCCTATTGGTACGTGATTTTGAAAGAAAATTGTTTTCAGTCACTTTCCTAAAATATTACCTTTGTGTGAACCTCAAATATCTTTTTTACATGGTTTGTGGGGGGTCTTCGTGTTTAACTTGGAACTAATCAAACTCTGTAATGACAGAAACTCCGTAAAATGCAACTTAATACCATTTTTTTTACAAACATTTCTATGAAATTATCTGCTGCTAGCAACTATAATTATTCCAAATTATCGTTGCAAATTAAAAAAAAATTAAATAAAAAATATTGCAACATTAGAATTATTAGCTTCTGTCGCTAACAAATCAAAACTAATCACACTCTAACAAACATTACGTGGCCAGGGCAAACAACAGAAAAACATGCACTTATAGTTAATATGAAATATTTGTATATATTTCAATTGTACCAATCCTTAATGAAATTTAATATACACTCATTTACACACACACACACATACAAACAAACATTCAACATATTGCAACAACACAACATACAATAAAACAACTACAACAAACCAGTAAAACACATATAATTGCACTGCAGCAATTATTCACTCAATTCATTCATAGTTTACGAAACATTCATACACACAAATATACATACGTTCATAAAATATATGCACATAAACATTTGTGCTACACATTCATTCAACCTGGTCTCTTAACCTGCTGCATTGTGTATCATACTAAAAACTAATAAACAAAATGCACAAATGGTCGATACTAAATCTAAATGTTTAAAAAAAAATTTTATATATACTATTTCAACTTAAACGAAAACACTATCAAATTCAAAACCTAACTTGCACCCCTCAAATATCCCCGTTGTATAACTATCTGCTGCCACCACCCTCTCGTCTGCAAATAAAACAATGATATGAATGCATAACAGTCAGGCTGCATGCACTATGGGAGTGCAAATCCATTATTTTTTTTAAATATGCAATTCAAATACTTCGATTGACCCTAGGAGGAAGAGTGTCGGTCCTGTGACCAGTTCTGAATTGGTATTAAGTGGCAAGGGCCGCTCCTAGACCGAAACGTTTAATTTTTTTTTACTTGTTAGCGACCTATCACTTTTAATGGGATGGGGTTTATTAACACCTAGCGATATGTCACAGAACTGTTTTCCAAAAACATGTCACAGATTTCACCTTAAGGAACATTTCACCAAACTAGTTCTAATGGACACGTCAGTTCTTGCTGATTAATTGAGTGCTTTTCATTTACAGCATTGAATTGTGTTGAACAAACCGATGCATATTATGGAGCTTATTAGCTGAGGTAATTGAGATCCGATAGATGTCAAAAGAAGATTTTAAAAAAGTCATACATACGTTTGTATTTTAATATAATGAAGGGTAGGGAAAAATACAACTTCCCTTCTATGACACTTCTGTGTAAAAATCATCAATTCGACTTTTTGCTGGAATACTGCGGGTCTTTATCGATATCGCATCGAGGTAGAATCTAATTCGTTGCTGACGTTATTCTATTCACGTACCTAGAATCGGACACTAAGTTTTATCTAACTCTTCCATTGTCAGGGGACTGGTCGTGTTGCGTTAGAAGTTTCGAACTTGTTAAACCCTTAACCCAACATAGGTGGCAATAGTCTAAGTGTTTCGAGAACCTTTTCATCAGCCTATTCGTAGCATTGTACGAGTCGAATATACCATGCTACCTTTCAAGACGCAGTTAGGTATGTCGAGAAATAATGGCCGAATGGGTCCATACAAAAACATCTCGTTACGCTAATAGAGGAACACCACATGGTGGGGTTCTGTCACCACTACTCTGGCTCCTGGTGTGGAACCCTATTTTAAAGTTTAAAGGAACTGAAAACTTTAGGGACCACAACAATAGCATACGCAGATGACGTAGTTATACTATCATGTGGCAAATATCTAGATACTTTATCCGAGATTTTAGAGGGCTGACTTAAGGTTATGTGGAAGTGGGCTTCTAAAAATGGACTTAATGTCAACCTGCAGAAGACGGAAATGGTCCTTTTTACTAGAAAATACAAAATCCGGTAGTTTAGAAAGTTTCGATTGGGAGGAGTTGAAATCCCAATATCACCGCATGCCAAATTTCTTGAGTGTTCTTCGACAGTAAGGTTTTCTGAAACAAGAACTCTGAGAAAAGAGTAAAAGTGGAAACCAATGCGTATTACGAGTGTAAGAAAATGCTCAGTAGTACCTGGGGTCTAGAGCCCATAGTGGCTTACTGGATTTATACTGCAATCGCAAGATTGCTCTATGGAGTTTTAGTCTGGTATAAGGCACTTGAAAGGAATGTGACGCTTAAAATGTTTCAGAAGCTTCAACGGCAAATGGGACGGAGTATCACAGGCTATAACTAGCAAAACTTGGAGCTGATGGTATAGTTACCATGGTGCCAGTTTTACCACCGCTTCAACACTGTAAAAATAATGCAATCAATTTTGCAAAGGCAAACAGGAAGTGGAGAGAACTGACAACATGCAAAATCAGCAGAACTTTATGGCCAACTTATGATCAAGGGAAAACTAAATATCTACTATCACTTACGAAAAGGGAATGCCGAGTTCGGACTGGCATTAAATATGCGCTTCACCAGGAGTAGATGAAACGATTGAACACATACTTTGTCACTGTCCAGCTGTGGTAACTAGTCGCCGATTCATTACCGGTCAGATAAGTTTCGGTACTTTGGAGGATATAACGCAAAAGGATTTTAGGATATTGAAAAGATTCACAATGACTTTGAGCGTGTTTAACTTGCACCACTAGCGGAAAAAGTTTTGTGGTATCACTATGGTCCATAGACCTCTATGCGAGGTGTCAATCGGACACCGACACCGCCAATCCAACCTAACCTAACCATCACTGTCGCTATGAGAACAACATCAGCCGACTCTATCGACGCTTTATTGCACTTATTACCAATTGATCTCTTTGCAAAAGACGAGGCTAACAAAGCTTGCCTCAGACTCACAGAATCAAATTGGTTCGAATATCGCAACTTTGGACACAGTAACATTGCTAATATAGGCCGTATTGACTCTGATTACACAGTGCCCAAGCTATTTTTCGACCGGAAATATGAAGTTAGATTTCCGGATCGAGAATTCTGTTCGATCTGGCAGTACCCTCCTGCGAACTTAATAAATATCTTTATTAATGGATCGAAGCTAGTTTCATGATACTAGGAACTAGAGCTGCAAAACTATCGATGGTACTATCGATAGTATCGATAGTTTCATTTGAAATGGACTATCGATAGTTTTTACCCGATAGCGATACTATCGCCGAAAAAAATCAGCTTCAAATAGATTGCCATTTGCTGAAAAATTAATCAAAAAATGAACAGTTTTAAAAATTCTAATATTATTTTGGAATAATCCTACTTTTTAACGTATATAGGCAATGATGGGAATCTCGTGTTAATGTTGTATCGAAATAAAAAGTCTAAACAGAATAAGCCGTCACAGTGGAAGATCGCAGAAGTTAGTTAAAATAGACTGGAATGGCAGTGAACGGCAAAACCTGTTATTTGTGTGTTCAGAAATACCCCGTTTTAACGTAAAAAAACTTAATTTTATTCAAAATCTTACAATTCTTTAAAATATTCGATACTATCGATAGTATCGATAGTTTAAAAACAAACTATCGAAAATATCGAATGGGACGACTATCGATAGTTTTGCAGCTCTACTAGGAACTAGACTAACACTTAACTTTTAAATTACCCGTAGACTCAAGTATCGTTCAGGCTGAGATAGCTGCCGTGGAATATATGGCAAAGGAAAAAGGTACAAAAAGGAAAAAGGTACAGCACTCTTGAGCTACCAAATAATTTAAAATGTTCTATGTTGACAGGTTTAATAACGGGACACTGTCTTGTCGGAAAACATGCCAAGAACATGAATCTTATTACAGACGCAAGCTGCAAAAGGTGCGTGACACCAGACGTCGAGGAGACCATTGAACAAATCCTGTGTCACTGCCCGGCTTTGGCATGAACCCGACTATCAATTTTAGGAAGTTCACAGTTCGAGACTTTGGATTAAATTACGAGCATAGGCCTGAAAAACTTAAAACAATTCGCAATGTATTTAGTTTACATCGATAAGCAGAAAAAGTTTTTAGGTATCGCTATGGACCAATTGGTCTATGCGGAGTGCCCATCTGGCACCGCCACCCTAACCTAACCTAATCTTATTGTCGTCTTACAAGTCTTTTTTAGTGTATGATTGCAACAATTCCAATTCATTCCTGCAGGTTTGGCCCATGGTGGACTGGTTTTAAACAAATATCGCAATAACAAATAAAAACATAACAAATAAATATAAACTGGGGGGAAAAAAGCAGCAACAAATACAACAAACCATAACAAAACAATTGCTAAGCACGATTTATGATTGCTGATAAATTTTATACATGTCAAGTTGTCGTATATAACATAAAACTATTTAGGAGGAGAAATGGGCCACATACAGTTTATGCAAAAAACCGCCTAGAGAAAGCAGGGGTTGAGAGGGAGGTAGGGTATCCTGCATATGTATATATACTCGAGTTTTGTTTAGATGAGGTTCTTGTGCATTTTTGTTATTGTCGTTTTGTTTGTGGCTTGTGCTTTATGACAACACTCACAGCAATTTATGACACATTTCCGTCAAAATTTTCACGATTCACACAAATATCAGCAGCAAACAATATTCATACACTGACAAGGGAGGTTTTCGCAAAGGCATACTCCGTTTTTCGGGTTTTTTTTTGGTGGCGTAATATAACTCACAATCAGTGATTTTTTTAAGCGGCCTAAGTCATAGTTAGGAGGTAAACATTTTCTGGCATAGGAGTGTTTTTTATTGCGTGCTGTTTGCCAACGCTGATGTCAATATTGCTCTCTCTTGAGTACGTGGCTGTATTATTAGTGCTTTTACTGATGATGTGCTCATGAAAATAAAGGAAAAGCACATGCCAGTATTAAAGCAAATTCTTAAGAGTTCTCCGAATAAGAACTATCACAATGGGCAAGGGATTGTGATCTTAGATCGAATCCTTATTAGATTAAAATTGTCTTATTTACAAGAATACTATCAGAGCTGATCGACACTGAAAAATCCGTGTATCTTTCCACATTAACCCTGCAACATAAATGCCCACTCATATGAAATTTCAACAATTGTGGACACTCCGCAATTGTGAACACTCCGCAATTCTCCAATTCTGATTTCTGAACGGGAAAAGCTGTTGGATGTAGAGCCTGTATTAAATTTTACACCAATGAATCGAAATTTTACGATTATGTGGGAATCGGAGTCTATTCAGGAGAGTTTGAGTTATACTGCAATAACCCGATTTCTGACAGTCTAGCTGCGGTCCCTCTGGTTAATCGGTTGGGACAAAAAATCAGCTGGGCAACACCTTCGCCCTCACAGTAATTGTTCAAAAATTCATTTATAACACCGTCCGACAGCCAATATTAAACATGAACCGGATGATATATGTCTGAAAGCAGAGATCAAATGTAGTAAAACTCCATTTACAGATCCTCCTTTCGTGATCCTGTTTCCTTATAAAAGGACTTCAAAGTTTTAAAGGATACATTTTGTAAAATATTTTTGAAATATTTGTACTTGACCTAGGATGACACTGGAAATGGCAAATGAAATAGGAGAATCTCCCCTAATTTTTCCATTTTTTATTTTGCGATATCAGTATAAAAGGATGTGAATAAAGTCATTTAAAAACTTTATCAAATAATTTTGTTGAACATTTTAAATGATATTGAAGGATACATTTTTGAAAGGGCGTAACTTACCTCCTTTTTCCTGATATGTAAAAATAATAATATTGGAAAATTAGGGGATAGCATTTGCTATCAATAGTGACATCCTAGGATAAGTACAAATATTAAAAAAATATTGTATAAAATTTAGTCCTCTCAAACTTTGAAGTCCTTTTAAAAGGAAACAGGATCACGAAAATAAAAATTGTAAATGCAGTTTTACTACATGAAGCCTCTTGTTTCAAACGTATATTATCCAGATCGTGTTTAAAGACTTTTTTATTTTTGTCGGACGGTGTAACATTTCCGCGTTTGTTTTACTTTAAACCAACACTCAGGGAATACCCCTACAAATGCCGTGTATTGTGTTGATATTAGAAAAACATTTTAAGAGAAGGAAGAAAGAATAAGTAGTGGTTATGGAAATTTGACCTAAATTTATATTTATTGAAAGAAACTGGGAAGACCTTTGCAGGAAGTTTATTATACATACGACTGGTTCGACAACAAATGGATGTGATAGAACAGAGTCAAACAACCCAAATTATGAAGATGCTCCAGTGATAAGGTGACCATACGTACTCTTTTTTAGAGAACAATACTCCATTTTAACTGGCTGTACTCTATAAAATGTGTGTCCTCTTTCTGTCCTCTTTTTTCAAATTCTGTCCTCTTTGCCCTCTTTATTTTAAAAAGCATGATCAATATTTGTTTTTATAAATTAAAACAAATTTTGTTTCACGGCGTTCACCGGTTGTTACTGTCAAATCGTATGGAAAATGTAGCACCGTGCTTGTTCTGTTCATACTCCTACTGAATTTTCTTTTTGTAAAAGCTGTCATACACTTGCAGTATCGTTGTACAACTTGTTGTATGGACGTGTATTAGACTGACTCATCTTAGAGAATAATCACAATTGGAGCGGGAAACGTTTTTCCGCAACTGTTCACATACGTTTTATATGAAAACAAAATTCCGCCGCGTTTTTCCGCCAAACTAGATTCAATTCTATTTTTATGAGGACAATTGCAGAAAACCGCTTGCCGCTCCAATTGTGATTATTGTCTTATATGGGCAAAAAAAAAAGGTTAAAGTTGTACCCGGCTGAAAATTAACTTTCACATTTTTTATGATGATTCTCAAAATATTTGGCTTCTAGCGATAATCTATCGTGAGCTAAACAGCGTCAAAAAGGGTCCAAAACTTGTTTTTTTTCATGAATAAAAAACTTGATAAATTTTTTCTGCTTTAAAATTTTTTTTAAAAATCTAACCACAGACTCGAGATAACGATTTCCATTTCTAATACATCGTTAAAAAGGTGCTGACCCCTTTTGTCGGTAAAATATGTTGAACTCGAATAATTTTTGCACTTTTTTCTTTATGTCTCTTATTTTTATTTTCAAAATCTGGTCGCCTTATCCACTGAGTCAGTAGAGATGACTACCCTTTTCTATATCAACACGTATAGAAAGATTTGTGAGGAAGCTCGAAATAAATCGAGAAAATTCATTACCGGAACCAAGGGCAATAAGCTTCGATGAGAGGGTCACAATCAAACGACCTTGGAAATATCCAGAGCAAACATCATTCTATCTCCACAATGATAGATCGAATGACTCCAACGTTGCGAAAGAACGCCAACAATAAAATGTGTTGGAAATATCCAGAGCGACCACCATTCTTTCTCCAAAATTATAGATCGAAAAGAACGTCAACAGATCTTCCGTAGATCTCAACAGATCTCCCGAGTTTTGCGAAAAACATACTGTCGATCGCTTAAAATTTAACTTTCGAGATTGCAGAGCATATGCGATTGGACGGTAACTATCAAGGTTATTAGCTGCAACGTTTTTAACCCTCTAATGCATATGGATTTGGTTGTAACTTTTGAATGGCATCACTTACAAACACGAGAATGGTCAACCCTGAAAGCTAACATTGCGCAGATTTCTTTTGTTTATTACCTACATTATTTTGTTTTTAAATTCGTATATTTATAAACAAATACAGAAGGTAAAAAAGATGAGCACAATATAAATCAATACTAGAGTTTGCAAATAATCGAGATATTTCATAATCGCGATTACGATTAAAAAAATTGCCGTTAATCGCGATTATCGATTAATCGAATTTTTTGAATAATTTGAGTAGCAGTTGCTTTAATAATTTATTTTTTTTAATTTTACATTTCAGAACGCACGAAAATACAAAAAGTTAATCCACAGCAAAAATAAATCGAGATTTTGGTATTCTAGGTATTATTAATATATCATAGCGCATCGAAAGAGCGCTCTTGCGAAGCCTTTGTTACGATTTTTTTGTTTAAAAACTAATAATATACATAATACTTTTGATAAAATTTAAAATATACTTTCCTTTTTGAAACCTTTAACACTTTTTAAATGATAAATAATGATTTTTGAAAAAAAAAATACAAGATTTAATATAATCTACAAAGAGATCTTTATCAGTATCTTTATCTGAGCTACCAAAGAGTGCTCTAAACTGTGACATTCCCCACAGAAATCCTGATTCCTTACCAAAAGCTGCTTCCAGTCCAGCAAAAATTTTTCAAGGGCCTCTTCACTTGGCAAACAACGGTCAAGGTTTGAAAAAATTTAATTTTTGACAAAATTTCATCCGAATTTTTTGACCAGATTCGGCTAAAGCCTTTTAAATATATTTTAAAACCCGAATTTATTGGTTACTAAGATCAGAATTCAAATTTTACCTTAAACTTGCGAGAAAAAAGGAAATAAAAATTGGAAACAAGTTTAATGAATCATGGGCCAACCCAGCAACATTTTCTGTTCCAAATAATCGGTTCCAGAACGCATCATATTATCCTGCAATCGATTCTACTTAACATTCCATAATCAATGATTTTTGTTTGAAATTGTGCCGAAAGCAATCGTTTTTAGAGCAAATAGTTTTTTTGAAAAATAAGTAATCAGTTCTAAAAAAATTTGAAACTTTAGAATTCGTAAAAAAACAACGTATTTCATAGAAAGTGATTAATCGTAATCGCATTGTCGATTACGATTAATTGGTGCGATTAATCGCAATTACGATTACGGTTTTAATCGTTTTGCAAACTCTAATCTATACAATGTTAGCTTTTCAAATTGACAACTCTCTTCTTTGGAAGTGATGCCGTTCAAAAGGTACAACCAAATCCACAAGGTCGCATAAAAGTGGCACTATGCATTAGAGGGTTAAGGATTGGCTGTAGATTTGAAACTGTTAATTTGCTAGTGGGCGCGCTAATGTTGAAAATTACTGTTTAACCACCAGTTCGGTTTAAAATCCGGCCCTGTGACTTTTTAACACTGAGATGAGCAAGAACACATTATCCTGCAAGAGCTCGAAAAAATATGCTTGGCATTGTATGGTGTACCATGCAGTGGTTGATTTTTTTCCGGTAAAAAAGAATTTCTTGAGAGAATTTCTCGAGATCAGCTAACAAACGACAAAAGATGTTACTGCCACTAGAAGCCGAAAGAACTTTCGATCCAGCGTGCTGCCCAACGAGCCTTCTCACCTATAGTTTTTCAAGGGAGAAAGTACTGCCACCTGGTCCGATTTTGCCCATTAAAGAAATTAAGCCATAAGACACATTCGTGCCCCATACTAAATGGTTTTGGATCTTTTCGTTTGGTCTACAAAATGCTTTCCGTGGACGGTCATTACAAGAATATCAATAATTTATATAATATACTTTATGGCGTCCGATGCACATATGATGACAGAGTTCATTTGAGGTATTAAAAAGTTAATTTTTTACAAATTTCCAAATTTCATAAAAATTGGAGTGTATTCCTAAGAAACCTTCCCTGTGATTATTTTGAGAATGTGCCCTGGCAGTGCCCCCCTTTGTATATTTAGTATGGCTTTAAAATTTATGAGTATTATCATTATAACAACTCAAACCTTTTTTTGGTTTTGTATTTTTTTCTCTTTGCAACAACGACCTGTTCCTGGTGGTGTAATCAGTCGTGAAAATCAATGTTTTTTATTGTTGTGCTAGCTGCATATTGTTGGTGGCAGTGGAAATGGTGGTGGTGGTGGTGGTTAGCGATGGTGGCGGCAGCAACGTTAAAATTGTGATAGGCAACTTCAAAGGAAATGCCTATGCCTGTCAACGACATAAATCGCTGTGACAATGAAATGTAATTCCATTTCTATTGTAGATAAAATTTTCTTTTTAGGTTTGATAATAATAATAATTTCTACAATAAAAAAAACTTACGAAGAAAATAAATTAACCCTTTTAAATTTATTGAAAAGGAAAATATTAAAATTAGAGTTGCCAACTTTTTTTTTAGATAAAAATTTATAATTCATTTTTTGCTCATACTCGTATAGTAAAGAAATTTTTCAAAAAATTTCTTTGAAATTTTTTCTATAGGAAAAATATGTTACAATTAGAATCTAAAATATGTATTTGTATACTGTGTCTCAGCACCTGGAAAGGCACCTAATTCCTTAATCTGACAGTTATTTGCGAAAATATTTTGCAGTGTCTAGTAATTTTTTGAAGAATTTATTGAATAAGATAATTGCGTTGTGTATAAACCAAAGTAAATTTTTGACAGGAAAAATGCGCAAAAATTTGAAAATAAAACTAATAATAAAAACCTTTTTTTTAATATCATGTTTTTTTTTTTTTAGTACAACATCCGCCACGGAGCTCCGCGGAGTTTAGTACGAATTATCCTACCAACACTATTGTTTGGTTAGGTACTGTTGTAATTGTAAAATAACAGCAACACATATATTTTTATTCGTCGGTGGTGGACTAGTATATACAATTTTTGCTTTGAAAAAGTTATTTTTGTTAGAAAACAGATTTTGGACCTTCATAATAGTATTTCTCATTTAACTTGTAAAATATATAAAATATTATGTCTGTTTTGATGTTTGATTGACCAACAATTATTCTCTAAAATCTGCTGACGATCCCTTACTGAGGGTGACACTGATCAGTACAGATATACTATGAGATGAGTAACTTTTTTAAGGCAATAAGTAAATATAATCTATTATGACAATATCATAAATAGAAACATTTTTGGCCCTCGAGCTAGAATAATACTCTAATCCAATGGCTCCCAACCTTTTTGGCGCCATGTCCCACTTTTAAGTTAAAAAAAAACTGCAATGTCCCCCCTACACTCAAGAAAAATTTTTAAATTTTTCATATTTGTTTTTAAACTCAAAAATTACTTGTGGTACAAACTTTTTGTTAAAATCATCGTATAAACAAAGTTTTTAGAAAAATTTTTAACAATCAATTAAATAATATGTCTAAAATAATAATAAAAAAAATGTTTAGTTTATTTAACAATTTTTTTTTTTTTTTTTAAATTCGTTAGTTGCCCCCCTGAAGCATTCAAATTGCCCCCCAGTGGGGCGAGAAACAAAGGTTGGGAACCATTGCTCTAATCGAACTTTTTTTAAATATTATGTAGATCTTACCTTTTAAGAATGCATCCCGGGATATCCTTTCTAGGGTTTCCTTAAAATTTGCCGTTTTTTATTTTGTTATAAACATTCCCGAGAAACTTGTGCGGAAATCCTTGAAATTTAAAGAAATATGTTAACTGCTATCAGCGTTGCCAATTTAGCTTTTCCCCCGTTAGATTTAGCTTTTTTTTAAATTTTTTGCGCGAAAATTTTGCATTTAGCTTTAAGTGGAGTTTTTAAGCTTTTTTCGAAATTTGTTTAGTTTTTTTAAACTTTAAAAATCAATTTGGGTTTTCACATTGACGATTAAATTTGCCTTTTTTAATGTGGTATCTGGCAAATGTGCCAAACGTAAAAAAAAATGCCAATTTCAGTGTGGCATATTTTTCTTAAAATGCCCAACTCAAACCTTGTCGAAAAAGAAAATGCCAGAGATCAAATAAAAAAACATAAAAAATAAATAAAGCTATGATTGTTTATGCTGAAAATTAATATAGCACACAGAAAAAAATTTAAATTTGCACCAGTAAACGATTTAATAGTATTGAGATAATTTTTAATAAAAATTTATTAAATGTTGGAAAAAAAAAAATTTGAGTAAATTTTAAATTGACACAATTAAAAATTTACTCAAAATTTATCCATTTATTTTTTTTTTAAGTTTTTAATCTTTTTACGAAGAAAAAAACAAAAAACTAGTTTTTTCAAACGTTAAAAAACACATTTATGTCTCAAAAACATATGAAAATTTTATAAAGACGAATACAAAATTTCATTTACATACACAAAAAACTATAAACTTAACGAGAATTCAAAAAACTATGAGAGCTTAAAAAAATTAAAAAGACTATTAAATTTTTATTAAATTATTTACTTAAATTATTTTTAAAATTTCTAAGTAAATTTTTAATTGCGTCAATTAAAAAATTACTCAATTTTTGTTTTTAAATTTAATCAAGTGATTACTCAAATTTGTTTCCACCATATTTTTTTCTGTGCATGTCTCTTTGCTTCTCCTGTAAAGTTTACCTAAATGTACTTAGCTCCTTTTCACATTAAGCTAACGACATAAGAATTCTTAAAATAGTTTAAGAATCTAAATTTTTGCCTACAAAAAAATGTTAAAGAAATTTGAAAATAATCTTAGCTATCACACACTAATGAAGTCTTCCAAAAATAAAAAAGAAAATACAATAGTGTCTGTTAACACTTATTGTCAACTAGATAGACTACCAAATTTGTTAACACTAACTTGAAAACAAATGCCAAAAACAATTGTTGTCTTTACAAACAACAACAACAACAAAAGAGCAAAACAGAAAACAAGGTAACAGGCAACAAACACTTTAATGTAAGCTGTAACAACAACGATTAGTGTTGCCTCAAATAGTACAAGACAATGTTTCGGCTGCTTCTACTATTTTTATACCACCTACGGAAGAAATTGCAGCAACAGAATAATAAGAAGCGTAAAATTTACCAAATAAAAGCTTAAGCCAACAAATTGCAAAGCATTTTTAACGCGGCTACACTACCTCAACATTTTATACAATAACATATTTAAACAAGTGAGAGTGTTACATTCGACTGTGCCGAATCTATTATACCCTGCAAAATGTAAAAAAATTAAAAAAAAATTTTGACAGAGGTGTTTTTTTAAGGGGGGGGGGGTCAATGTAGGGGGAGGGGTCAGTAAGCTGGGGTGACTCATTGGCCCTCGCGGTATATGTTTACAAGTTCATTTTTGTCTGCTTTGTGCACTTTAGTAGTAGTATTATAGTTTTATAATTATTTAAATTATTTTTTTAACCACGCCCTTAAAAGAGGGGCGGGGCAAAAAAAAAAGCGAAATTTTTTAATCCCCTGGGTCCAAGCGCAGGACTATAAACTTCTACGAACATAAAAATGTCTCGTCAAAAAAATTTGCATTTTTAAAAGGTTGGTTTAGTTCTTCAAGGGGGAACTTTTTCCCCCTAGTCCGATTTGGCCCATTTCCGAACTTAACCTGCCTAGGACCATAAGACATATTTATGCCAAACTTGAGGGGTCTAGCTCTTTTATTTTAGACTGCATCGTGTTAACTACAGACGGACGGACGGACGGACATCGCTAGAATGTCTTAGAATCGATCACTGATCAATAATATATATACTTTATGGGGTCCCCGACCGATATTTCGATGCGTTACACACGGAATGACAAAGTGAGTATACCCCCATACTGTAGTTGGAGGGTATAAAAATTGCTTCATTCAAACAAAACTTTGAACATAAGAAAAAAGTCCGAGTGGTAAATTCGGCTGAGCCGAATCGTGTATACCTTTCAAAATGTTTTAGAGAAACGCAGTGGACCACATGTTGAATCCGGTGGGATATTACTATATACAGTGGGCAAACTTTTCAATACACCCAACAAAAAAACAACTGGTAAAACGTCTGGTAAAATGCCTTGTAATCCCGTTCTCCCAATATTTAACAATTTTTCTTGTTTTTTAACAGAAATTCTTGTACTTTTCTCAAACGAGAACTACAGTTTTTTTGGTAATTTTACAAATTTATTTTCGTAATTGTATTCTACTATTTTAAAAGGTTATTAAAAAAAAAAAAAATAACACCGCTCAACAAATCGAAGGCTTTTGACTCCGGTTTGAAGTTTGATACAAAATTTTTAAAGATTTTGACTAGCTGAATCCAAATCTGTGCTCCAAATTTTTCCATCACGTCTAGAATTTTAATTATTCGCGATTGAAAATGTGAAAAACGCTATTTTTTGAAAGCCTGCACAGCAGCCACTGGGTGGAATAAAAATCTGGTATAAAGTGTTAGAGTCAATGTTGGCAATCGATACCTTTTCAATACCGTTATCCGTTTCAAAACCCTTTAAATTGAATACCGGTACCAATACCAATACCGAAACTCAGTTTTGGTATCGGATACCGGTATCCAAAAACTATTCCATCGGTACCGGTATGTACCGGTATAGAAACGGTTTTTCCTAAAAAAACATGTTTAAAAAAAAATGGAAGTTTATAATTTTTTTGGTTTTTGTAAATGAAAAATCGTAGTCCAAATGCCCCCCCGAAGTCTCATAAAAATCAAAAAAATCTTTGCGGTGGGATCAGAAGAAAATTATTGATTTTCACGAAATTTTTATGGAGTCATTTTGACTCCCAATAGGAACGTTCTGAAACCCTTTCGTATAGTATGATATGTTTTTTTGTAATAAAGTTTTTCTGCGTAGCCGGCCTTCGGCCGGGCTTTGGGATTACATACTCCATGCATTAGACCCACCCTATCTGCAAACCAAAGCTATTTTGATTATTAGGCCTTTTTGAGGCATTACAAATTTGATAGCGTAAAGGTCTACTACCCTAGAAAACTTTACTCTGCGGAGAGGGTGGGTTTAATGCATGGAGTTTGTAAGCCCTAAACCCGGCCGAAGGCCGGCTACACATAACAACTTTAAAATATTAAAACTGTTAAAAAAACAATATTGGTTAGTTCTCGGGCGCTATGTCCGTACGCCATAAAGTGATTTAATTTTTTTTAGGCTTAATTTCACTCTTTACCGCGATGAGCTCAAAATTTAGGCAAAAGTTCATTCTTTCTTATAGACTTTAAAACCCATTAAAGATATCTTCTGGTTTGTACGAAAAATAACACAGAAAACTTAAATTTGTAAAATATTTTTATTTTTAGTTTTTCTTTGAAAAATATAAAAAAAAAACTAAGGTATCTACGTTATCTTTTTTACAAAATTATAATTTTAACAGAGTCATTTTAAAACGCAATTGTAACCCAACCAAACGCAATAATTAGAAAAAAATTGTTTTCTATGTTGGAGACCAAAGACAAATTATACTTTTGCGCTTTATACCAGATTTGTTGTCCACTCAATGGCTGCTGTGCAGGCTTTCAAATAATGCAAAAATCGTAATTTTTCGCATTTTTAACCGTGAATAACTAAAAATCGGGACGTGATGGAAAAATTTGGAGTACAGATTTGGAATCAGGATCAAAGTCTACTAAAATTGATCACCAGAATTCAAACCGGAAAATGACTGTTGAGCGGTGTAATTTGAAAAAAAAAAAAAAAATCAAACGATTTTCACATGTGGGGGGCCCCCGTAGGCTAGTTGGTAGCGTGCTAGCCTTTGAACGTGGGAGGTCATAGGTTCGATTCCCACCAGAATCATTGGTTTTTTTCTCTACAACGAGACGACTATCATTGTTGAGTTGTAAAAAAATAGAAAGAATAAATAAAACAATTGATCATGTGATCAAAAATATTATATTTTATTATATGGCCGTCTCTATTTGCCATGGCAAAATGTGCCTTTTTTAAGCATTTCTATTACTTTTTCAGACAAACTTACATGTGTAAGTGAGTCATACGGTCTTAGAATCAACATTAAAAAGACAAAATATATGGTTGTCAGCAGAAAAAATTTTCACCCCAGCGCGATACTAAAAATTGGAAGCACAGAAATTGAAAGAGTAAAAAATTTTAAATATCTGGGAGTTCTGATAAATGAACAATGGGACGCATCAAAGGAAATAAGATGTCGTATAGAGATGGCGAGCGATGCCTTTTTTAAATACAGTAAGATATTGACAAGCCATGAAATCAGTCTTGCGACAAAGTCACGCTTCATCAAATGCTATGTGTGGTCTGTGCTTCTATATGCAGCGGAGGTATGGACAATTAAAGCGTCGGATGAGAAAAGATTAGAAGCTTTTGAAATGTGGATATACAGGCGTATACTGAAGATTCCATGGACTGACCGGGTCCCAAATATTGAAGTATTAAGAAGAATGAACCTTGACAGACAATTGATTAAAACCGTTAAACATCGAAAAACTTCGTATTTGGGACATATAATGAGAAATGAAAAATATAAACTTCTCCAAACAATTCTCAAAGGGAAACTTGAAGGAAGACGAGCTAGAGGCAGAAGGGAACTTTCCTGGTTGAAAAATATTCAAGAATGGACAGGTTATAGTGATGAAAGAAATCTCCTAAATGCAGCAAAATCAAGAGAACTGGTCGTTTCTGAATTATTATAAAATGTATCAAATCTGTATATATATATGTATATGTTTATTGTAATTAAAATTGTATGATCGCTAATATCCGAATAACGGATTGGCAAATAAAAGAAGAAGAATTACTTTTTCGAGCATCTCGAAATGTTGATGTTTAGCTCGTGATTGGCCTGAGGATTGTTAGAGTATATTTTTCTTTTTAAATAACCTCACAAAAATAAGTTCAAAGTGGTCAAATCTGGAAATCTAAAATTTTCCGGACGTGCGAAGTCAAAAAAGGGCGATAACAACTGACCATCATTTGCAGATTTGACCCATCCAGACATATTTTTGTGGGGTTATTTGAAAAATCAAATGTACGCTAAGAATCCTTAAATCATCGACGAGCTCAAGGAAAACATTCGTGCCGAAATCAACGCTAGACTGGTCGAGATGCTCGAAAAAGTTGTAAAAAAATTAATGAAAATGCAGAAAAAAGAGCACATTTCCATATCCAAAAGAGGAATTTATGTTATATTTATGATTGATATTTTATTCAAAAAGTAGTCCCAAAAATTGTAAAAAATATTTAATAAAAAATAATAATTGTTAAAATTAAAGAAATACTTTTTCAACTGGACAAGTTATGTTTTAACTGGAAACTGGACCAGACCTCAAATAACTGGAAAATCCAGGCCGTCTGGCAACCCTAGAGTCAATTGATTTTCAGAATTAGTCAATTAAGATTTTTCAATAGTATTCAGAAATAGTCAATTGTATTTCAGATTTTGTAATTTGTATTTCAGAAATAGTCAAATGTGCTTCATCTTTATTCTGCTTAAATCAGCTCTAAAAAGATACACGAATGCACTGCATCTTTATAGCAATTTTTTCAGCGCTCTAAAGAGATGTGGTTTCAGAGCATCTTGATAGCACTTTTTCGGTGTATCCAACTAGCGCTCGAAAGTGTGACATCGCCTTAGAGAATCATGCATGAATTCAGCAGGTTTGGATGCGCTCCTTGACTCGAGTTACCTTTCCAAAAGCTGCTGCCAGTTCAGCAAAATTTCTGCTGGGACGCAACACGGCAGGTGTCAAAAAAGAGCAAATTTTATAAACAAAACTGAATGAAATTTTTTAATGAAACTACGAAATCTAATGAATCAAAATTAATGAAAATCTTGCACAATATATATGAAATTTCATTCAGCATATGAAATATTTCATTGTTGTGATGAAACAACGTAAATGAATTCCATTCATTAGTGATATGAAGCGTTTTTCTATCAGTGTATAAATGAGTTTGGGCCGCTAAAAAAAATACGTGTCCAATTAAATTTCGTTGTAAACAACATATCCAAATTTTATGAAGATCGGAGGGTGACACCAGGGAGTCTCTCCTTGTAAGCCGAATTTTCAGAAAGTTATACTACCATTGGATAGGTATTAAAAAAACCTTTCTTTCGTCACGTCACAATTTTGAGAAAATCGCGGTTAAAGTCTCAAAAAATGCCCATTTTGACCATTTTTGAACGCCTATAAAATAAGATCCTGACATGCAAATGATTTGGTATCAAGCTCATTCGAAAGTGTCTAATTTTCTCTTCCAGATAAGATCAAATCTTCGTGGAATTTAATTTTCTAAAGTGGTAAAAAAATCATTAGCCACAAGTGCTTTAAATCTTAAATTTACATATGAATTTGTATGGAAATTTGTTCAAAAATACTGTGTAAATAAACTAAATATTGAAAAAATGGAAGGTTTTTTGCTAATGATTTTTTACCATTTTCGAAAATTAAATTTTTAGAACATTTGATCTAATCTTTAAGAGAAAATTACAGGCTTTCGAATGAGCTTGCTACCAAGTCATTTGTATGTCAGGATCTTATTTTATAAGCTTTTGAAAAGGGTCAAAAATGCCCTTTTTCGGCACTTTAGCCGCGAATTACTCAAAATCCTGACGTGATAGACAAATTTGGGCTCCGGATTTGGAATCAGCGCAACAGACACTATCCAAATCACTAAACAGAATCTAATACGCATTTTCTTGTTGAGCTGTGTAATTCTTTTGATACAATTTTAATTCACTTCGTTCAGATGCTACAGAGCTAAGATTCTAAAAACCATATGACCCATGCTGAAACTACATTATATTTCAATAAATAAAATAAAATTCGTTAGACTTTGTTGCAAAATTTTCCGTTTGTATATTAAGATCTTTTTTTAATTTAATTAAAAAACCTTTTTAATTTTGACAATTCAACCATTTCTCACACTACTTAACAAAGTTTAATATACTAAACGATTAACTGAATTATTTGTTGAATTTGTCTGTGTATTTGAATTCTAAATTAAACTTACAAACAAACATAATCACATTCATACACCTCAGTAATTCGTTTGTAATGCGTGTGACGTACCAAAGGATATGTTGACATAGCTAAAGGATAAATTTAAAAATCAGTAAATGATGAGAGCACAAAAAACACTTTGTTCGAAAAGTGTTGAAATAAAAGGAAATAAGTAAATAAGTAAATAAGTGAAGTGAAAATAAGTTTAATAAGGCTAAATCTTCAAGAGCGGAAGAGGACTGGTCTTCAAGAGCGGAAGAGGACAAATATGATCAAGATGATCAGATTTGCCAAATGTGATTCTTTGAAAAACTTCTATGGAAACACTGAAGACGTTTCTGAGGCATCCAGTCTGCGCAAAGTTCAGCACCCTGGGATACTTGAAGGATCATAAACGCATTTTTAGGGAAATTCCATGACGCCGTTTCAAGCTTTGGAACGTTCTGATGACCAAGCATCTGAAATTGCTTCGGAAATAATAAATATGCCAACATTGATCTGGGCGATTAAAAACTTTAGGCGCTATAAATCCCCTGGACCTGATGAAATAATCCCAGCTGAGATGCAGCAAGTGTCGGACTATATAGCTCCTGGGCTGTATAGTCTATACACAGCATGCATCAACTGGTCGTATATTCCTTTAAAATGGTGGGATACAAGAGTCGTCTTTATCCCGAAGCCTTGGAAGAAAAAAAAAATTATAATAATAATCTCATTTTTGAGTAGAGTGATTGACCCGATGTTGCTTTCGACAAGGCAACATGCATACAGCAAGGGTAGATCAACAGAAACAGCACTTCATGACATCGAGCACTTGGTAACATCGATAAATCATAATCGGTAAAGGAATGCACTATGGTGGTCTTTGTTGATATAGAGGGGGCTTTTAATAATGTCATTCCAGTCTGCATAACTGTGGCATTTTCAGGTCTGCGAGTGAAGCGTGGATTCGTTTTTTGATGGAAAATATACTTGCCAATAGACTTATAACTTCCGAATTGGGAGCGTCTGTCATATCTCGATTTGTCAGTAGAGGCACATCACAGGAAGGTGTTCTTTTGCCGCTTCTTTGGAACCTGGCACTGAATTCAATGCTGCTTTTTCTAGAAGCACGTGGTTGTCATGTTGTCGCATATGCTGACGATGTCGCGATAGCGGTAAAGGGAAACCATCTGCCAAAATTGAGGAACATTATTCAGAGTACTCTGAAAGATCTGTCTAAATGGGCAAGAGGCTGTGGTCTGTCAGTTAATCGAAGTACAACAGAGCTTTGTTTACAAGGAAAAATAAGATTCCTGCTTTTGATCCTTTTTCTCTGGAGGGCACTGAAATTACCTAATCAATTGGAACCAAGTATCCTGGAGTATTTGAATTTCAGGCATAATATTGAGGAACGGATGAGAAAAGCAACGATTGCTTAATGTTCCTGTAAAAGAGCCATTGGAAAACGATGGTGTTTTAGCCCTAATGTTCATTGGATTTATGGAATCATTGTTGTTGGCCTTCTTTAAAGATAAAAGGTAAATATGTCTTTATCACGAAGGTACAGAGAATGGCGTCGATGTACTTCAATGGTGCTTTTCCAACTACTCCTACGGGTGCATTGGAAATCCTCCTTCACCTGATACCATTTGACAAATTGGGTAGGCAATATGCGGCTACACCCAAAAAAAAACGTGGGTATTCAATACTAAAAATTTTACTAATGAACTAATTTTTTAGTCCAAAATGATCTAGTGCAGGCGTTGGTAATCAATACTAAAATTTTTTACTAATATTATTCAAAACCAGTAAAAATTACTAATTTTAGTACTTTGAAGATACTAAAAAACTACCGTACTACTGGTAATTAGTAACTTATTAGTAGATTTTTGGTATAAAATTCACAAAGTTTTTATGAAGATTATATATATTGCAATATATTAATGCTTTGTCATAGACTATGTACAGACTCGACAGTAGAGTTTTAAAACAAAAAATGGGAAAAAACTCTGTGATTTTTGGAGAAAACAGAGCGGGGGTTTAGCCAGTTTTAAGCTAACATGGCAACACTTTCTACGACTTAGAAGTGAGTCAATAAAAACCGATCTGGCATCTATTTTTCTTATGGCGCGTTTTATTAGCTTTCTCTTTCTAACCTAGCTCGTAGAATAATTTGAAAAAATTAACCATATGGTTAAGGCACAGACTAATACAGACTCGACATAAGTGACAGGTGTCAAAAAAGTAGTCTTGAACCATATGGTTAATTTTTTCAAATTATTCTACGAATTAGGTTAGAAAGAGAAAACTAATATAACGCGTCATTAGAAAAATGGATGCCAGATCGGTTTTTGTTGTTTCACTCACTCCTACGTCGTAGAAAGTGTTGCCATGTTAGCGTAAAACGGACTAAAAACGGCTGTGTTTTCTCCTAAAATCGCTTAGTTTTTCCCAATTTTTTCTTATAAAACTCTACTGTCGAGTCTGTATATAGTCTGTGGTTAAGGATTACTTTTTTGACACCTGTCACTTATGTCGAGTCTGTATTAGTCTGTGGCTTCGTTTTGAGCTTAGTTTTTGGGATTTTAATTTTATTTCATATACTTTTGTAATAAAGTATACTTACATTTGCGTAGATACTCATACAAACTCATTTATTCATCTAACAAAATATAAACATCAAAAAACGAAAGAAACGAATTTCATTTCCAGTCAATGTAAAGTTAAGCAAACGTAAATGACATGCAAAAGGACTACAGCAGTTCTACTGTTTCATACATACTACTAAATCTTCCGATTACTAATACGGCTGCTGCTACTACTACAATATGCTGCTAGCGTATGACAAGGATGACGATGACACATGTAAAATGTGGTCTAAATAATGACGAAATGGGTCGTTGTTTGTCTAACGGTGTTAGATGATGATGATGATGGTCTTACAAAGACACAAATACAGACAAACCGACGAAATGACAAACAGACAGACAAACAAGAAGCAAAATCACCCATAAACTCACTCCTTTAATTTGTTTTGTGGTTGTCAACGTTATATAATTTGCCTTAAGGACTTTAACATAAACCTACACATGTACGATTGAACACTCATACACCAGCAGTTTATTTACAATAAGGTCAGATTGATGTAATGGACAGACAGACAAATTGTCATACAGACGGTTAAGCAAAGAGACAAATATACACTAAACAATTTACATACACACACAAGTCAGTCAGTCAGCACACATTCATATATAAAAAAAAAACCTCTCAGAATCTGCTTCCGTTGCTTTGAATGCTGACGCTGGTACTACTTTTGCAACTACATTTAAGTTAAATCCTTTACGCGGTCTTCTTACACACACAACACCAGCAATCAAACCCCTTTTTGCAACTTCCCTCTTTCTAATGACAGTTAAAAGTTGCTTGTCATTTTAATCCCTGACATGTCTCTGACATTTGCACTGACAGTGACAATACTTTGATGGCTTGACTGGTTGCATACAAAGCACCCAGATACACAATTTTATTTCTGAGGCAAATACAAAATTCACCACACTCTTACCCTGTTGCTTCTTATAGCTTCTTATACTCGTGTAGTTAAGTAAGTAGTTTATACCCCTATATAGAACTTTCTTGTGAAATACTTTCACCCTTTTGAATTGCTTTTGATATTTTATGTTTTGTTTTATCTATAATTTTAATTTTGTATAATCTCCGTTTAAATTGTAATTTACAGATAGATGTGTTTTTTTTATCGATTTTATTTGTGTTTAGAATTGGTTAGGGTGGTGGTGTCCGATTGACACCTCGCATAGACCTATTGGTAGGGTGACCATTTTTTTCTAAACTCAAATTAGTACGCCCAATTTTTTATGTGTGTTTTTTTTTCTAGAAAAAATAACTATCTGAAAACTCTCTTCTATGGGAAAACACTGATGGTGTTTTCAACATTAAAAAATGTGGGTTAAACTAACAAACTTTCTTAGTATTTCAGTAAAAACATCTGTTGAAAAACAACTGTTAAAAAATAACTGTCATGAACTGTTGTCGTTAGTTTGCATAAAATTTATTTGACTTCAAACTGCTTCATTTCAGTGCATTAAAAATAACAAACTCCACAGGTTTTTAGAATAAGAAAATCCCTCAGATTCTGATGACTTTTTCTCTAAAGTTTTGATAACTCTTCCTTTTCAGAAGACTTTCCAGATAATATGCACATTAGACTGACATTTTTTCTCAACTTTCGATTTTCCCAAGTGTCCGGGCAAATTTTTATTGTAAAAGGTCTAAAACTTATATGGTACAAATTTGAGGTCAATCGGATTAAATTAACCCGTGGCGCCCGGCGGTCAAAGTTTTGGATTTTTGAAAAATTAAAAAAAAAAAAAAAATAAAAAATTTAAATTTCTTTCGACACATCATATTTATTAATTTTGATGCGGTGATCACGAATATAAAAAAAAAAAAAATCGGTCGAACGGTTTTCGAGATATCGCCATTTGAAGTTTGCAAAAAATGGCGGTTTTTTTCTACGTTCAAGAAATTTTTTAAAAAACATCACAATTTTTTTCCCCTCGGCCAGTTCATAGAGCTTCAGACAATCTTTCATTTAAATCTAATTTGAGCCAAATCCGATCATTTTATCCCGTGGCGCCTTTCGGTCGAAGTTTTGGATTTTTGAAAAATTTCCTCCAAAAAAAATTAGATCTTTTAAAAATTAAAAAAAAAAAATGTTTTTGATACATTATTTTAATTAATTTTGGCATGCTGAAAACGAATGTCATAAAATTTCTTGAATCGGTCTAACGGTTTTCGAGATATCCCCTTTTGAAATTTTCCAAAAAATGCCCAAAATGGTGTTTTTTCCTACGTTCAAGAAATTTTTTGAAAAACATCACAATTTTTTTTTCCTCGGCCATTTCATAGAGCTTAAGATAATCTTTCATTTAAATCTAATTTGAGCCAAATCCGATCATTTTATCCCGTGGCGCCCTCCAGTCAAAGTTTTGGATTTTTGAAAAATTTCCACCAAAAATCCAAAACTTTGGCCGAAGGGCGCCAATAAATGATAAAATGATCGGATTTGGCTCAAATTAGATTTAAATGAAAGATTGTCTTAAGCTCTATGAAATGGCCCAGGAAAAAAAAATTGTGATGTTTTTTAAAAAATTTCTTGAACGTAGGAAAAAACCGCAATTTTTTGCAAATTTCAAATGGCGATATCTCGAAAACCGTTCGACCGATTTTAATTTTTTTTTGATATTCGTGCTCACCGCATCAAAATTAACAAATATGATGTGTCGAAAAAATTTAAATTTTTTATTTTTTTTTTTCTAAATTTTTCAAAAGTCCAAAATTTTGACCGCAGTGCGCCACGGGTTAATTTAATCCGATTGACCTCAAATTTGTACAACATCCGTTTTAGTAGAATAAAAAAATTAGTAGAATAAAAAAATTGCCCGGACTTTGAAAATTGGAGAACATTTTTTTTGGCCATACAGAAAAATGCCAACACATGTTTTGAGCGCCTTTTCCCATAAAATCTGGTAAAATTACCTCATCGAACATCTTAGAATAGTTTGGATTCGTGCAATTACGTTATTTTTCTTAAAAGATAGAAAATTCATTATCTCGTGAAGTTTTCGTTATAGAAACCTCAAAGATTCTGTGCGCTTTTTTATATAAATTTATGAAGATCAAAATAATCTCATGCTCAGATTAATTTCTGCGTTAAGGAATCTCTTGATTTACGAACTCTACGCTCCTTATAATTAATTCAAATTATATAATTGGCAGACTTAAGTTATAAAAAACTACTCTGAAGACTTATTATATGGAAATTCAAGTTTTTATATAGAATTTTCGAATGAAAATATTTTTTATGTTGAATCAGTACATATTTCAAAAAATTAGTGCAAATCAGTACAACGATTTTTGATCAGTACACGTGATCAAAAATCAGTACATGTACTGATCAAATCAGTACGAATGGTCAGCCTACCTATTGGTCCATTGTGATTAAACTTTTCCGCTAGCAGTGTTTTTAGTCGAAGATTATTTTTGTTTGTACTTGTTTACACTGATGGCGTTCAGAATTAAAAGCTTTAAAAAAAGAAAATCTTAAGCACAAACCACAATTTGATTTTATGCCCTCCACTCTAGTGACAGTGGGTACACTCAAAAAATTATGTCATTAACTGTTTCTAGTTTTCCGTTTAGTCGTTTTTAAAAGAAAAAACATTTGTCTGATGTTCAGTTTTTGTTAATGACTACTTCAGTCCTTTGTTTCAAAAATAACACACTAAAAAATAAAGACTTTCATTAACATTTAAATTTTAAAGTCATTTATTTTTGTTCTATAAGTAAAAACTACTGATTATTCTTTTGATTTTTAATGATTTGTGTAAGTAATTTTTTTTTAATTTGTTGGTATTTTTTAATTAAATGAAATATCATTAGTTTTTACCTACACAAGTCAGTTATTTTTTTGTAGAAAAAAAAAATCAAAAAATTATTTATAGAAATATAAAAACATGTTTGTATCAAGTGACTTTGGCACGATGGGTGGAGTGTCTGGCCAGAATGTAGTTGATTGCGGGATCGATTCCCCAAAAATTTTATTAAAAATTTTTAAAAAAATATTTCAATAAAAAATTGTAAAAAATTACCTACGAAATCATTAATTTTTATTGTTTTCGTAGGTTATTTTTTTTTTGAAATTTGTTGGTAAAAATAACAGTACTATCATTAATTTTTTATGTTTTCGTTGGTTATTTTTTTTCGAATTTGTTGGTAAAAAAGAGTGAAAAAAACGTAATTTTTTAATGTTTAATGTTATTTTTTTTAGAAAATTTTGTCAACAGTAAAAAATAAATGTTGATGTTTGTTTAAACAAATGAATAATTACTGGGATGGTTTTCAATTGTTTATTCACTGGTTTTAAGTGTGTTTTTCATTTGTTTTTGCCTACAAAATATTTTGGTGTATATATAAGTTTGTAATTCCGTGTGTAACACTTCGAAATATCGGTCTAGGACCCCATCTAGCGATGTCCGTCCGTCTGTCTGTCTGTTGAGAACACACTAATTTTCGAAGGACTTATCCTAGGCTACTGCCGCTTAGCATATATATTTAAATTTACCGCGGCAGGTTGGTATTGAAATGCAGCAAAATCGGTCTAGTGATTCAAAAGTAATAAGCGAAATTGTGAATTTTGGCAAGGATTTTTCACGAATTTACGTGTTATTAAGCACTTTAACTATCAAATGGAAACTCTGAGGCTGATGAAGCTCGAAACATATATTTGTCGTTTCCCTGGTCTGATCGGTATTAAATTTTAGCAAAATCGGTCCAGTGGTTCAAAAGTAATGATCAAACCGTAAATTTCAGATTGGTTTCACCTCAAATTCAGGAGTTGAAGAACCTTTGAACGAGCTTTACAAACGTTGGTAAACCAAAAAATATTTGAAAAATTTTTTTTGACACTCAAAAATATTTTACCACTGGACTGTGCTCCCTCTATGAATATTTTTAAGCATCACTTTAGAACTTTGACACCACCCAGGGAGTTTTGGATGAGGAGTATTCCGGGTAGTGGATAAACTATAAATTTTTACAAAGATGGACCGAGGCTGCACGAGCAAGTAGTCTTTGCAGTCTATTTGGAAGAGCTTGGATTGAGGCTGGCCCGAAGATTGCCAGATCATTGCAGTGTTTACCAGGCAGAGATGGTGGCAATAAGGGAAGTGGCTGACTGGTTGAGTTGCAATGTATACAACCGCAGTCAACATCTATTGTGACAGTCAAGCCGCGGTCAAGTCTCAGAAGTCCATGTTTCAGAAAACAAGATCTGCCCTTTACTGCCGCACGTCTATAAATGAGATAAGATATACGACTCATATAGGTACTAGGGCACAGATACATTCTAGGGAATTGCAGAGCCGATGAGCTTGCAAGACTGGGAACTACATTACAGGTTCCAACAGAATTGGAATGTGTTGGTATGTCTCTAGTAACTTGAAAGTAAAATCAACGGCTTTTTTCCGCTACGGAGACTAATCAGAGATGGTCAAATGGATTGATATGTGGACAACACGACAGATTTAGCCTTCTCTTAATCAGAGGCGCACAAGTGAGCTGATATCGCTTCCAAGAGGAAAGATTTCGAAAGTGATTGCTGTAGACACTGTCTTATAGGAAAGAACACATGGCGGTTAAATGTGCCGTTAAATGACTTTTGCTGGAGTTGTATGTATGAAGAGGAGTTGCAAACTATCGAACACTTCATCTGCTATTGCTAGGCACTTTCTGGTCAGAGACTTCTTTTACTGCGATCTAGGTAGCTGCACGATCTATCTGTTTTGCAAGATGTCAAAGTATTAGTTTCATCAGAAGCTCAAATTGGTTTAACGGAACGAACCTATTACAGTCCCGTGGTATCACAATGGACTTCAGAGACTACGTGTGCTGATGTAAAACGTCAGCAATATTGATATCTTCTTCAAAATCGCGCTATAGCCACAATCACTATTCCTCCATTCATACTGCGACCCAATATGTCCAATATGTCCGTAGGTGTAGTACGAAGAGCACCAGTCAGGCACCTCGACGCCATTCTATGTACCCTTGTGATAAAGACACAGTTTGCTTTTGTTTCTAAAGCAGGCAACCAGACAATAATTCCATACAGCAGAATTGGACGCGCAACACTGCTGTAAATGTCCAATGAACTTTAGGACTAATAGCCGTAATTTCAACAATCAGATAACTATCAGTGCATAGATATCTACCGTGTAAGTAAAATTTCGTAAATTTAACTCTTAGGTAACTATAATTTTCAATGTTAATTTACCGGCTTGGAAAAGATATCTATTAGGTATTTTACACCCGTAGTTACCTAATTGTTGAAATTACGAGCATAAGCACCCCCCCCCCCCCAATGGCCATTTTATAGGAATATAAAGAAATATTACGCCTGAAATTCCACTTCCTATCTAGAAATACTCCAAGATACTTGGCTCCACCTGAGAAGGTGATTTCAGTGCCGAATCAAACGCAGAAATCTTATTTTTCTTTGTAAACAAGCTCTGTTTTACTTTGAATAACTCCTTGATCACAGCTTCTTGCCCATTTAGATAGATCTTTCAAAGAATTCAGAAGAATATCCCTCAACGTTGGCAGATGCTTCCCATTACCATTACTATCGAGACATCGTCCGCATATGCGACAACATGACAACTACGTGCTTCTAGAGATAGCAGCATTGGATTCAGAGCCAGGTTCCAAAGAAAGGGCTAAAGAACACCACTCTGTGGTGTGCCCCTATTGAAAAATCGAGATATGACAGACGCTCCCGATACAGACTTTATACGTAGGCTGACCATTCGTACTGATTTGATCAGTACATGTACTGATTTTTGATCACGTGTACTGATCAAAAAACGTTGTACTGATTTGCACTAGTTTTTTAAAATATGTACTGATTGTACTGATTTTTGAACATTTCAATATAAAAAATAATTTTATTTGCAAATTCTGTACAAAAACTTGAATTTTCATAATATAAGTCGTCAGAGTTGTTTTTTTATAACTTTGGTCTGAAAATGAGATAATTTATAATGAATTTATTCTAAAGAGATTGGAGTTCGTGAATCAAGAGGTTCCTTAACGCAAAAATGAATCTGAGCATGAGGTTTTTTTGATCTTCCTAAATTTATATGAAAATGCACACAGAATCTTTGAGGTTTTCTATAACGAAAAGTTCAATGGGCCGATGGATTTTTTATATTTTTAGAAAGATAATGAAATTGCATGAATCCAAATGATTCTGAGATCTTAGATAAGGTAATGTTATCAGAGCTGTAGGTTAGTTGGTAGCGTGCTAGCCTATGAAACAGGGGGTCGTGGGTTCGATTCACACAAAAACCCTTGGTCGATTTCGGTCATTGTTACCAGTTCTCGTTTAGGTTTAAAATTATTAAAAATGATTTCTAATTGAATTGGAAAAATAAATAAAAACTGATCATTGGATCAAATTATTATTCAAAAAAGCGCTCAGAAAATCAGGGACTTTAAAAAAAGTCCCTGATCTTAAAAATCTTTCGGATTTTCTTATTCTCAAAACCTGTGGAATTTTGTTACATTTTCTGCACTGAACGATCAAAACACTCAAATGAAGTCGTTTAAAGTCAACTAAATTTTCTGCAAAATCACGACAGTTGTTTTTTGCAGTTGTTTTTAACAGTTGTTTTTAACAGTTGTTTTTACTCAAAATACTTGGGGTCAAGTTAGTTTAACCGACATTTTCTGAGTGTTGAAAAATCATCAGTGTTTTCTCATAGAAAAAATTTTAAGAAAAAAAATACATAAAAACTTGGGCGTACTGATTTAGGCTCAGAAAAAAATGGTCACCCTAGTTATACGTCTATTGGCAAGTAGGTTTTCCACCAGCAAAACGATCCCACGCTTTACTTCCAGACCAAACAATGCCACAATTATCGAGTCTTGGATGTCATTATTAAAAGCCCCCTCTATATCAGGAAAGGTGACCATAGTATACTACTTTACCGAAAGCGATCTATTGATGGTACCGACGAGATCATAAAGATGTGTTTCCGTAGATTTTCCCTTGATGTTGCCTTGTCGAAACCAACCTCGGGTCAATCACTCTACGCAAATATGAGTCTATCGTTCGTTCCATTGTCTTTAACAAAAAGTAAGACAGACTAACCGGTCTGAAATCCTTCGGAACTGTGTGGGATATTTTCATTGCCTTCGGGATAAAAACGACTATAGTATCCCTTCATTTTAAATAAATATACGACCAGTTTATACATGCTGTGTAGATCTTATACAGCCAAGGGACTATATAGTCCGACACTTGCTGCATCTCAAACGGGTCCAGGGAAATTTCAGATGCTTGGGCGTGAAATATCGGAAAATGCGTATTTAGCGACTCCCTGCTTGAAGTAGACCACACCCCATTAGAACCCATCAGGTTTCCTTGGGTGCAAGGAGAAGAATACAGAACTTTGCGCAGCCTGGATGCATAAGTTTTCTATGTCTCCACAGAAGTTTTTCCAAGAATTACATTTGGCAATTTTGATCAGCCTCTTATAACTCTTAAGTTGCAGCCTATATGCAGACCAGTCCTCGTCCGCTCTTGAAGATTTAGTCTTGCTAAAGAGCTTTCTACAGGAATCTCTGCTTGTCTGCAACTAATTTGACCACCAAGGTAGCTTTTTTTGCCCCTAGCCTTTGCGCGTCCAGCAATCTATTACAAACATTTGACAATTTCCAACCAGACAGTTAATTTCCGCCAAACGATGCGGTTCAGATAAGAGTACTTCATCCAAAAGCCCAGAAAAAGTCTCCCTATACTTTACCCAGTTTGTTCTCTTCAGATTTCTAGAGACTGCCTAAACCGGGTCACGCTCCCTGAAGCAGGCTTTGTTCGTCAAGAGTTGTTCTTTTATTTTGGACTTCATAAAGCAATTTGCCATGAAGTCCAATGTAACCTGGCACACCCGCCCTTATCTTACCATGCTACAGTAAATGTAGGTATCCTTGAATTACCATCGTTTTTTTTTTGGTAATTAGCTTTTTTTTTGAGTCTTTATTTAACAAATGCTTGCAATCACAAAATAAACTAAAAATGTACATATACATAAATTTATATTTGTATATCTACACTTCAATTAACATGAAATTTATCGACATTCTGGCAAAAACACAAATAAATGTGTTATAAATTTTCACAACACTTTGGAATATGCACTCGCTGTATACTAGTGTTAATGTGTCTATGCAAGTATAAGAGATCATAAAGCATTCACTATTAATGACATTCACTAACCGACAGATACATCCCATTGTCAATATTTACAAGAATGTGGACGTAGAATAACGTTAAATAATCATACCCAACAAATTTTGAAAATTATAGTAAATATAAAACAGAAAAGACACACGAACTGAGTGATGATAATGATAGTGAATGGATGCTGATGCTATGGAACAAAAAAGTCAAGACAAAAGTGTATAATACAATATGTCCAAAAAATTATAGATTTTTTGAAGTCAGAGAAACTGATCATCATTTTAATCAGTTTAAGAGATATTTTATTTTTCAGAACATGATATAAAATGTCGCAGTTTTAAAAATCCGACCACAGCAATACCTAAAGTTTAGCTCGGGATTACTTATTCAAACATAAATCCCTGTATCAAAATAAAAATTTAACACTTTTTGAAAATGAGAAATTCAAAATCATTTAAAAAATTATTGTATACTTTTTGTTCAGAGTGTATTTCTTTTCACATACATATTTTATAGATATGATATGCAGATTGTTATTGCCAAAACAACAAGCAAATAGCAATTGTGAATGATGGCATCCGCCATTTGAACCAAGCACTAATAGAAAGAAGAAAGTCAAAACATTGCAATTGCATTGAGCGAACATCAGCAACAGCAGCATCAGTAGCAGCACAACACATTTATAGTCGTAGAAATTGCGCGCAAAAAATAAAAATTTATCAAATAAACATTTGGACAATTTACTTTGTTAGCAAATCAGGCAGATACTATGAAAATGGCAACAGAGTACAGAGAAAAAGTGCACGAGTGCTTTAATACTTGTATGATATCAATATTTAAAATAGGCCATAAACACTCATCAACTATTTCCTTTTCAATTGTATTTTGAATGTGTATATAGTGAAATGTTATTAAAAATTTTATTTAAGCGATTTCTATGCCATTTCCCACAATTGGCACTATGTGTTATATAAGTCATTAATATGTAGTACTGTGTATACTACACTTAACAATAACACTGTTCAACACGAAAATGTATTTGGCTTCAAACCAAAAAAAAAAATTAAAGTTCCGAATAATGGATCAAAACTTCGAAAGGATTTTGGTCAAGTACTTACAGTTTTTTTATGTCCCACTGAAACTTGTTTTTTGATCAAGTTACTTATTTTTTTAACTATTTCAATTTTATCATTTGTTTTTTTGCTAATTTTACCATTTTTTTGCTTATTTTACAAGGTTGATTTTTTTTTTCAATTCGGGTTCCACTTGCGGGTTCCACTCCATCACTGCGTGTGATATTTCATGTGGAGGCTTTCTAAGTGTATGCCCAATCCACTTCCATTTACGTTTTTTTATTTCATTCTCGATAGAGTTGAGGTTTGCCATTTCAAGAAGCTGTTCGTTTGTGATCCAGTACGGCCAGAAAATTTGTAGGATTTGGCGTAGACAGCGGTGTGTAAATGATTGTAGCTTTCTCAAGCTTTCCTGAGTTAATCTACAGGTAGTACAGCCATAGAGAAGTACACTTGTAACACTACTGTTGAAAATACGAAGTTTTGTTTTTCCAGTGATATTGCTTGATCTTCAAATTTTGTAAAGTGATTGGAAGGCTGATCGAGCTTTATTGATCCGGTCACTTATATCTTTATCTGACCCACCATCTACAGTTAATGTCCTACCAAGGTAGCAAAATGAATCCACTTCGTTTATTACGACTCCATTAAGATGAATGTTAAGATTGTTTGCTGCTGCAACACGCATGAGCTTTGTTTTCTTTATGTTAATCTTCAGACCTACTTTTTCGGCGTTCTAAGCCAAATGAAATAATTTGGCCTGCATGACGGTGTGCAAGTATACAGATTTCATCAGCATAATCAATGTCGTTCAGACGTTCTAATAGGTTCCATTCGATATCAAATGGAGAATCCGAGTTTGTCTGTTCCATAACACAATCGAGAAGTATGAAAGAAAGCGTTGGTGACAGCACACATCCTTGTCTTACGCCAGATTCAATCGAGAAAGGTTGGCTTTCCTTTCCATTGAAGCGAACAGCGCATACATCATCGGTATATAGCTCACGTATTAGGTTTACAATTTTTTCTGGAAATCATCTATAGTTGAGTGTGGCCCAGAGAGCTTCTCTTGACACAGTGTCAAATACACGTTCGAAGTCCACGAAAAGTAGGTACAGAGGGCTGTTGAATTCAACGGATTGTTCTATTAGAATTCTTAGGGTCACATTGTCTGCACACGAACGATTTGTTCTGAAGCCTGCTTGTTCTTTGCGTTAGATTGTCTCAACATAGGGTGTGATGCGTTGGAGAATTATAACGGCAAGTACTTTGTTGATGGTATTGAGGAGTGTAATACCTAGCCAATTTTTACAGAGGCAAATGTCACCTTTCTTGGGTATTGTTACTGTGGTCCCTTTCTTCCATTCGTTGGGTATGTTGTTGGTTTCCCAAATATGACGTAACATTGGTGTAAGCTCATCGGCTAATGGTTCTGCAGCGTACTTAAAAAGCTCAGCAGGTAAATTATCTGGTCCAGATGATTTGTTGTTTTTTAGCTGCCTCAAAGTGTTTTTAACTTCTTCGAGAGTAGGAGGCAAGGTTGAGATGGTTCTACTTGGATTACGCCTGCGAGATACCCATGGGCAGGAACTTTCATCGAAGGTGTTTGTGTTATTTGATGAAGAGCTGAAGAAATCGCGCCATCTACGTAATTGATCTTCGGTTGATCAATTAAAAAAATTCCATTTGTATTAAAAAAAATTCCATTTGCATTTCAAAATTTTATAATTGCTATTAAAAAAATTTCATTTTAATTTAAAAAAAAAATTCATGTATATTTTAGAAATTTCCAATTGTATTTTTTTAAAAATTTCCATTTTTATTTCAAAATTTTCTAAACTCTTTCCAAAAAAAATAATTTATATATTTCCATCTTTCATAAAATTTTGAAATACAAATGGTAGTTTGAAATTTCTAAAAGATAAATAAATGTTTCTGAAATAAAAATGGAAATTTCTGATATAAAAATAAAAATTTCTGAAATATAATTTGTATTTTCTGAAATAAAAGTAGAAATGGTGTAGGCAGGACTTTGATCTTTTTTAAACTTAAAAATCTATAATTTCTTTAACAACACTACAAAATAAACTAAAAAAAAGTTTTTAGAGGTTGGTTTACATTATTTTCAATTTTACACTCAAAAAAAATAACTAAGTCAAAATATTAGTAAAAGGTGTTGTAATTTACGTCAACTAAACTTTGGCAAAACAAATTGTAAAAATTGAATTTTAAACATAACTTTTTGGTAATTTACTATTGGTAGAATTTAAAAATTTATTTGGTATTTTTACTATATTTTTTTGCTAGTTTTTTTTATTATTTTACAGTAGTTTTAGCAAAAATGTTAGTATTTTCGTTAAAGAAATGGTAATACTTTTTATTTCTTGGTTTTAAGAAAAAAAATTTTGTTTAAAGTGTTCTAGTGTAAACAAAAATAGTTTTGCAGATTCTGCTGCAGTTGAAAGTCCAGCTCCCGAGAAGAACGCAAAAGAAGATGCTGCCAACAACGAAGCAAAGTAGCCATCTAACTGGATTAATAGCCCAGGAAAATAAGGGGTCATCTGCGGAAAATCGGATAGGTTCTCTGAACATATGCACAGAACTTAGTTTTGGCAATCTAAATAAGGAAAAAAAAGTCCCAAGAAATCACCCGTGTCCTTGCTGAGATATTGAGGTCAAAGGTCACAAAAACCTGTTTTTTTACAGTTTTTTGCTAATATCTCCCTCGATATACATCGTACGCTTTAAGAGTCTATGACAAAACTTGTATTATATAAAATTATATACAATATATGTCAAAATACTTTTTTCGTATCTCACACCGTTTTTGAGATATTGAGGCCACAATTCGCAAAAACCAGGACTGTGATCACGTAAAACGATAGTTAGCTATCGTCGATTTTTGGGGCCTTGTTGCTCCTAAACTAATCAAAATATTTCCAATTTTTGTAATGTTTCTGGATTATACATCACTCTTTAATAATTTAATAAAGAAAAACTTTCAAATTTCCCTTCAAAACGATATGTATTTTGATGTCGTTTATGCTTCGTCTATCGTTTTCGTTTTACGTGATTAGCCCCCTGATTTTTTACAGTTTTTTGGTACTATCTCGCTTGATATGCGTGATACGCTTGAAAAGTCTATTGAAAAACTTGTTTTGGGCGAATTTATCCTTAATTTCAGGATATAATAGGGACACGAAATAATGACACCTGAAATGAAAACTAAAAAGTGCATTTCTTTAAAATGAAATCGTCTTATACTAAAAAATGAAAAATGATATGTAGACTAGCTTTTATTTGAGTCTGATCTAGACGAGATTGTGTGATTTATGAATACACTCTGGTTAAAAACTCTGTCAAAAAATCTGTAAACTACTTTCAGTTTCAAACTTTAAGCAGATTTTTCTGATGAAATGGATATTTTTACTAAGTTTTCAGTCATTTAGTATAGGAAATAACAGAAATCAGCAGATTATTTTTCTAATTTTACAGAAATATTTAACAACTTTCTTTAAAAAAAAAAAAAATTCATGGATTTAATTAAAAAAAAATTATTGAAAAACAGCATAAAGTAAAAAAATTAACACTTAGAAAAAAGAGCTTCACAGCTTTTCTTGAAATAAATTACAATTGGTTTTTTATGTGTTTTAGAAAAAAAAATGTTGTTCAAATTCTTTTTAAGCTTTTTTACATAAGTAAGCTGAAATCAGCAGATTTTTTCTGCTAAAATGAACTGATTTTTATGCTAAAATCAGGAAATGTTCAGCTGAAATCAGCAGATTTGTCTGCTGTCTCGACAGATTTTCTCATTTAGCTCAAAATTTGCAGATTTTTCTGCAGCTTTGACATAGGTTTTATTTTGAGTGTATGCTACGAGAGTCGTGCTAGAAAATAAAATTATATTAAAATATTTTTTTTACAGGTTTCCCAAAAAAGCTCTATTTTTTTCAAAGTTCAAATTTTTTTTTAGTAATAATCTTTTTTGTTTATCTTCAGTTATCATATAACTTGCCGATCAACAAAAAGTTACAGACCATGATTGTGTTGTACGAGACACCTGTTCCTCAGGCCGTTTAATTTATGACCTCCAACTTTTTTTAACACAGGAAATGTTAGTCTTTGAAGGAAATATTTTTTATTGCTTTTTTTAATTACTCTACACTAAGTTATACCAAAAAGACACAATAAAATACATCCTGTCTTAAGAAATAAGTTAAAGGCTAAAAATTAAAAGGTCTAAAAAAGGGGCTCTAACAACACAATCCTAATCTGTAACTTTTTTGTTGATCGGTAAAAAAAGTGATATGATACCGGAAGATGAACAAACGAATTATTACTTAAAACACTAAACTGTGAACTTGGAAAAGAATAGCTATACATATTGAGAGATCTGTATCTAAAAAATATTTTAAAATAGCTTAATTTTACAATTCGACCTTTATAGATTTGCATTTATTACACAATCTGCTCTAAATCACACTCAAATAAAAGCTAGATTAATTACACTGTGCTACAGTGAAAAAATACTTCTGATGTGACATTGTATATGTTGTTGGTCTTGTCGAGTAGATCACAAAAATGCCCATTAAACTTGCCAGACACCCTCAAATTTTAGAGTTATTGTCAAAAAACGTTTTTTTGGGACTTTACTCACTAAACCTTGTGTAATTCAGAAAATTTTCAACCGATTTTAAATTTTTTAACTGTTTTTGATAGAAGATGTATGGGGCTTTCCATGTGTGTGAGTTGGTCTACACATATAAGAAAGATATTTATTGATTTTTTCAATAAAATCTAATTTTTTTGTTATTTTTCGAAAATTTTTCGAGTTTATCAATTTTTTTCTGCTATAGTTTGTTTAACAACCATTATATTTATAAACGTATTTTTAAAGAAAATTTAATTCTGAATTCGATAAGCTTTATCCTGAAGAATCGGATAACAATTGGCAGAGTTGTGATAATTTTTCTAAAAAAGAAAATTAAGATTTTGCAGGAAATCGCCGTTCAGATATCCCAGGCAAAAAAAATAAATTTGTCATAAGAGGTCATGTACATTATTTTTAAAGGTTTTTGGCGCGCTGAATCCGAATCTGGCCTTTAAATTGCTCTATCTCGTCAGGTTTTTGAGATATTTAACCTATATTGATATATCAAAAACATGATACAATAGCGCGATTTCAAGGTCAAATTCGAATTCAGGAGGCCAAAAACCTTTAAAATAATGATACGCGACCTCTTAGTATGTTCGTTTAATTTTTTATTTTTTTTGCCTGGGTTATCCGAACGGCAATTTCAAGCAAAATCTTAACTTTCTTTTTTAGAAAAAATATCACAACTCTGTCAATTGTTATCCGATTTTTTCGGCATAAAGCTCATCGTATTCACAATTAAATTTTCTTTAAGAATACGTTTATAAATATAAATGTTGTTGAACGAACTATAGCAGAAAAAAATCGATAAACTCAAAAAATTTAAAAAAAATAACAAAAAAATTAGATATTGTTGAAAAAATCAATACATATCTTTTTTATATGTATAGACCAATTCACACACATTAAAAGCCCTATCCTTTTTCTATCCAAAACAGTTGAAAAATTGAAAATCGGTTGAAAAATTTTTAAGTTACACGTGGTTTAGTGAGAAAAGTCCCAAAAAATCGTTTTTAGACAATAACTCTAAAATTTGAGGGTGTCTGGCAAGTTTGATGGGCATTTTTGTGATCTTTTCGACGAGACCTACAACCTTAACTACCTCATTTTAAAAGTATTTTCGATTTTGTGTTTTTGTAGCACAGTGTTATCTAAGTAGCACTTTTTATTTTTTAGTAATACACGATTTGGTTTTAAAGATATGCCCTTTTCAGTTTTCATGTTTGGTGTCATTATTTCGTGTCCCTATTATATTCATAAATTAAAGATAAATTTGCCCATATCTCAAAAACGGTGAGGGATACGAAAAAAATTATAAAGAGAAATTTGTACATAATTTTGTATTCTATAAGTTCTTTAATAGGCTTTTAAAGCGTATCACTCATATCAAGCGAGATATTAGCTAAAAACTATACAAAATCTGGTTTTTGTGAATTTTGGCCTTAATATCTCAAAAACGGTAAGAGATACGAAAAAAGTATTAAGAAACATATTGTAGATAATTTTATATTCTAGAAGTTTTATAATAGACGCATATCGACCGAGATATTAGCAAAAATCTGTAAAAAACCCGTTTTTTTTGACTTTTCATAAGAGTTGTCTAATCAATTTAGAAAAATCATGTTATTAATGCTGACAACTATATAGCAAATCCGACCCATCACTAAAAAAATTTTTTCCGATGTAAAATCGATGTAATTTTTTGTTTAATACCTTAAAATTCTTTGAATTTTCTATGAAATTAAAAAAATAAAATTGAATTGGTCTTAAAACATTAAAAAATAAAAAAAATCCGCGACCGGGAATTGAACCAAGGCCGCTGTCTAACCTGATAGACAACTAGGCCAACCACAACTTAAAATTGTTTGTAATAAAATATATTTTGAAATCATAATATTTTCAAATTTGTCAACAACAAAATAAATTGAATATATCGTCGCCTTAATTGTAAAGGGCTCTTGCAATATTTATTTTGTAAATGATTTTTTTTGTTTTGTATAAATGATATTAAAAGCAACTAAGATACGCTTAAATAACTCTAACAAAATCTTTTTAAATAGGATGAAGCCAAATTTCAATTAATAATTAAAAAATTGTATATTTGAGAAAGAAAAATTTATATTGTAGCATTTTTCAATTCAGGTGACGAAATATATATAACAGGACAATTCAAATAATAAATTAATTTAAATTTGTTTTTAGATAAACACATTTATTATCAAAGTTTGGCTAAAGGGGTAAGGTGCTAGACCAGTCAACAGAAGGTTCTGAGTTCGCGGACCAATTAAGGCAGATCAAAACAGTAAGTTTTAAAAAATTAAATTTAAGAAATGGACCGATAAAAATAGTAAGTAAAGAAGTGGCCACTTCAAATCGGTACGCACTGTTGTAATCGTAACGACGCCCCCTGTTATCAAAATGGGAAAACATTAACATACGTTTTTAACAACAAATCTACCGTTAATCTACAATTAATTGCGAGTAATTAAGTTTAATTTTAAAAAGTGTAGACACAATGGAAAAAGAAGCTATAAATAAAATTGTGCACAAATATCTAGAAAATCCGATTTTGGCGGGTTCAAATATAGCATAATCACTTAAAATGGCTACATCTACAGTGTGTAAATTTTTAAAAAAAGTACAATAATAAATTATACACTGAAATAAAGATCAAAATTGTGAAAAAAAAACAGGAACTCGAGACAAAAAATTAAAGCAGAAAGTGCTAAGGTCTCTCAAAAAAAAAAACCCCTGGCTTATCAAACAATAATCGTGCAAAAAAAAATTAAACTAGCAGAAGTATTGTTCGTCGAATTAGTAAAAATGTTGGATTAAAGTCCTACCGTGCTAATTATGGATATTAATAGAACAGAAAATAAAGAACCAGTAGCAAAAAAGTGTAGCAGATTGCTGTATGATCAGGATTTTACCAATTTTTAGGGCTGCATTGTTATGGATGATGAAAACACATCAATCCACCAAATTGCTCAAATCTTCGTCCAATCAAGAAATATTGGGCAATTTTTAAACGCAAATTGAAAAAGTGTTCAGGAACAGTAAATAACCATATTTTGATGAGAACAAAGTGGAATAAATTAGCTTGAGAGTGAAAAGAAAAGTTGTGCAGAAGTTGATAGGAGGCATTAAAAGAGAAGCCAGAAAATTTATACTAAATAAGGACCCATAAACTTCCAATTATATTTTTTTTAAAGGTTAAAAAATTACCTTTAATTTAATGTATAACATGTTAATATATGTTGTTTCATTTAAAATTTATGGTCGCTTTAATACGTACCGATTTTAAGTGGCCACTTCTTTAGTTTAAATTAAAAGACGTGATTAGGCGCCCCAGTAGGCTAGTTGGTAGCGTGCTAGCCTATGAGTCTGGGGGTCGTGGGTTCGATTCCCACCAGAGGCCTTGGTCTGATTCGCTACAAAGAGACGAAGGTCATTGTTACCAGTTCTCGGTTAGGTAAAATTAGTATGTAATTTGTAATTATATGGTAATTCTTAATAAAATAAAAAATAAAAGACGTGATTAATAAATTTTAAATTTTTTAACGATCTAAGACGTACTATGTACATGTCATTATGTAGTCAGCACTATTGACAACCTGAATACTTGTCGGCGAGGAATACTTGAAAAAGTCAGGAGGTGTCATGAGCTTTTTTGTATGGTCAGAGATTTTTCAGTCAGCAGGTACACTGACATTGTCATAAGGAAGTCTTTGAGATGTCTTAACATCTCTAATTGGGTATTACACTCTTTAAAGAATTTGATGCTCAAAAATAGGATTTTTTGCTAATTTTACCATTTTTTTTCTTTCTAAATTTCAAGCTTAATTTTTTTAATAAAAAAATGATATTGTTGTAATTTTACCATTTTTTCCCAATTTTTTGATTAGCAAAATAGTTTTGCTAATATAACAAAACTTTTTGCAACGTCCAAAACTAAAGCTTTTTTTTGCTAATTTTTACAATTTTTTTGCTAGTTTAACAATATTTTTTTTAATGAGACCCGGGTTCATGCTCGTAGTACTTGCCTTGACAAAAGATTACGTCCGTCCGTTGTCGACTGTCCAATATATTGCACAACGCATTACAGATAAAATTCGTTTCTCGGACCTAATGTGAAATAAACTCCCCGCAGAAGTCTTTCCAGGAAAATAGAAAAATTCAAATTAAATGTCCACAAACACTACTCCTTTTTCTTTCTTCTCATAACCTATTTTCCTAATAACAACACAATACATTGCATTAGTAGGAGGCTGCCTCGGAGTGTTGGCTCAAAGTAAAAAAAATGTTTTTCACCGTAAAACAACTTACAGGCCTTTGACTGAAAAATGTGTACTTCAAAAATAATCTTATGGAAAAAAAAAATTAAGCATTAAAAATTGTTTACATACACAGAAAAAAATAAAAAAAAATATTTGAGTAAACTTTTAATACTATTGAATAAAAAACTACTCAATTTTGCACCAGTAAACGATTTAATAGTATTGAGTAAATTTTTTAGTCAAAATTTAATAAATGTTTGAAAATAAAATTTGAGTAATTTTTTTTTATTGACAAAATTTAAAATTTACTCAAAATTTATCTACCCGACTAAAAAAGTTTAGATATAGTAACATATTATTTAATATATTTATATATGGCCATTGGCCATACACAGGACTTTACATAATTATATGTAAATGTATCTTGTATTAAGTTTTACACCCAAAATTTAATATGGTGCCATATAAAAGGATATCGAATCATGTGTTGCTCCACATACAATATATAAAGCTTTATTAAATTTGATATTGCATATAATATTTTATATGACTCCATGAATGACCTCATACAAGATTACATAAATAAATATATAATATACAACTCCATGTCTGAACTCATACAAGATGATATATACATATATATTAGGGTGGTTTTTTATTTTATTTTTTTTTGGAATTTCGAGTAGCGCGCAGCGGTTTTTGGTGCCATTTGATGTTAAAATAATTGTGTAAAAATTTGAGCTAAATCGGATAAAATTAACCCGAGGCGCAAGAAGGTCAAAGTTTCAAGAAAAAGCCAAAATGGCCAAATTTTGAAAAAACTTAAAAAAATGTAAATTTTGCAGAAATAAAAAAAATTAAATATTTTTTATTTAACTTTCTTGCAATAATACTCAGAAAAAATTATCTTTACTTTTTATGACGGCAGTAACCCTTTCAAACATGAAATACAAAAATTACCATGCATTTTGGGGGGTACCTGAAATGAGTGTTTTCGATTTTTTTAAAATTTTATTAAACAAAAAAATTAAGTCTTACTATTCTAAAGCAATGGATTATTAAATACATCCTAAGGCTTAAATATTTTAAAAATTGGGGATATCCATCGACTCAATTTTTTTTTTGAGTCATTTGAGTTTTGCGGATTTCAAGGAGTCAAATGACTCCAAAAAAAAATTGAGTCGATGGATATCCCCAATTTTTTAAATATTTAAGCCTTAGGATGTATTTAATAATCCATTGCTATAAAATAGTAAGATTTAATTTTTTGTTTAATAAAATTTTCAAAAAATCGAAAACACTCATTTCAGGTACCCCCCAAAATGCATGGTAATTTTTGTATTTCATGTTTGAAAGTGTTACTGCCGTCATAAAAAGTTAAGATAATTTTTTCTGAGTATTATTGCAAGAAAGTTAAACAAAAAATATTTTATTTTTTTATTTCTACAAAATTAAAATTTTTTTTAAGTTTTTTCAAAATTTGGCCATTTTGGCTTTTTCTAGAAACTTTGACCTCCTTGCGCCTCGGGTTAATTTTATCCGATTTAGCTCAAATTTTTACACAATTATTTTAACATCAAATGTCAGAAAAATCCGCTGCGCGCTCCTCGAAATTCCAAAAAAAATTAAATAAAAAACCACCCTAATATATATATGGTGCCGAATCGGGGGAAAAAGTTTTCTAAGTCCCGAGAAAATTTTTTTAATTTTCCAGACACAAATAATTTTTGAGTTTTGGAGTTAAGAATTTCATTAAAAAGGATTTAAAAAAAAAAAATTTGCCAAATTTTGAAAAATTTTACAAGTCCTGAAAAAGCTTTGTAGAATTTTCTAAGTCCTGGATTAAAAATATTTTTGGTACATTTTTTCCGTTTTGATGTAAAAATTTATTAACAAAGTTTTAAGAATTTTTTTTTTAGATTTCGAATTTTTTTTTTTTTTAATTTCTAAGTCCCGGACACAATTTTTTTTTTGCAATTTTTTTGCATTTCCCGAAAAAACTTGGGATAAATTTGAAGAGTATGAGATAAAAAAATATTTTATGCAAAATTCTACATATTTTATCTTACAAGGGAAGTATCTCAACCCTTATGAACCGATTTGCCTGAAACTTAAAATATATATCAAAGAGACAATTCTAAGGTTGGGGTGTCTCGGCTTATCGGCCATATCGGGGATTTAGGGGTTCAAAACATGGGCCAAAAAATGGCGAAAAAATCGTTTTTTGGATTTTCAGCCATTTATTTTTAAGAAACTATATGATGTTTTTATATGAGAAGAAAGGTTTTTTTAATGCCTTTCCAATGGTGGCATAACCTTGTAAAAATTCGGCTTCTATATATATTTTTTTCAGGAAAATGTGTAAATTTTGGGGGGTACTTATGTGAAGACATAGACCTACGATACGCATATGGATAAGAAATAATCTTTATTAAATTTAAGTCGACCCGTATTTTTGCCCTAGATGATATTCCTGTTAGTTCGGAAGTTATCAAAATTTTCAAGAAGGTCCACATGGTTTCATAAGGGGACAACGAAATTTTTAAACACCGATATGGCCGATAAGCCGAGACACCCCAACCTTAAAATCGTCTCTTTAATATATATTTTAAGTTTCAGGCAAATCGGTTCATAAGGGTTGAGATACAATTATATCAAATTAGATAAACCCAATATTCGGATCAAAAACGATTATATTTAATATAATATAACAAATTTTGAGCTATTTTCATCCACCAATTTCATCATCTTATTTTATCCAAATACGTGTTGGCTCAATTTCAAATTTTATATGGACCTGTATATTTATTTTTAGACGGGTATTTACTTATTTTAAAGTTTAAAAAAGTTTTAAATTTTTTTACAAAAAAAAAAACAAAAAACTTGTTTTTTCAAACTTTACCAAACATATTTATGTCTCAAAAACATTGGAAAATTTTATAAAGACGATTACAAACTTTCATATACATACACAAAAAACTATAAACTAAACGAGAATTCAAAAAACTATGAGAGTTTGAAGAAAAAAATTAAAAAAAAAACTATTAAATTTTTATTAAATTATTTACTTAAATTGTTTTTAAAATTTTTAAGTAAATTTTTAATTGCGTCAATTAAAAAATTACTCAATTTTTGATTTTAAAGTGATTACTCAAATTTGTTTTCTCCATATTTTTTTCTGTGTACACACACACATACATAGTAAAAAGTTTTAACTTTTTTGTGGACATTTTATTTATTTTTTTTTATTTTATTACTGGTGTATTGCATGTAGACACACACATCAAAAGTTTTCTAGTGACTTCTGACAACCACGTCACATTTCACACATAAGTTTTTCATTTCATTTTGTGTGTGTGTGTGTTTCTTTCATCTTCATCTTATGCTCCAATACCGTATACAACATTTTGAAAGCTTTGGACATGTTCCAATGTTTAACGTAAATCCATCTCTCATACCAAATGCTACAAAATAGTTATAGAGTTCATGTTTTGTCCTGCTGATGTGGATGCATGTAGCTGCTGGTGCTACTTTTAGTGATGGTTGATGTCTTGGGAGAGAATTTACTTTTATAAAATAAAATATATTTCATTTTTATATTTATTTTATAAATTTTATTTTAGATTTTTTTTGTATTTTCTTTAGGACAGGAATATGTGTGTGTATGTAAGTAGTCTTTCTCTTCATTTTTCACTTTTCATGTCATATTTTGAAAATTTTTATAAAAATTTATAATAATTTTTGTTTGGTATTGTTGATTGTATGTTGGCTTTAAACTGACCCTAAAAACTCTTGAAGCACTATGAATTTGAGAGTGTGTGTCTCTGTGAATTGTGTGAATGTGTATATGAAGCATATGTGTCCTTTTTTTTTTTTTTTTTGGTTTGTCAAAGTATGCATCCCATTGTGGGAGCTTTATTATTTTTTTTTTTTTTGAAGTAGTAGTCGTTTTACAATTTGACAGTATTTATGTTTGTATGTGTGAGTGATTATTTGTTTGTACAAAATGTTTCCTCAATAATGATGATGATGATGGTGTTGTTGTTTATTTTTTGCTGGTTTTGTTAGGTTGGTTGCCACTCTGTATGTTGTTTGGCATTTTTTTTTTTGTTGATGTGTATGTTCTGTGTCTATGTGTGTGTTGCCGATGATGACGATTTTGTGGTCACTTGTGTTAATCCTTAGAGACATGTGTCGAACATGAATTTTAGTTTGGCTTGGGCTTTCGCTTATAAATATTAATTTCTAGTACATGTGGTCAATATTGTTGTAGACAGATTGTCCATCTTTATAATGTTGTAATTGAAAATGTTATTTAAAGTTTAGATTTTTATTTTATATAATATTGACTGTCAGGTTACCTAGCTATAAAAAATTATTACATTTTTGAAACTTTTAAATTTCATCTTGCTAAGAGTCAACAGTGTTAAATGTTACTAGCCATCATATTTGGCAGGTTTTCTTAAACAGGGCAACATTTAAAGGTTTGAAGAGTTATACAAAACTTCTCTTTCTTAAAGGTTAGGTTGAATGGTCGTCTGGCAATTAAGCGAATTCACTCGGAGATCATAAGACCCATTGAGATTCCCTTAACTGGTATTTTCCTACTCTTCCTATGATACACAAATTTTTACTTCTTAACCCACCTCGATTCTTTAAGATATTCTGCTAAAGACGTCAATGAGACACCGTTTAGGCAATCCAGGTCATCGAAACATCCTTGTCCCAAATACTCAAGGCGGTATTTCTAGAGAGGAAGTTAAATTTTAGGTGTAATGTTGAGAAACGGGTAAGAAAAGCATCGATTGCTTTATATTTGTGTAAAAGGGCCATTGGAAAACAATGGGATTTTAGCCGTAAAGTCATTCATTGGATTTATACAGCGGTGTTGCGTCCAATTCTGCTGTATGGAATCATTGTCTGGTGACCTGCTTTGAAGATTAAAGGGAACTGTGTATTTATAACGAAGGTATATAGAATGGCGTTGATGTGCATCACTGGAGCTCTTCGTGCTTCACAGCTGATACCATTGGAGATATTGGATACGCACACTGCAATGGAGGAGCAGCAATTGTGGCCATATCGCTATTTTAAAGAAGATAACAATACTACAAAATGTGGACTGTGCTCCCTCTATGACCCTTTTTGAGCTCCACTTTACCACTATGATACTATCCAGGGAGTCTTGGATGAGGAGAATTCCGGGTAGTGGAGCATCCATACATTTTTAGACGGCTCGAGGATGCACGAACAAGTGGGATTTGGAGTCTATTCGGAAGAACTTGGATTGAGCCTGGCTTGAAGATTGCCGGATCATTGCAGTGTTAACCAGGCAAAGATGCTGGAAATAAAGAAACTTGCTGACTGGTTGAGCCACATTAATGAAGAGGAGTTGAAAACTATCGAACTTCATCTGCCATTGCCCGGCACTTTCTGGACGAAGACTTACTTCACTGGGATTTAGGGAGCTGGACGATCTATCTGATTTGTCGGATGTCGAAATTTAAAATCAAAGGAGTTTTATAAAAAGTAGGGAAACCTATTTTAGTCCCGTGGTATCACAACGGACCTCAGAGTCTACGTGTGGTGAGTCAGCACTGGTGACGTAAAACGTCTTCAGCCACTTACAACATAATCTGACCTAACTCAATTCGGTGAGTCAGTAGACCAGGACATTCACACAACAAATGCTTCACTGACTCCTCCTCCACTTGTTCTCGATATCCTGCACGTAGTCAGTAATATCCACCTATCCTCCGTGGATATCTCCGATATCCTCTCAATTTCGTTCGTCAATTCTTCTTAAGGAACCGAGATATCAGAATCGACACGTTCCCCCACCGACTCGAAGCCATTTATTGCACATTCATCGGCCTATTCGTTCCGAGCGACCCCACTATGCCCAGGGACCCAGATAAGCTTGACTGTGTGCTGACTGATTCTTTGAAGGGATCGTATACAACTCCTAACATTTTGTTATTCTACAGTGTTTGAATCTTAGGCCTTCAGGGCTGTAAGATATCCAAGAATATGTTAATGGCACAAGAATTCTGGTCCTTTGTCATAATCATCTGTGCGGCCTTGTCAGTTGCAAGTACCTCGGCCTGGAAAATACTACACCTTTCCGGAAATCTCACTGATGTCCTGATTTCGAAGCATTCAGAGTATACTCCCGAACCCGTACACACCTTCATTTTCGATGCGTCGTAAAGATTAAAATCGCATTCTCTGTCATAACAGAGTTTTCTTCCCTAGTTGGTATTTGGAGTTCCATAGATATGATTTCTTATCCAAAAGTTTTTCATCGCTATTAAAAAAAGAATATTAATTAAAAACAATAAAAATTAAATTTATTATTTAAAAAAAAATTAAAAAGGATCATCTTCTAAAAGATTTTTTCCTGAAGAAAACGCCATAGATTCTGAGACAATTTTTTAGTTGAAAAATTATCAGATTCTGAGAAATGCTATTTTATTCTTAAAAAAAATATTGTATTTTAGAAAAATAAATTTTTAAAGCCTTAAATTTACGCATTTTTTTTTTTTGAAAAAATTTCAGTTGCTGAGGAATTTTTTCTATGGCAAAAGTCTCAGATTCTGAAATATTTTTTCTATACAAAAAGTCTTAGATTCTGGAACATATTTTTTACAAAAACTATTTCGGATTCTGATTATTTTTTCTTTCAGTTTTTTTCAGCAAAACATTTTTCAGACTCTGAGGCACATTTTTTAAAGAAAATGTCTCAGACTCTGGTCCATATTTTCATTAGAAAATTTTCAAAAATTTCATATTCTGAGGAATTTTTTGTATTTATAATTTTTTAATATTCGTTGATCCGAAAGTTTTTCTGCATGTATAAAAATCACGTAACGACATTTTCGTTATTTTCTCTGTATTCATTTTTCAATAAAGCTTTGATTCCAAGACTACACCCAGATATTTCGCCTCATTAAATAGTTCCAGGGTGATTCCATTTAATTTAGGAAGCACAGACCTGTTTATCTTAGTCCTTTTAGTGAACAAGACGAGTTCGGTTTTTGCTGGATTAACTGTCCTTTGCCCACGTTGAGAGTATCTTAAGAGCTGAGTCCATTAGTTTGCTTATCGTTGGTAAAAACTTGTCTTTGATTATAATAACAACCCTTAGTGCATTATAGAAGTTGACATTTGTGATATTAACTATAGTTTCATGGACTGCAACTTTTGGAATTCGATCGTATTCGGTCCAATTCCTATTCTGTTTATTATTTTTGGTTATTTTTGTTGTGACGTTTCCGTATGGCGTGCTAGTTCGCGCAAGTTGTTTGGTTTTTTAGGGTCCATCTGCATGTCCAAATAAACAGTATAAACGCGATACAGACCACAATTTTCAATCGATTTGGCTAAAATTTTAAATTTAAGATTTTTTATCGAAAGAACAAATCCTATTAAATTTTTGACAAAATCGGTCCATGTTATCCCATAGCCCCCATGTTAATTTCCCCTTCCAGTTTTACTAAAAAGCCCTAACAATGGTATTTTCACAAATATCCTCTTAAAAATCGACTGGTAATTGTTTTTTGTAGCCATAAATAATCACTCTAAATTTTAACGGAATCGGAACATTTTAACTTCTAGTCCTCATACAGACCACCCTCCCGATATTCACATAAATTTCCCAAAATACATAAAAACACTGAAATAAATAAATATAGTTAAAAATTAAATTCTTTATAAGTTTTATAATCACAAATTTGCATTGGGGTTTAAGTATTATTTTACATTTCCGAATTAAGCGCCGCTAGATTGGATGTTTCGGCCACTGTGCAGTGGCCCAAACGCTGGCATAACGTCGGCTATACAAATTTACAACGTCGCCCCAACGAATAAATGATAACGTCGGAGTACGGTCTGGCGACTCTATTTTCTTACGTCGGCAAGGCGTTGGATTTATAAATTTTGCAGTGACCTCCCAACGTCAAAAAATAACGTCAGTGGATGGTTTTTCGACGCTTTTGTACATCTTAAAGAAAATAATATATGAGCAAATATTTTCTAAGACGGTAAAATAACTTTTATACTCATCTGGATTTTTTGTGGTTTTCCTTGTTTTTAACCATTTTATATATTTTTTAATAAATATTCGACCGAAAAACTTCCAAAGAAAAAATGTGTCAGTGAAAAAAAGTACTGTGGTAGCTGTTTATTACGCTTTGTTTAATAACAGGGTTGCATTTTTTTAAATTGATGTCATATTTATTGTTTCTTTACAATACAGCAGCAGGAGGGGTGGTATTTTTTATTATAATTTTTAATATTCTTTAGAATGCTATTAATTTTTTTAATAAAACAAAGACTTTTTTATTTAAAATTAAAAAATCACTAAACTTGAAAATGGTCGAAAATTTAGTAAATACAGTGCTGCCGCTGAACTGCAGGAATGGTGCTGACGCAACACGGGTGATAGAAAAAAACAGTATTGGGGCAACGCTTTATTTTTATAACCGTCGGTAATTGCTGACTGGGGAGTATCCTCAATCAACCCGGCAACATTACTTAAAGCCGTCTCAACAGACCTACATTTAATATAGGCGTGTTGGGCCTCGCTGAAATTGTCTGATGTGAGGGTTCTTCTCACATAAACGTCTAACTTACAGATTTCTCCTTAACCAGATGGAGAGATCAGCACACACAGAAAACGAATTTTACGATTTCCAACTGAAAGTCAGTTATTGCAACAAAAAATCGGTTGGAACTTTTGTATATAGGTCGTCACAGTTGAATATCGGTAGTCACAACTCATTTTTGGTGGTCATAACTGTCTTTTAATTGGGGCAACTAAAAAATGTGGTTGTCAAAGCCAAATATAGTAGCAGCAACCAAATTTTGAGTTGAAACAACTGATAAATTCGATTGGAAACTTTTTTTTCTGTGTGCACGAATTTCAGTACCGTTGGTCACCGAATTCTGTTTGCAAGCAACCGGGGTTCTTGGATATAAATGGTTCTTGTGCTTGCAAAATTGACGTGCTTGATACGCTTGTCCCTCGTACTTAGGGTAACTGGATCGCGTTGAGCAAACTTCCTCAAGTACCTGAGAAACGCCTATAACCTGTAATTTTTTCATCCTTCACCTTAGTGAATTCAGTGGCAGTGACTTCATTTGCAGCACCCTTGATCCCGTTTGCGGTCCCAGAATCAACAATCTTCTTGCAAACCGGTCTGGGGGATAGCAACAAGCTATCCTCCTCGTCGGTAAAAAATTATTTTTGCAAATATTATGGGTTTACCCTTATATTTCTTTGATAGGTCATATTTGCTTTATTAATTCAAAGTTTTTATTTAAAATTTTGATATCTTATAATTAGGGCAAGTACTTTCATGAAAATGCATGTTTTCATTCAGCATTGTAAACATAACATAAATTAAATATTTATCCGAATTAACAAATTTGCAATACAATGGAATTGATTTGTAGTTGCATATTTTTGATATTTTGGTATAAATGCATATTCTTGCATATTTTGGTATAAATGCATATTTTTGCATATTTTCATATAAGTTGGATTTTTTTTTAATTTTTATTAATATTTTCTCAAAACTTTCATAGGAAAATTCAAAACATATCCCCTATTTCTAACAGAAAAAATATAGTAGTATTTATTTATATTTATTTATTAATCATATTCTGAGGCAGTTCTCTTATAGAAATCTGATTCTGAAAGTATAAGTTTTAGATTCTGAGAAATGTTTCCTACACTCAAAAAAATACATTAGTAGATTTACTAATTTTTTTTTGCTAACGCTAGTTAGCTAACTTTTAGCAAATTTTTAGTTGAGATTAGCTGTTAGCAAAAAATTCTTGTAAACTTCATTTAGCACATTAGCAATTTTAAACAAGCTTTGAACTAATTTCTTTTGCTAAATTTAAAATTGAGTTGACAACATTTTTACAAGATTTTTTGCTAATATTAGCAAAATAAATGGTAAATTTTTTTTTATTTTCAGAAAACTTAAAATGGCGCTATCTCGGAAACTAAGCAAAATGGAGGCCATTTTTGGTTCTTAGAATCTCCATAGTATCGCCGGTCCTCTTCACATGTGTGGACCCTAATGGGCCCTAACTTTGGATCCAAAAAAGTTAGCATTCCCGAAAATTTTAAAATGCTCATATCTCGGTAAACATTGCCGACACAACAAAAAGTCCAAAAGCATTTTTGTAGCTCTCAACACGTAGAACAAGACCGCAAAATAGTCAAAAGCTCTCCGAGTAATATTTTTGAAGTTATAGAGTTTTGTAATTCTCAAGACCCCAGTGGTCCCCTATAATCACGTATCTCAAAAACTAAGCAAGGTAGAGCGAAACGGACACAAATTTTGGATCAAAAACTATGACGATTTTAAAGCAACCCAACTAGGTCTAGGCCCATCGGAGTCTGGACCTATCGGGTCCGAACCCAATGGGGTTCTCAGATGTGCATGAACTAAGTTCAAAAAAAAAAAATTTAGTTAACTAATTATTGGCAAAACATTTTTGCTAACTTTAGCAAAAAAATTGTGGGTTCAAAATCAGCAAATTTTCCTGTAGGTTTACAAGCTTTTTTTGCTAACTGTTGTTTTTTTTTTTATTTTTAGTACCAAAAGGTACATAAAAATAAAATGTATTTATTCGGCCTTTATATATGTATATATATTCGATTAGAGTTTTATTCTAGTTCGAGGCCCAAAAATATTTCTATTTATGATATTGTCATAATAGAGTATTTTTAATTTATTGCTTTAAAAAAGTTACTATCTCATAGTATGTCTGTACTGATCAGTTTCATCCCCACTAAAGGAATCTTCAGCAGACTTTAGAGAATCATCGTTGGTCAATCAAACATCAAACCAGACATAATATTTGATATATTTCCCAAGTTATATGAGAAGTACTATTATGAAGGTCCGAAATCTGTTTTCCAACAAAAATAACTCTTTTAAAGCAAAAATTGTATATATTAAATCACCGTCGGTAACTATTAATATATGTGTTGCTGTTATTTTACAATAACAACAGTGCCTAACCAAACAATAGTGTTGGTAGGATAAGTCGTACTAAACTTTGTGTTAAATGTTGTTTTTTTTATTTTTAGTACCAAAAGGTACATAAAAATAAAATGTATTTATTCGGCCTTTATATATGTATATATATTCGATTAGAGTTTTATTCTAGTTCGAGGCCCAAAAATATTTCTATTTATGATATTGTCATAATAGAGTATTTTTAATTTATTGCTTTAAAAAAGTTACTATCTCATAGTATGTCTGTACTGATCAGTTTCATCCCCACTAAAGGAATCTTCAGCAGACTTTAGAGAATCATCGTTGGTCAATCAAACATCAAACCAGACATAATATTTGATATATTTCCCAAGTTTAAAGCAATAAATTAAAAATACTCTATTATGACAATATCATAAATAGAAATATTTTTGGGCCTCGAACTAGAATAAAACTCTAATCGAATATATATACATATATAAAGGCCGAATAAATACATTTTATTTTTATGTACCTTTTGGTACTAAAAATAAAAAAAAACAACATTTAACACAAAGTTTAGTACGACTTATCCTACCAACACTATTGTTTGGTTAGGCACTGTTGTTATTGTAAAATAACAGCAACACATATATTATTAGTTACCGACGGTGATTTAATATATACAATTTTTGCTTTAAAAGAGTTATTTTTGTTGGAAAACAGATTTCGGACCTTCATAATAGTACTTCTCATATAACTTGGGAAATATATCAAATATTATGTCTGGTTTGATGTTTGATTGACCAACGATGATTCTCTAAAGTCTGCTGAAGATTCCTTTAGTGGGGATGAAACTGATCAGTACAGACATACTATGAGATAGTAACTTTTTTAAAGCAATAAATTAAAAATACTCTATTATGACAATATCATAAATAGAAATATTTTTGGACCTCGAACTAGAATAAAACTCTAATTTTTTTGCTAACATTACAGTTTTTTTTTTTTTTTTTGAGTGTATTTAAAATGCTCCTATTCTAAAACATTTTACTAATCGTAAAGGAAAAATGTTTTCAAATTTAAGATTTTTCGGCAGGATTTTTTTTTGATTTAGCTTAGAGTCAGGGTTGGGTATTTTGCTTTTGAGATAATTTTTGATTTGAAAATAATAAAATTCCGAAAAAAAGTAAAAAAAAAATATTTTTAAAATATATTATTTTTTTAGAAAAAAGAAAAAAATTATTTGAAAAGTACTTGTTGTAGAAAAATATTGTACTTTAAAATTTTTTTATAAAATTTTTTACTCCAGAAATATTTAGTGACTCAAAAAAAAGCTTAAATAAATTTTATCAAATAAAAATATTTTTATCACAAAATGTGCCCATAAAAAAAATAAATTGTTTCCACCTATAAAAACCATTGCTAAGAAGGGCTTCAAGTATTAAAAAAAAAGCCAAATTTATGTTGCCAAACCTATTTTTTTAGTAAAATAATAATTTTTAAATGCATATTTTTAAAGTTTTTACTGCATATTTTGAATTTTTAGACGCATATTATAGGCGCATATTTTCGATTTTTAGATGCATGAAAGTACTTGCCCTACTTATAATATAATTTTCAAAAAAATTATTTTTCTGTTTTAAATTTATTTATTGTAGTTAGACTACAAGGATTTCGGAATTTGTCTGATTCCATTGTCAGTACAATTTTGCAAACATAAACTCTAATTAGCTTTAGGCATTTAAATGTCAACTTCCAAGGTTCAAACAAAAATAATAATAAAGTTGAATAACTATACTCATTTATTAGATAAATTTCAGAAATTTCTAAAAATGCTTTTAAAATTCCAATTTTTTTTTTTTCAAAATTGTCCAGTTTATTTTAGAAACTTTCATTTAAAATTTTTATATATATTTCAAAAGTTTCACTGCCGCCAAATTCATATGTAACAACATCCATTAAGGTTAATCCTTATTCCATTTGGCGATATTTGTTCCAGTTCGCCTATTTTTAAAATTTTCCCGAAAGGCCTGAAAGTTTCAAAAGGTGGCAACTCTTTCTGAGAACTCCGAGACAGCACCTAAGAAATCGAATGATGTTTTATTTCGGCACTGAATAACATATATAAATTGCAGAACCTTCCTTGTAAGTGGAGATGTCGACAGATCTTGGAAGAAGTCACCCTCCCTTCGTCAGAACTATTCGGCTTGTCACACTCAAAGTATGTCAGATTAAAATCAGCTATTTTAAGAACTTTAAACAAAATCCAGGCCATTTTTACACCAAAATATGGCCTTTAACGTCCCTATAAAAACTATTTTAATTTTTTTTTATTTGTCGCGAGACAAAGGTGCATCATGGCACACCTCCGCGACATCGCTGTCAAAAAAAAAATATTCGACACATCCAAATTTAAGATTCATCTGTTTTTACATTCATAATAGTAGTAAATATTTTCTATTCTCTTTTAACTTTAAAAGGACCTGTCTTATTTTAAAAATCTACTTTGAGGAATTGAGATAAACATAGGGTGACCATTTTTTTCTGAACTCAAATCAGTACGCCTAAGTTATTTTTTTGTCTAGAAATAACTCTCTGAAAACTCTTTTCTATGGGAAAACACTGATGATATTTTCAACATTCCAAAAATTTCGGACAATTAGTATTTCAGCAAAACAACTGTTAAAAAATAACCTTCATTATTTTAATTTCATTTGTCGTTATTTTTAAAAAAAAGTAGTTGACTTCAAACAACTTGATTAAAATTTTTTAGCGTTGCAGTTCAGAAAATATAACAAAAACCCAAAGGCTTTGAAAATAATAAAATTCCTCAAATTCTGAGGACTTTTCCCTTAAGTTTTGATAACTCTTGTTCTGAGCGCTTTTCCATTAAATTCGGATGACATTACCTCATGGAGTATTTTAGAATTATTTGGATTCGTGCAATTACATTATATTAAAAATAATATGGAAAATCCATCATCTCGTAAACTTTTCGTTATTTAAAACGTCAAAGATTCTGTGCGCCTTATTATATAAATTTATAAAGGTCAAAATAACCTCATGCTCAGATTCATTTTTGCATTTAAGAACCTCTTAATTTATGAACTCTAAGCTCCTTAGAATTAATTATTATAAATTTATTATTGTTAGACTTAATTTGTAAAAAAAACACCCTGACAACTTATTTTATGGAAATTTAAGTAAAACTATTTTTTTTGTTGAAATATTCAAAAATCAGTACAATCAGTACATATTTTAAAAAATCAGTACAAATCAGTACACCGTTTTTTGATCAGTACACGTGATCAAAAATCAGTACATGTACTGATCAAATCAGTACGAATGGGCAGCCTAGATAAACACCCATCTTTTTAAAAAGTTCTATGATAAATTTTAACAAATTAAAATTAAACAGCAACACATACAAACGAAAAAAATAACGGTAACTGTCATATTGCAGCACTGACACATTGACACAAACATCAAGTAGTATGTTTTTTTTTTAAGTCTTTATTTTTACTTCTTCATCAACATCACTTTTCCTAAACAACACTGGTGAAAAATGGACTTCCACAGACAAACTCATACTCATACATTTAAACTATTCCAGTAAAAGGTGAGAAGACATAATTGTTGTATGTGTGTGTTTGAGTGTATATGTGTGTGTGTGTCCCAGGTATAAAGTGATGTCCAACTGTTTATTTATGGACGACATTTCCTTTAAAATTTATTATAAAACTTAAAAGTTGTTGGTTACAAATTTTTGTTGTTGATGTTGTTATTGTTGTTTATAGGTGTATGTATGTGTGTGTATGTGCGAAGTATGATGGAAAAATAAAATAAATACTGACAACATTAAAGAGTAGAAAAGAAAATTATTAAGTGTCACTGGGGATGATAAGTGGGCTAAAGTTAAGAACAAAAAAAAAAAACAAAAAAAAAAACTGTAAACTATGACAACTACTACTACTTCCACATCAAGGATGACCACAACAACAATAACGTAAGACATAATGTCCATTGTAAAACCTAAAAAAAACAAAAATTTAAATTTGACCTAACCGAATATGTAAGTACCCTTCATAATTAAAAAATAAATATTGCAAACAAATTTATTTGAAATATAAAATTTAAAAAAAAAATATTTGAAAAAATTTTGTTAAAAAAAATGGTAAAGGAAATTGATTAAAATTTTTTTAATTTTTAGGTTATGTGGAATGTATACATATTTTCGAGGTATCCTTACATTTTTTTTCATAATTTTGAAACCCCTTACCCCATATCACTCAAACTTCTCGGAGCAACAACAAGTAAAAATGTCAAGTTTCAGTGATATCCGTGTAATATCTTGGCCTTTAACGCCATTTCAACATCATTGATCAATACTATGTATACACTCAAAAAATGATGTCATTAACTGTTTGTAGCTTATTTAAAAAGTTTTACGTTTTGTTGTTTTTAAAAGAAAAAAACATTTGTTTAATGTTCACTTTTTTTATACCCTCCACTCTAGTGATAGAGGCTATATATAAGTTTGCCTTTCCGTTTGTAACACCTCGAAATATTGGTCTAAGACGCCATAAAGTATATGGGGCATTCCATGTGAAATCGGACACTTTGAAAAACTTTTTTTTTAGATTTTTTCAATTTGTTTACAGTTTTTAGTACCCTTCGAAAACTCCTTCGTGGTAAATTCTCAGATTTTTTTTGATGACCCGTTCAAAAGATATCGAATTTTTAAAAATTGGCAGTTTGTTCCTTTACTCAAACTTCTTCAATAATGGTCCGAATTTCAAATTTTTTTTTCAAAATTTTTGTTTTTTTACGTACTTTCTAAAAAAAAATCCCAAAAAATTCTTAAAAGCGCTCTAGTATGCGACTTTTAAGTTTTAAAATTTAAATCTCATTTTTGATAATGTTTGTACTCTTCGATTTTTTTGAAATTTTTTGGTGTAAAACTTCTATCAATTCTACAAATTTTTTGCCCAGGAAGATCGTGGGATAACGATTATTACTATTTTTTAAAATTTTTTTAAAAAAATTTATTGTAATTTTTCAATCTTAAAATCATTTCTACTGCTCCAATGGTGCGTCATAGAGAGGTCCTTTATAAGACCGACCCCCATTAATTTTTACGTCTTAACATTTCTTTGGAACAAACTAATACTCTATCTCCAATTTCTAAGGGGGCTCCCACACAAAACGACATTTTTTAAAATTTGTTCCAACCGCTCTAACTGCCCTAATAGTGCCCTTAAAGCAACAAAATGTATGACCGACCCACAATATTTTTTTAGTCCAAACATTTTCTCTGAACACACCTACCCTCTATCTTTAACTGTTAAGGCGGTCCCCATAAATTTTTTTTTATTTTTTGTAAATTTGTTTTATTTAATCAGCTTCTACCGGTCCAATGGTGCGTCCGAGAGGGGTCATTAGTGAGACCGACCCCCATTTATTTTTACCCTACAACATTTTTACAAAAAATACCTACGCCCTATCTCCACTCCCTAAGTAGGCTCCCATACAAAATTACATTTTTATAAAATTTGCTCCAACTGTTATTTGTATTGGAGCTTATTTAGGGAGTGAAGATAGGGCTTAGGTGTGCTTTGAAAAAATGTTGTAGGGTAAAAATAAATGGGGGTCGGTCTCACTAATGACCCCTCTCGGACGCACCATTGGACCGGTAGAAGCTGATTAAATAAATCAAAATTACAAAAAATAAAAAAAATTGTATGGGGACCGCCTTAACAGTTAAAGATAGGGGGTAGGTGTGTTCAGAGAAAATGTTTGAACTAAAAAAATATTGTGGGTCGGTCATACATTTTGTTGCTCTAAGGGCACTATTAGGGCAGTTAGAGCGGTTGGAACAAATTTTAAAAAATGTCGTTTTGTGTGGGAGCCCCCTTAGAAATTGGAGATAGGGTATTAGTTTGGTCCAAAGAAATGTTAAGACGTAAAAATTAATGGGGGTCGGTCTTATAAAGGACCCCTCTATGACGCACCATTGGAGCAGTAGAAATGATTTTAAGATTGAAAAATTACAATAAAATTTTTTCAAAAAATTTTAAAAAATAGTAATAATCGTTATCCCACGATCTTCCTGGGCAAAAAATTTGTAGAATTGATAGAAGTTTTACACAAAAAAATTTCAAAAAAATCGAAGAGTACAAACATTTTCAAAATTGAGATTTAAATTTTAAAACTTAAAAATCGCATACTAGAGTGCCTTTAAGAATTTTTTGGTATTTTTTTTTAGAAAGTACGTAAAAAAACAAAAATTTTGAAAAAAAAAATTTGAAATTCGGACCATTATTGAAGAAGTTATGATTAAAAGAAGTTTGAGTAAAGGAACAAACTACCAATTTTTAAAAATTCGATATCTTTTGAACGGGTCATCAAAAAAATCTGAAAATTTACCACGAAGGAGTTTTCGAAGGGTACTAAAAAATGTAAACAAATTGAAAAAATCTAAAAAAAAAGTTTTTCAAAGTGTCCGATTTCACATGGAATGCCCCATATATATATTCATTATCATCGATCGATTTTAAGACGATCTAGCGATGTCCGACCGTCTGTCCGTATGTCTGTCGGTTCATGTACCTGGTTAGGTTGGTATTGCAATCCAGCGAAATCGGTAAAGTGCTTCAAAAGTTATGAGTAAAAGGTTGAATTTCGGCAAGTGTTTTTCGTGAATGTATGAGGTAAAAATCACGCTAAGTGATTAGCAAAACCGTGAATTTCAGATTAGTTTCACCCAAGGTTGGCAATCGATACCCACCCAGAATAACGGTATTTGGCTATTGTACCGCAACCAATAAATATATGGACATTTTTGAAAGCGAATATTAAAGTCGATGAAATTTCTAGTATTTTTGATGTGCTACTTCGTGTTTGTACTGGTTGGTTTTCGAAATATATGCCAATACCCTTATAATACCATTTGGAACGGTATTTTAAAGGTATTGGCCTATATAACGAAAATGAACCGGTACAATCACGAAGTAAGACATCAAAAATACTAGAAATTTCATCGACTTTCATAATCGCTTTTAAAAATGTCCATATCTTTATTGGTTTCGGTACAATAGCCAAATACCGTTATTTTGGATGCGTATCGATTGCCAACCTTGGTTTCACCTTAAATTCACGTATTGAAAACCCGTTAAACATGTTTTAAAAACATTAGTAATACCAAATTCGCATTCATTTTTTTAAACATGTTTAACCACTTAAACACGTTTAAATTTAAACTTGTTAAGGTACATAAACATGTTTAAGTGCTTAAACATGTTTAAAAAAATTAATGCGAATTTGGTATAAGTCATAAAAATATTCTATAACGTATTTTTGTCACTCAAAAATATTTTTACACTAAAAAAATACACTCGAAAAAAATTTTACACTCAAAAAAAAAATTAAGTAATTTTTTTTTTTTCAAAAATTACTAAAAAAATATGTTTTACACAAAACAAAATATTTCTAAACAAAAATCTTATTTTTTTCACGTTAGAAAATTTACTTTAACTTAAAAATATCTTTGTGGAGGGTATTTATAGATTCGGCCAAGTGTTTTAAAAATAACTACATAAAAAATAAAGACTTTCATTAGAATTCAGTTTTTAAAATCATTTATTTTTGTTCTGTTAGTAAATATAAGTGATTCTTCTTTAATTTTCAATTTGTGTACGTCAGTTTTTTTAAATTGTTGGCATTTTTTAAGGAGAATTCATTAGTTGGTACCTACTAGGGTGGCTCGTTTTTGGGCTTTTCTCTCTGATCAAATTCTAATACCCGCCAAAAGTGTCGGTCCCCTAAGGGTAAGTCACATGCAAAATATCACTCCGATCGGAGTTTATCTTCTGTCTCCACTTTGAGCCTCAAAATTGGGGTTTTTGCAAAAAAGGACTTTTTAAAAAAGTAAAAAAAATTAATTATTTTTTTTTATTAAAATAATTAAAAAAATTTTTTTGTATAATATTTGATCGTAAATACTTAAATATGAAATTTAAAGATTTTACGATATCATTAACCCGTTCAAACTTGATACCAAAAAAATGCCATGATTTTGGGTGCATTCTCAAAACACTTTTTTTCAAAATTTGAAAATTTTATTGAAAAAAAAATTTTAAATATATAATTTTTTCTTACTGACTTCATTAGGAACACCTTGGAGAAGAAAAATGTAAAATATGGCGGATATCCATCGGACCACTTTTCGGGAATCGCGAGGGGAAGTTAGCGGATTTCAAGGAAATGTTGTTTTTATCAATAATTTGGATTATTAAAATCTTATAAATTTAATTTTTGGGCAAATTAACGGTTTTTTGGTGTCGTGGCATTCTATTAGATAACTGCAAGTCTGTCATGAAATCTTACCGATCTAGGACGTCTTTAACCCACATTGGCTGGGGGTCAAAAATGACCCCCGCAGGAAATTTGAAGTTTAGAGCTTAAATTTTGTGCTATAAACAAGTATTAAACGGCTTTTGTGTTTTGTACCTCAGATATTATTTCGTATTAATATATTATCTTTAAAAAAATCGTTAACCCTTTTTGGGGGTCAAAAATAACCCATTCAATAAAAAAAAAATAAATTATAGAAAATTAATTTGTGGCAATCTATTAGATAACTTTAAATCAGCCCTAAAAGCTTACCTATTTAAGATATATTTAACCCATATTGGCCAGGGGTCCAAAATGACCCCGTCAAAAACTTTTAGACATAGTGCTTGATTTATTTGATATCAACAAAATATATATTTTTTACTGAATCGGTCATTTTTGACCCACTACCAAAAAGGGTTAACGATTTTTTTAAAGATAATATATAAATACGAGATAATAGTTGGGGTACAAAACACAAAAGCCGTTTTATACTCGTTTATAACACAAAATTTAAGCTCTAAACTTAAAACTTTCTGCGGGGGTCATTTTTGACCCCTAGCCAATGTGGGTTAAAGACGTCCTAGATCAGTAAGATTTCATGACAGACTTACTGTTATCTAATACAATGCTACGACACCAAAAAACCATTAATTTGGCCAAAAATTAAATTTATAAGATTTTATTAATCCAAATTATTGATAAAACCAATATTTCCTTGAAATCCGCTTACTTCCCCCCGCGATTCCCGAAAAGTGGCCCGACGGATATCCGCCATATCTCACATTTTTCTTCTCCAAGGTGTTCTTAATGAAGTCAGTAAGAAAAAATTATATATTTAAAATTTTTTTTTAATAAAATTTTCAAATTTTCAAAAAAGGTGTTTTGAGAATGCCCCCAAAATCATGGCATTTTTTGGTATCAAGTTTGAACGGGTTAATGATATCGTAAAATCTTTAAATTTCATATTTAAGTATTAACGATCAAATATTATACAAAAATATTTTTTTTAATTATTTTAATAAAAAACTTAAAATATATATATTTTTTTTTTTTAAAAAGTCCTTTTTTGCGAAAACCCCAATTTTGAGGCTCAAAGTGGAGACAGAAGATAAACTCCGATCGGAGTGATATTTTGCATGTGAGTTACCCTTAAGGGACCGACACTTTTGGCGGGTATTAGAATTTGATCAGAGAGAAAAGCCCAAAAACGAGCCACCCTAGTACCTACTCCTGTGGGTTATTTTTTTTTAGAAAAAAAATCCAAAAAAATTTTGTAGAAAAATTAAAAATTATTTATAAAAACATGTTTGTATCAAGTGTAGATGGTTGCCGGATCGATTTGCTAACATTTTATTAAAAACTTTTTAAAAAATAATTCAACAGAACAATTTTAAAAAATAACCTACGAAGTCATTAATTTTAAATGTTTTAGGCTGGATTACTCAATGCTCCGTTAAAAAATAACTCTCCGTTAAATTTAACTTTTTCAAACAAATTTTGACATAAGGCTCCGTTAAATCGGCAGTTAGCAGCTAACATTTCATTGAGTAATCCGCCCTTAGTAGGTTATTTTTTTTATACCCTCCAACTACAGTATGGGGGTATACTCACTTTGTCATTCCGTGTGTAACGCATCGAAATATCGGTCTAGGACCCCATAAAGTATATATATTATTGATCAGTGATCGATTCTAAGACATTCTAGCGATGTCCGTCTGTCCGTCCGTCCGTCCGTCCGTCCGTCCGTCCGTCTGTCCGTCTGTGGAAGACACGATACAGTCTAAAATAATAGTGATAGACTCCTGAAATTTGGCATATATATGTCTTATGTTCATAGGCTGGTTAAGTTCGGAGATGGGCAAAATCGGACCAGGGGGTAAAAAGTTCCCCCTTGAAGAACTAAACCAACCTCTGAAAAATATCATATTTTTACATGATTTTTTTTTGTTTTTATTTAACAAATTTTAAATTTAATTTAACAAAAAAAATTATGCTACAAGATATAGGATCCTTAAAGGATCCTATATAAAAATTCCTTATTTTCTATAAAAATTTAATAATGTTTTTTATTTGAAAATCTAAAACAGAATGAATTTATTATTTTTGGTATTTTTATAAACAATTTCCAGTTTGACAATAAAAACAAAATTATAATAAACACAGAAGAGAATGTAGGGAAGTAGCCCCTACATTACTCCCCTTCCTTAAAAAAAAAATAAACATAACAAACAAAAAAAATCTAATAATATTTCTGGGGAGGAGTAATGTACATAGTGCCTTTGGATAACTACATTTTAACAAATAAGCAGAATATATTTATATATGAGAATAGCTATTAAATTCGGGAACGATAAGTTATTGAATTATTAAAATTGATCTAATAGATTTGCGAAACAACTGCCATGAGTTTTATTTAGAAAAGTCCTTAATATTTTGAAAGGTCCATATTCTGTAATAATCTTGATTGCATTATAAAGTTGGGTTTCAAATTCCTGAATGATCAAATTTATTTGATGCATAAGAATTTGAACGGAGAATGAAATATTTTGTATTGTTTTTTTTTTTATTTATTAACACGATATTGATTGAAGAAATTCTTGTAGTCCATTGCGAAAAATTTATGATAGCGTGATGATTTGATATTAATATTGCAAAAATCCAATTGATGAATAACTCGTTTCGATTATTTTCGATACGTCTTGAATAGATTAATTTCTTTTGATACAATCCTTCTTGTAAAATTCGCTATATTCGCCAGCTCCTGGCAAGATCGCCAAATATAGGATCCTTAAAGGATCCTATATAAAAATTCCTTATTTTCTATAAAAATTTAATAATGTTTTTTATTTGAAAATCTAAAACAGAATGAATTTATTATTTTTGGTATTTTTATAAACAATTTCCAGTTTGACAATAAAAACAAAATTATAATAAACACAGAAGAGAATGTAGGGAAGTAGCCCCTACACAAGAAGTCCATGGTCCTCCATTTGGACCCACAGAATTAGAAAATATCGTTTTACGGTCCGCCCCCCCCCCTTTATGGGCGTGGAATAATTTTTTTTTTTTATATAATGATAAATTTGTATTTCTTTAGTGCAAAATGCATAAGAATTATTTTTTTTAACACTTATTCGAGAGGAATTGTGCCCCCCAATTACCACTACAGACCCCCCCCAAAAAAAAAAGAGACGCCCCTGCATTTTTTTTTTATTTTTATTTATTTGCATGTTGGAGGGTATAAAAGATTCGGCACAGCCGAATTTAACACTCTTACTTGTTTTTTTTTTAATTTGATAGTAAAAATGACTGAGCAAACAATAATTTTAAATGTTTTCGTAGGTTATTTTTTTCGAATGTGTTGTTAAAAAAATTAAATAAACTTTATTTTTTAATTTTTTGATTTTTCTGTTAGTACAGATCGAGCACGGGCTCTAATTCTATTTGTTATAAGGGTTTTGAAAAATGTAGTAGAAAAATTTTAATTTCTAAAAGCTATTTTTTTAATGTTTAATGTTATTTATTTAAGAAAAATTTTGTGAACAGTAAAAACTAAATGTAGCTGCTTCTTAAAACAATGAATAATAACTGGGATGGTTTTCAATTGTTTAATCACTTCTTTTAAAAGTGTGTTTCTTTTGTTTTTACTTACAAAATATTTTGAGTGTAATTTATGAGGTCCCAGACCGATGTTTTAAAGCGTTACAAACGGAATGACAAACTTATTTATACCCCTTATTACTTAGTTGAAGACCAAACCAAGAGTAGCATCAGTAGATCAACCAAACAACAAACAGATTTTGACTAAAGTGTAAAATGAAGTTTAAAGTTTTCCAAAACCAAAAAATTATATATATGAGGCATTCCACACCACCTGTTCCACTACAGAAAAACCATAGTGGTTTCAATGAGATTAAATAAAAATGACTATTAAATAAAAAAAATAAAATTGAAGTTTTTTCACAAAGTGGGCCTTGTAGGCGTGGTCAAATATTGAAAATATCTAACTTTTTTGCCTGAGCATCTTTATTTCAATATTTATGCAAATTAAATGAAACACAGTAAAGTCTTAAGGACAAACGTTTTTTTTATAGATTTTTGTATGGGCTATCGATTAAAAAAATAATAATTGGAAACTTTTCAGTAGAAGTTCTGAATTTTTTAAATTTAAACTTTATTTATCAAAAAACACGCCGCAATTTTATTTTTTTTTTTTTTAATTTTTTAAAAAAAGTTAAAGTGCTTTTATATCTGTTCTGAAATTTTCAGAGATGTGTTTTGCCTTGTTTTCAAGAAATCAAATGTCAAAGATTGCAATACGCTAATTTTATACAATAATGGTGTATAAAACGTGTGCGTATGAGTAATATCAATACTTAAAAAATATTTTAAGAGGCGATGGGAGCGTGAGTGAGTTTTTATTTACGATCACGCACGCTAATGAAAGAAAAAAAAAATATTCAAGCACGATATTTTATTTTACTCACGCTCACGCGAACATCGTGACCGTGACTTATTTTTTTCTGCTCACGTGTGCGTGAATGAGCGTGAGCAAAATAAAATATCGTGCGTGACTAAATTTTTTCTTTCATGAGCGTGCGTAATCGTTGTTAAAAACTCACTCACGCTCCCATTGCCTCTTAAAATATTTTTTAAGTATTGATATTACTCATACGCACACTAGGGTGGATCGAATTTGGCTTTTGGGCGAATTTCGTTCCGGCTCACCGACAGATGTGTTGGAATTAGAGTTTTTCACGGGAATTCCCGGGACGGGATTTCCCGGGAATTCCCGTGAATTTTCGATCCCGAAATCCCGGGAAATAGAGCGGGAATTCCCGGGAATTTTCGTTTCTTTGAAATTGTTGATTTTTCGACTTCTATTTTATTATTTTGTATGTTATATTTTAGAGATTTGTTTAAAATTCTTAATAATTGATGGCAGAAACGTACGCAGGGACCAGGAGGGCCCAAAAAGTATTCCAAGAGAGACCTTCTAACTAAAAAATTTCATAAAATCTAAGACTTACGAAATGAAAAAATGTCTCACAATATCTAAATCTTCAATAGGATATAAGTATCAAAATTTGATACTTTTTTTTAAAAGCGGAGAAATTTTCTTTCTGAGACCTGCATCAGAAAAATTTGCAGTATGATTATTTGTTTCTATAGAAAATATTTATGTCTCTGAACATAATTCTTTTTAAATCAATAAATTGATATAATGACTCTGAAATTAACGGATTTTTCGTTTAGAAACCAGAATTTTTAAATTTTTTTAATAATTTTTTTGGGGTAAATTTTCTTATAATTTCATTTCTCTGAAACAGTTACATTCAGTTTCAGGGACATAATTGAGAAATTCCTCTGAATCAATTTCATTGTGTTTTAAAAGCAAAGCGTTGAGAACCAATTGTAAAAATGAACTAAGATGAATTAGAATTAATAATGAAGTTTTATTATTAAAACAGATAAAGTGATGTGAAATAACATATTCCATTAAAAATTCTTTGACATATTTGGGCTGTTTTTTTTATAAAAACTGGGTACCAAAAATTTTTCTTTTTTTCTCGAAACTTATTTTTTGTTTGTTTTAATGGTACTAAATAAGATTTTTATTGTGTTAATAAACATTATAAACAGTGCAATCGCATCAATTAGGTTTTTATGCATATTTTTTGACAAAAAATTAGGTTTTTAGTTTTTGCGGGAATTCCCGGGATCCCGGGAAATTTAAAAATGAATCCCGCTTTCCCGGGAAATGAAAAAGTCCGGGAAAAGAAAAACTCTAGTTGGAATAAACCTAAAAACATTGTGGTTAAATTTTCATGCAGATCGGTGGTCATCTTCCGCTGCCGAAATGACGTTGAAAATCCGCGATTTCTTAAAAAATAGTATTTATTTCAAAAAGTTGCCAAAATTACAAAAATCACTTAATCTTCTTTTTTATTTCAGTCGATCTTTTCAATTCGATCATATTTTCTTAGAAAAAAATTTCAGCTTAATAGGACATTGTTAACCCCTCTAAAACGGTTGCCAAAAATGACCCATTCATTTTGCGCTAAACTCAAAACCACCAAATTTAAAAAAAAAAAAAATTTTTTGATTTTAAGTTGCACAATCTAAAGTTTTTATTGCATTTATTTTAAGTATATGAAAGTTCGTTTGACAAAATTTTTTTTTGAAAAAATACGAAATTCTTAAACAGCGCGTGTAACGGTCTGTTTCCAGGACATTTTGGGAAAATTGCACTTTTTTTTAAAAACTCAACATTTTTAGTTAAAAACTTTTCATTTTACACTAGATTTATTATAAATTATAAAACTTAATATAGAAATGTTGGATTTTAAGAAATTCTTTAACCCTAAACAGCTTTGGGCCCTAAATGACCCATGATGAACAAATGCATCTAGCAATAAACTGCATTTGGCGGGCGACTAACCATTGGGAACATATTTTTTTAGTTAAAAATGGGAGCGTGAGTAAAGATGGGAGCGTGAGTAGAGACGAGAGCGTGAGTGAATTTGACCAACTCACGCTCACGAAGAAAAAAATGTTCACGCAGGCAATTTTTTAAGTTTGCATACATTTTACGCAGGATCACGCATAGGCGTAGATAGCCCTGTCTGGGGGGGGGCTTTAGCCCCCCCCAGAATTTTAATCATTTACAATTTTTTTTTTTAATAATTTAATGATTTCATTAATTTTTGCAACACTAAATAATAATAATATGTAATGAGTCTTTAGGACTCGTTATGATTATTCAATGAGTCTTAAGGACTCGTAATGATTATTATATAAGATCTCATAGATTTTCCCATTGATAAATAGTCTGAATTATTGAAAAAAGTTTTTATATGAATCTGATGTTTTTGTCAGTAATAAAAACTTTACTGAATCTTAGGGTTTTACCTTCAGAAAAACATTTTAACTTCTCTGAATTAAAAAAGTTTCTAAATTCTAAGGGGTTTTTTTTATAGACAAAAGTTATTGAAAGAAAGAATCTCAGAATTTTGACTAATAATCATCAACTTTTGCAATCATCAGAACTTTTTCTTGAAAAAAATCATAGTAATCTAATGAGTTTACTATAGGAAAAACATTACAAATCTTTCATTCTCAAAACATATCTAGGAGTTCTAAATTTCCGAAAAATCTACAGAATTAAAATTAAAAAAAAAAAAAAATTATAATTTTTAACCGCTTTCGGGGGGCATTCATTTCTAGGACATTAGACGCATGTTAAAGGGAACGCTTCAGGAATAGGTCTGGGTTTTTCTATTAAAAAAATACCAAAAATTAAAAAAAATCTAGGGGGGCTTTAGCCCCCCCCAGAAATATTGGCTTCCTACGCCAATGGGATCACGTGAGTGACGCTGTAATCACGCTCACGAAAACTCCACATAACTATATTTAGACGTGTTTTATTTTTCTGTCACCATAAAAAATCATGCAAACTCACGAAATTTCACTCACGTTTACGAGTGAATCCCTTGAAATTTGTGCCACGTGTGCATTTTTACAAATTATATTTTTAATGCAAAATAAAAAAGTGATCCATATATTTTATTTAAACAAGTTTATATATTATTTCCCGTTTAAATGCAACCACGCCGAAAGCATTATCCTCTTAAATGCCAGAATGCAGCAAGCAAATATTCTATTGAAATTATTCAGCAATATGTATTCTTATTTAAATGTGAATTACTTTTTGTGTCAAATAGAAATAAATGGTTAATGGTGGGTACGGAAAAAGCTTTAAGGGTGGGTGCATTTAAGCGGGAATACTATTTGAATGCTATTTGAACTTTTTTTGTTTCATTTGCATTAAAAATATAATTTTTAAAATTGCACTGTTACACGTGAGTAAAATTTCGTGAGTTTGCATGATTTTTTATGGTGACAGAAAAATGAAACACGTCAAAATTCAGCTTGAGTGAGATTAAAGTGTGACACTCATGTAACCCTGCGTAAAATGTATGCAAAATTCGAAAATTTCTTGCGTGAGAAATTTTTTTTCTTCGTGAGCGTGAGTTGGTCGAATTCACTCACGCTCCCATCTCTACTCACGCTCCCATCTTTACTCACGCTCCCATCTTTACTCACGCTCCCATCTTTACTCACGCTCCCATTTCTAATTGAAAAAATATGTTCCCAATGGCTAGTCGCCCGCAAAAAGCGGTTCATTGCTAGATGCATTTGTTTATCATGGGTCACTTGGGGCCCAAAGCAGTGTAGGGTTAAAGAATTTCTTAAAATCCAACATTTCTATATTAAGTTTTATAATTTAAATAATAAATCTAGTGCAAAATGAAAAGTTTTTAACTAAAAATGTTGAGTTTAAAAAAAGTGCAATTTTCCTAAAATGTCCTGGAAACAGACCGTTACACGCGCTGTTTAAGAATCTCGTATTTTTTCAAAAAAATTTTTTGTCAAACGAACTTATATATACTTGAAATAAATGCAATAAAAACTTTACATTGGGCAATTTAAAATAAAAAAAAAATAAAATTTTAAATTTGGTGGTTTTGAGTTTAGGGCAAAATGTATGGGTCATTTTCGGCAACTGTTTTAGAGGGGTTAACAATGTCCTATTAAGTTGAAATATTTTTCTAAGAAAATATGATCGAATTGAAAACATCGACTGAGATCAAAAAGAAGATTAAGTGATTTTTATAATTTTGGCAATTTTTAAAAAAAAATACTATTTTTTAAGAAATCGCGGATTTTCAACGTCATTTCGGCAGCGGAAGATGACCACCGATCTGCATGAAAATTTAACCACACTGTTTTTAGGTCTATTCCAACACATCTGTCGGTGAGCCGGAACGAAATTCGCCAAAAAGCCAAATTCGGTCCACCCTAACGCACACGTTTTATACACCATTATTGTATAAAATTAGCATATTGCAATCTTTGACATTTGATTTCTCGAAAACAAGGCAAAACATATCTCTGAAAATTTCAGAACAGATAGAAAAGCACTTTAACTTTTTTTTAAAAAATTAAAAAAAAAAAAAAATAAAATTGCGGCGTGTTTTTTGATAAATAAAGTTTAAGTTTAAATTTAAAAAATTCAGAACTTCTTCTGAAAATATTCCAATTTTTATTTTTTTGATCGATAGCCCATACAAAAATCTATAAAAAAACGTTTGTCTTTAAGACTTTACTGTGTTTCATTTAATTTGCAGACATATTGAAATAAAGATGCTCAGGCAAAAAAGTTACATATTTTCAATTTTTGACCACGCCTACAAGGCCCACTTTTTGAAAAAACTTAAATTTTATTTTTGTTATTTAATAGTACCCTAAGAGCGAATACTTTGCAAATGATTTCATATTGACACGACACAACTTTTTTTTTGCTGAACATTTGGTGTGGAATGCCTCATATATAAAAAAGTTTATTTGTTGTTGTTTTCTTTATTTCATACTTTTATAGCAACTCTACTTCTAAAGGACATTGACAACCTTAAACGGACAAACGTCAAAAAACTTGGAGAAAAAACTTTTGTTTTAAGTATTTTTCAATTTTGATATTTAAAAAAATAAAAGCACTTTATAGGTAAACCTTTGGGGCTACTAGAAAACAAAATTTTTTTATGTACAGTTTTTAATATAAACAACGATTGATAACAAATGTCCAATAGCGCAGTAAACGTCACACATGAAAATGTATTAGCCAAACTGATAATCACTTTAAACATTTTTGCTTGTGAAATTAACAGATCTATTATAATATACTATTGTAAAATACTTGATTTTTTCTTAACTCAATTAAGATCAAACAATTTTTTTTTTTAAATTTCGATTACACTGTGCAAGACAAATTTTTATTTTAAATGAAATAAAAAAAAAAAGTATACTACCAGTAAAAAAAAAAACAGAAGAGCTTTAAAAACTTAGCATTGTAGCAAGGATCACAGAGTAAATAAGGATGTCCAGACTTTAAAGTTGGTGATACTCAAGGAGAGGAATTTCATGCAATGCATGTTTTTTCCCTTTGGCCATAGAACAGCATAAACAAAATATCTTTGCGAATCAAAGAATTTGCTTTAAAATGGCATCGATTCGTTAGTGCATATTTTTGCTTATTTTGCTTAAAATGCATATTTTTGCATATTTTGCTATTATTTCGCTATAAATGCATATTTTTAGGTCATATTTTGTACAAATTTTAGATTTTTTAGTATTTTTAGCTATTTTAAAATTTTTTTATTTTTTGTATTAAAGCAATTAATAAATTTTTTTAGATCATTTTTATTTTTTTAATAATTATTAACATTAATTAATGTTACATTTTATACACACTGTATAAATGTATATCTACCCAGGCAGAAAAATACAAACGGGCCAGTACAGCTAAAGTACTTGGCACGGTGGTACAAGTACTGTCAACTTTCTTATATAAGTACTGCGTAAGTACGAGATTTATAACACCGCTGCAATATAGTGCCGTAGGTTCTCAAAGCTCTGGCAAAGTACCTTAAAACTAAATATATATTGTTGTGGCAGCGCTTCAAAAACAAAAATTGGGGTGGTTTCCCAGCACTTAAAAAAATTCTAGAGAGTTTTTAGAAGAATTTGTGGTGGAATCCAATGTTTTCTTTAGAGAAGGTATTAATCTATGAACTAGAAATATATTTTAATTTTTTTTTTTTTTTAAGTTATACCATTAAATGGGCAACCTTTTAAATTTAATGTGTTGGCTTTTTGCTGCGATATGCCAGCCCTAGCTTATATTAAATGTTGCAAAAGTTATGTTGGTTTCTTTTCGTGTGAAAGATGTACAGTAGCGAGTCCCAAATAATTATTTTTTAAAAAGCTTTCGATTAACAAATGCCACAATAAATTTTTAAAGGGAAATATTATTAATAAAATTACCGATTTTTTAACTACCAGACATTCAGCCTTACCACAAGAAAATAAAATAAATTTAAAATGAGCTCTTAATTTTATTTCCATACAAATTGTTTTTGTTTTTAATATCGACTTTCAAAAAATGTATAGAAAATTTAAAATTTAAAATAAAACTTTTATTAAAATAGACTTTTTGTTTTCTTGTGGTAAGGGCCATTGTCTTCAAAAGAAATCGAATTGTACAATGTTAAAAATTGAGATAAAAATATTGTTATGATAGGCCTTTTTTGTTGGCAAACTTAGATTGTTAACTTGCATCAAAACGAAAAAAAACGAAACGTTAACTTCCATAAATTTCTCAATTTAATTTAGCGTCGTTTGGAATAGTTTTTTAAAATATTACACATTTTTGATGAAATATTGATAAAATTAGTTTATTAAATGCAATTTAGCTTGAAACCAAGACAAAAATATTTATCTTTTTTATTAATGCCAAAGAGTGCCATTAACAATAAGAGAATCATCCACAATGTATGCAAGTTAATTTTGAACTTCTAGAATTTTGAGCGTTAACACTAATGTGAACTTTGTGTGGTAGATCACTGATAACTATGCCAAAAAAAAAACGCCAGATGAAACAATTGCTATTGCACTGTTACACAAATAATTGTAATAAAAGAATTTAATAAATAGTAAAAATATAAAAAACAAGTAAAAAAGTTAAATTCGGCCTTGCCGAATGTAGTGATACCCTCCACAATTTCTAAAAGATTATTGCAAAAACTTTATTTAAAAGAAAATCACTTTTGAAAAAAAAAAATTTTGTGAAAAAAAAATTCCGCGAAAAAAAATTTGGAAAAAAATCCGCGATTTTTTTCTTTTTTTGTCTCAAAATATGTTGGTACTTGTTTAAATACCAATTGGTGTTCAATAATGTTCACATAAGTCAACCAGCAGCTGAATTAAAGCATTTTGTATTTTTAGATTATGTTGAATGTACGAAAATTTTTGAGGTATCCTTACATTTTCGCTCATAACTTTTGAACCGCTGAACCGATATCGCTCAAATGCAATACCAAACTTCTCAGGAGAATTTCCAATAAATATGTTAAGTTTCAGTTAACTCCGTGTAATATTTTGGCCGTGATCACCATTTCCACAGACAGACGGACAGACGGACAGACGGACATCGCTAGAATGTCTTAAAATCGATCGGGGATCATGAATATATATACTTTATGGGGTCCCAGACCGATATTTCGATGAGTTACAAACGGAATGACAAACTTATATACACCCTCTATCACTAGAGTGGAGGGTATAAAAATATTCTTTAAAAAATTGTACATAAGTAATGCCAAAGCACTTTAAAGGTTGTAATTTGAAACGTTGGCAAAGCGCTTCATTTTACAAAATATAAGTGCTTTGGCAGTACTTTATTTTTTATACCGCTGGCAATTTCTGCGTGGGTAAGCTTACAATGCCAGATAGAATTCAAATGTTACGTTTTTTTTAATAAAAGTAAAAAAACAAGTGGATTTTTATGATTTTTAGTGCATATTTTAAGATTTTTAAGACTTTCTAGTGCATATTTTAGTCGCCCAAAACATTGTTTTTTAGTGCATGTATGTCCTGTCCCTGGTGATAATCATAATTCACAAGTTGCCTAAATTACTGCCGCGAAAATTAACCTTGCAAGCGTTAAAAACAAAACAAATTTTAATTTAACAAATTTTTAAAAAAATTAATAAAAGAACGCCAAAAAATTATTTAGCAATTGAATTTTAATGACAAATCATTAACGATCAAACTTAAATATTAATACATATTCGACTCTACTCCCATTGGGAATTAGAAGGCAAAAATTGTACCATCGTAGTAAGATCACGATCATCAACTAACAAACAAAAAAAATATTAAAAACAGTCATACATGCGATTAACCTTGTATTTTTTTCTCGATTGTTTAAAAAGTTTCAATACCGATATTTTACCATGTACCCATCAAAATGGGAGTGTTTGGACGAAGTGGCTATGGTCAAAAGTAAAACGGGCTCGAATGTTGTATAAAAACTCTGTTCCATTAATTGGCCCTCTCACAGATTCTTTAGAAGTAGTGTCTGCACTTTAAAAAAGTGTGACATAGCCAAAATGCAAGGCCCTTCTGTTTTGAAATAAAATCGGGATTAAAATAAATCGTTGAAAATAACTTCAAATTATTCTATCAACAAAATCCCTGTTTCCGCATAACCGTATATGCTCTTACCCATACAAATTTTAAATTATCCACTCTTATTTTTAGCGTGTATAATTATCGGCGGTAATTTCAAGCGTAGATAAAAAGTGTAGTCAAGTTCACGTTTTTAATGAAATAGCATAGATACAACCTTATTTTCTTCTAATAGCACAGACATAACCCCTTTTTTCTTGTTTGCCTCAATAAACTTTGACACACACCAACAGTGATGCCAAGTACGTTCTGTTAAACGTGGATGCGTTTTCGGTTAAACGTTTAATATTATCGTATATACGGTTATGCGAAAACAGGGATACATCATCAATACTTTTGTTAGAAAATTGTTATTTTTTTGTAAGAATTTAGTAAAAACAAAGATAAAAAGTGATTTTAGCTTGGCAAATAAAATGTTTAATTTTTTCTTGTCCGCCTGGCAACCACTATCAGGAAATCCGACTCATGTTTGTGCTGCTACACCAGGAGCGGACCCAGAGGGGGGGGGCGAGAATGGGATTTCTCCCCCCAAAATAATTTTGAAAGAAAAAAAGAAAGGAAAAGAAAAAAAGAAAAAAAAGAAAAGGAAAGATAGAAAGAAAATGACTATAATGTAAAAAACCATTAGGGGATTCATATGTGTGCTGATCATTTACGTCAGCACACGAAGCCTTAGGATAGAAAATTCGGAATCAAAGAAATTGCATATGAAAAATTTAGATGGCAATAGAGTCGTGGAGATTTTCTAACCGAATAACTTTCCTTATTATTTCTTTTGGAAAAAATATTATTTGTTATAGAAAAATGTTTCAAAATTTCAGACTTTACCTAGGAAGGATGGTGCTGCGATAGATATTAGTCATAAATAGAAACTGATAAATATCTGAAAAAAAATGTTGTTTTGCCTGAGCTGAGAATCGAACCCAGGCTTTAATTTGAAAGCAAGTTTTTTGGTTACTGCATGTTCTGCTGTTAGCAGATATTAAATACAGTTTTTGTTTTTGCCTTCTGTTATAGAAAACAAATTCACTCGTGTCAAGAGGGTGTGTTAATTTTTATTAGTGTTTTAATTTTTATTAAATAATAATAATTAGTTATTTATTCGACCTTTTAATTGTGAAATGAAACAGAGTTTATTCTGATTCGATGCCTTTTTATGTTCCCTAGTATGAATTAACATAACAAGTACTTATGATAACTCTACTTTCTTTATTGGGATATTCTCCCATTAAATACTCATAGAGTTTCTTGCTTTCAAAAATTTTGGTGCGAGAGAATTTGTTTTCTATAACAGAAGGCAAAAACAAAAACTGTATTTAATATCTGCTAACAGCAGAACATGCAGTAACCAAAAAACTTGCTTTCAAATTATTTATATTTGGTGCAATGCTGGTGGAACTTCGAAAATCATATTTGCTTTCTCAATAACAAGGGAAGTCTCCCTGGTGTCACCCCCCAATCTTCATGAAATTTGGATATATTGTTAAGAACGAAAATTAATTCGACACGTATTTTTTTTTTTAGCGGCCCAAACTCATTTTTAGGGGGGTCGATTTGTATGGGGGAAATTGACCTTTTTCAGTTTTTTACGATTTACGCCTATTTAAACAAAATTAATATAGGCATGTGTGAAATCAGATGAAAGGTACCCAGCAAAACTTTGGTAATGGGTAGTGATTATATAACACATTACCAGGTAATGTATATACCTTATTTGTAGCATTATTTTATGATGTCTTACCAAACATTTGCTCCACAACGTATTATTTTCAAGTGAAAAATAATGCATTACTAATAGTTTGCTACGTAATGCATGATTATTGGAAAAAATGTATTTCATATTTGTTATTTCGAAAAATTAAATCATGGATGACTTATATTTGGTTACGTTATGTATTATTTGAAAGTTTGAAATAACGCATTATTTATAATTGGATGCATAATGCATTACAATAACACAAAAAATAATTATTTTATAAAAAAATGCATAAGTTTAAACTAGAAATGGGCTCACGACAGGAAATTTCTAACGACACACACTCACGAGCATATTTTATCTACTTACACTCACTTACAATCAGGTGAGTAAATTTAATACAAAATTACTTTTTCACCACTCGTAACACCTTATATATTATCTTCTGGTATGCTTTATTATTTCATTTCTCGTAACCTATAAAAAATCATATATTTTACACCTTACTCGTATTCTTCGTTATAAATTTATGACTTATTTTATACCTTACTGGTATTCTTTGTGATAATGTGGATGCATTACTTTGAGTCTCATCGCCTGTTAAAATCATCAATGCTGCAATGTATAAAATAAGAGATCCTATACCTTATTTTATACCTTATTTGGTAATCTAAGTTTTGCTGGGTATTAAAAATACCTATCTCCTCGTGGTGCTAAAAACGGGTCAAAGAAGTTAATATTTTTCGACTTATTAACCAAAATGTCCTAAAATTTGTGGTGCTAACAACGGGTCAAAGAAGTTAATATTTTTCGACTTATTAACCAAAATGTCCTAAAATTTTGGTATTTTACTCAATATTACGAAAAGTTGTGCATGTTTGGACACGTTCTTAGCACATGTAAATAGGTTTTCCAAAGACATTTCTTTCGGTATGTAACATGACTAGGTTTCTTTGCATAATATAGGAGATAAACGAAAAAAACTAAAAAATGGCATTATCTTCCCCCCTCCTTTTTACCCCCTAAATATGAATTTGGGCAGCTAAAAAAAAATACGTGTCCCTTTATTTTTTCTGATCTACAAAATAAAACCAATTCCATAAAGATCCGCGGTGACACTAGGGAGACTTCCCTTGTTAGTTAAAATAATCCCAAAATAGGCACTTTATAAAATATTTTTTTTTTAATAATTTGACCTTGAATTTTATGGTCAAATTTATATTTTTAAAAAACCACCAACTCCATTGAAAAGGCCGTCAAAAATACTTTCAGAATCGTTTTTAAAAATAAATTTTTATCGCATCAAAGTGTCAATAAAAATTCAACCAAATATGTTCTTTGCGAAAAAATTAAAACTTCCCATCTCTGTAACTCTAAAAATATTTCAACAAAATTTTTTTTATTTGACCTTTAGATTACCTACTATTATCCTAACATTTTGGCATAATTATACTCAAATCGGTTTTTTGGTGTAGACCGTTGACGCGTTTCGCCCCATATACCCTCTATCACTAGAGTGGAGGGTACAAAAATGATTAAAAGGGATTTTAGCTTGGCAAGTACAATGTTTAATTTTTTCTTGTCCGTCTGGCAACCACTATCAGAAAATCCGACTCATGTTTGTGCTGCTACACTAATTGAACTTTGTACATGACTTCTAATTGAACTTTCTACATAAGGCATTTAAAATTATCAAATCCAAGTTTCATCGTATTAATTAAAAATGTATAGTAGATATAAACTTATGAAAATTTTCATGAAATTAATGAATAAAATCAGAGAAACAAATCTTATATTTAAAAAAAAAATATTATCTTTAATGTCAAAGTGCTCTTATTTTTTTTTTAGCAAACTCTGACAACAAACTGCATTTCAAAATTCATCTTTTTGACCTCAGTTACTTTAGATAAGACTACAATGTAAATAATTATGCTCTAATTAAACTTTCAACAATCATTCATTTCTCTTGAAGTCATAAGGATTAAAAATGAAAATTAATTGTAAAAAATTTCCACTAAAAGGACTTTAAAGCAAACAAAAAAAAGGAATGAAAAATATGCAAAAGAATTCAAGCAATATTTGCGGCCAAATATAGACTAACTACATTTAGTTTTGCACCACTTCATTATGTCGGAAATACAAACCAAGAAAAGAAAACAAAAAAAAAAAAAAAACGACAACACAATACTAAAAAAAAATATGGAAAGTTAAGTAGTAAGTGTTGAAAAATGATTCCCACAAGTTGCGTGACGGAATTTCAAAGGTTCAGGAAACAAAACTAAATATGTTACAAAAAAAAAAAAAATAGTCGATCTGAACCGACTTTAAAGGACTCTGCACCAAAATTGGCTACACACAGAAAAATTCTTAGATACGGAGTCAATTTTTTTATCAAAAAATTCGAAATTTAAAAAGAAATTGTCGTATAGAAAAATTGTCAGATTAAGTAACATTTTTGCTACATAAGAAATTTCTCAGACTCAGAATTTTCTTAGAATAATATTCACATTCTGTTTTTTTTTCTATAGAAAACTTCAAAAACACTTGCAGAAAATACCTAAGCTCAGACAAATTTACGTCCCTTAACATTTTTTAGCCAATAAATAAAATAATAAATATTCTTTGTAAAGAAATTCCCCAAGTCTTATACACTTTCTTAGACATTTTTCCTTTGAAAACGTTTTAGGTTCTAAGATATTTTTCTTATAGTAATAATCTCAAATTCTAAGACACGTTTCCTATAGAAATGTTCTTAAATTTTCAGACAAAATTTCAGATTCTGAGACTTCTTTTCATAGAAAGGGACTTACTTTCTGAAGTTCTCATATAGAATCAGAGACATTTTTCTATTCGGATTCTGAAACTTCTTTTCTATAGAAAGGGACTTACTTTCTGAAGTTTTCTTATAGAATTAGAGACATTTTTCTATGGAGTAAGTTTGGAGGCAATTATAAACGCTGTGGACTAGAATTAATCCAACCATTAGAAAATGGATCGGCTGTCTGCTGTCTTGTAGAGAAATTACATCCGGATGGTGGCTTGCAAGAGACAAAAGATATACATCGACGGGAACTCCACAGGAAGGAGTTTATTTGCCATTACTCTGGCTCTTGGTCGTAGAAGAAAATGTCGACTGGAAAATTGCTGACCACAATATCATAGCGATCCCTGAAATAGTTATGGATTTGGGATTTTCCATAAATCCGTGGAAACCTGAGATTGTATTGTTTACACGAATTTCTAAAGATTGAAAATTTTAGGAAAGACATGGTTAAGGGGTTAAAATCACACTTTCAAAGCATGCGAAATTTTTAAGAATTATTTTAGAATGTAAATTATCATATAACCAGAATACTGATGAACGATCGAGAAAGGCAAATAATGCTTCCATCGTAAGACATATCTTACTTTACGGATTATGATCTGGCACAGACTGCTAAAGGGTACTTTCCACTATCAAACTTTTCCATTATACACATCAAAATTTACCAACTTCCTAAAGATTTTTGGATTCTTTTTTGATTGAAACCTAGTCGTATCTAATAAGTGAACAATTTCTGGCCAAATTTTTAAAAAAATATTTCGATAACATGGTGAAATTACGCTTGTATAATGGAAATGTGTGATAGTTGAAAGTACTCTTAAAGAAAGAAGAGACTCATAGTAAATTCCAAAAAGCGCAACGGCTAATGGGTCTTGGTATCACTGGGCCCTACGAACAACATCAGATGCATCCATTGACACAATTGTCACTGACTAAAAGTGCCGAAACTACATTTCGATCGGAAACTTAAAGTTGAATTTCCGACTCGAGAATTTTGGCCGAACTGGACTCCAGTTCTGGAGTTGCGTTCCAAATAACACCTTAAATATCTTCACAGATGGCTCCAAACAATCGACGGTAGTAGGAGCGGGATTTACGACGAACGTCTGTATCAAAGAAAATCTTTAAATTTACCTTTGAACTGTAGCATCTTCTAGTTTCTTGGAGAATCGGAGAGAATAACAAACAAAAAAGCTTTTGTATAAAATCAAAAGTCGTTTCGGAGTGTTAAACTATTCGACAATAACCTATTTTCTTGGGCGAAAGGGAGTAGACGGGAACAAAAGAGCTGATGAGCTTGCAAAACTGGGTGCAGATTGGGTAGGAGCTTTTGTTCATATTTAACTCCCGATTCAGTTCTGCAGATCAAGAATTACCAGAATAATCTGGACGCGTTGCGACCTCAAACAAACTCGCTACCTACTTTCTCTTAACAGATGGGAATGTTGTGTACTCAGGGGAGTGGTCAAAGAACACAGCCTGATTGCTTTCCACGCAAGAATGATTAAATTCATCTCTGATTCCAATTGTAGAAGATATAATGAACCGAATACGGATGAAACATTTTTAATACATCCTGTGCAAATGCCCCGCGTTTGACAGGCATCGCGAGCGAATATTAGGCAAAGCAGAATTCGAGAATCTGAAATAAATCGCAGAAAAGGACCTTATGTCAGTTCAACTTTTTGCACCATGGACTAGCGCGTTTTATCCACGTCGCTGAAGGCACATGTGGTATAGCTATGGACAAGCCGATCTATGCGAGGACTTCAATATTTTAAGCTCCACCGCACCTAACCTACACTCACATTCTAACACAATTTTCTATGAAATAATTCCCAGATCCTGAGACATTTTTTTATGGAATAAGGCTCAAATTCTAGGAAATTTTCCTTAAAAAATTTTGGATTCCAGGACATTTTCTTGCCAAAAAACTCTTTAGATTTTAAAAAAGTCTTAGTTTCTGATAAATTTTCCCATAGAAAAATCTAAGATTTCGGTATCGTTTTCCAATAAAAAAAATTTCGAATTCCAAAATATTTTTTCGATAGAATAAGTTTTAGAATCTGAGGCATTTTTCTATGTTGTTTTTCTCAGATTCTAAGAATTTTTTTCTATATAAAGTCTCACATTCCGATAAATACTGCCTATAGAAAAAATATCAGATTCTCAAAAATTTTTCTGTAGACTCTGAGACATTTTTATACCCTCCACTCTAGTGATAGAGGGTATATAAAAGTTTGTCATTCCATTTGTAACACATCGAAATATTGGTCTAGGACCCCATAAAGCATATATATTCATGATCCTCGATCGATTTAGCGATGTCCGTCCGTCCGTCTGTCTGTCTGTCTGTCTGTCTGTCCGTCCGTAAAAAAAACACGCTAACTTTTGAAATACTTTACAGAGGCTACTGAAGTTTGGCATATATGTTGGTCATTTACCCACACAGAAAACAAATTTGCTAATTTCCAATTGTTGCAACAAAAAATCGGTAGCTGCATTTGCATTAATGTTAAAACAACTAAATATCGGTAGTTCCAACAAAATTTTTTTATTACAACTGTCTTTTAATTGAAACAACTAAAAAATTCGTTAGACACATCAAAATGTAGTTGCAGCAACCGAATTTTGAGTTAATACAACTGAAAAATTCAGTTGGAAATTTATTTTTCTCTGTGCCTGGTCAGGTTGGTATTGCAATTCAGCCGAAACGGTCTAGTGGTTCTATAGTTATGAGCAAAAGAGTAAATTTCGGCAAAGGTTTTTCGCTAATTTACGAGATAAAAAACACGCTAACTTTCGAAAGACAATAATGATACTCATGAAGTTTGGCATATATCTTTGCCGTTCCCTAGATCTATTTGGTATTAAATTTCAGATCAATCGGTCAAGTGGTTCAAAAGTTATAAGCAAACCACTGAATTTCAGATTGGTGTCATCTTAAATGCCACGTGTTAACCAAGTTTTAAAAGCATTGGTGGTAACTTAACAATGCTTTTCAAACTTGTTTAGTTTTAAAGCAATGCTTTATAAACTTATTTAGTTTTAAAGGCATTGGTAACTTAAAAATTGCACTCGACAAAAAATTTTACACTCAAAAAAAATGTTACACTCAAAAGAAATTTTACACTCAAAAAAAATTTAATTTTTCTTTAAAAAATTACAATATTTAGTGTACATACGTACGTGCATTCACTCAGAAATATTTTAACAGTAAAAAAAACATTACACTCGAATAAAGTTTTACACTAAAAAAAAAAATTGTAATTTTTTTTTTTTAATGACAACAAAAGAGTTTTTTACTCAAAATAAAATATTTCTAATCAAAATTGTTAATTTTGTTCACGTTAAAAAATGTACTATCCTTTAAAAAAGGCATTGTGGAGGGTATTCATGGATTCGGCAAAGTCGAATTTAACTTTTCTACTTGTTCTGTACAAAATTCGTAATTTTGTCCATAGAAAAATTTTAAGATTCTTCGATTTTTATGTATAATAAAATTATCAGAGTCTAGATTAGATTCTTAGTCATTTTTTTTAGAAAATGATTCTCAGATTATTTCCTTTTCTTTTTTTTTTTCTTTTATTTTCCTTTTTTTTTCTTTTTTTTCTTCCCCACGGCTGCTCGAAAAATGTCAATTTACTCTTAAAAAAATTCTAATTTAAAAATGATTATAAAAAACATTTTTTTTATTTTTATATTTTTTTTTTTACTTAAAAAGGGCGGGTTTTCATAGACTTGTCCAAGTCAAATTTAACTCATCTACTTGTTCGAATTCTATTTTTTTTTTTTTGAATCACTAACGGATTCTTCGAGTTACGAATGCAATCTTGGAACAATATTTTGATTAAAATGGATAATGTTAGATATAACGTTAGCTACCAATTTAACATCAAGTTGAAATTTTTTATTCAGAAGTGAGTTTATAAAGATCATCACAAAATTATCATTTCTACCGAAAAAAAATAAAATAATACTATATTCAAAATTAAAGTGTAGGGTATAAAACTTTGCATATTTAGTTTTTTTTTTTGCACTTTACAAATATTAGACAAGTAGGATAGTGAATGAAAAAATAAAATCAAGCTCTTCGTCTCCCGCTCTTAATATTTTGGAACTTTTTAACAGAAGGTACGAAAACTGTTTGACGAGGAAATAACGATAATGTTAAATTAACATTGTTGGTTTGACAAATAATGCTAACTTTTTATATCGAAAAAGCGCTTAATAAATTTTGAAAAAATGTATCAATTTATAATTAACATGGTAATATTATTTAAGAAATACCTTTAAAAGTGTTTAAAACAAATTCTCAGCAAATAAAAAGTCATTGGATTTCCCGATAATCCACAAAAAAAACTTTTTTTACAGCTAGATGAAAAAAGTTTAGTCTGAAAATCGCCAAACTGCAACACTTTTTTGTTTGTTTATATCGAACTTAAGGGATTTTTTTTTTGGTTTGATCAAACGTCCAGTTCGATGGCGGACTTAGCAAAGGGAATTTAAGAGAGGGTTTAACAGAAGAAGGGAGACTTCACATATCTTTAAGTATTGATAGTCTTTGATAAAATAGAGAAGAATTTCAATTATTTGTTTAAAAAAAATATATATAAAAAATGAAAACTTTTAAGAGTTTTTTATATAAATTTATGTTGAATGTTATCCCAAAAGCCATCAACGTCACAAATTGTTTACTTGGTGGTATGTCAGTTAAATACACAAGCAAAAATTGTTGCAAAAAACTTAGTTTTTTTTCTCTGCTTTCTGCCAAACAAATAAAAACTTATGTGGACACTGAGGAACCATCAACAATATGAAAACCATCTAAAAAACATCATGTGACACTGCACTTTTAGCCAAAAAGTAATTTGCAGGACTAACTTGCCATAAAAAAGGATAAATACAAAATAAAGTGTATAAAATAGAATGGAGACCAGCTGAGATAATCATATCAATGTAGAGTTTTCTAACTTGATGTGTTTGTTATTGAATTTTTCTTATTTTTGAATTTTAAGAAAATGTATATCAAATATGGATTTAAAACTAAATCTTTAACACTTTTACTAACATTGGTCAATAAAGTGACCATATGCTTTAAAATAAATTTGAAGGAGTCCTTTGTTTGGGGGCTAGGTCTTAACACGGAACAATTTACTTTCAAATTCAATATTTCTTAGATCAAGAGAGTGATTTATAACACCCCTCACAAGGATAGACGGACTAAAGTCGGTAAATCGATTCGACAACTAATTTAACCCCATACCACAGATTGGTATAGGGTATAAGTGTATATCTTGCGATTTATTGTATCCCAGCATAAACGAAGTGGTTTATAAGAGTTAGTGATTTCACTACATAAAACGTAGCGATAGGTGCCGAACTTCATTCATATTCCGTAGGAAGTACTTTAATAAGCACTTCAAAAAATGCTACAAGAATTACGATAAAAACAAATTTCACTTAATGATTTTGAAGAAGTTTTTTCAAATCACTTTTAACTTGTATAGTGCCATAACACAAAAAATGTGACTTTTGAGTTTATGATACAGAATTATTCTTATACCATGCTTTTTTTTATATTGTGTCAAAAAATCGTAAAAATATCTTTTAAACTCACCGTTTGAGTAGAGAACACGCCATTATTACATTTTCCATGTACCGGCCCTTTTCAATGGAAAACCAGTTTCAGTTCTAAATTTTAAAAGTGTTTTCTGCAAAATAAAATATTTTGAGTTATGACACTATGCAAGTAATTGAGCGATGTGCTTACGACTTAAATTAAAATGTGCAAATTTCTGGCACTTTCGTACACTCAAAATAAATTCTCTGTCCAATTAGAAGAAAAATCTGCTGAAAATATACCCATTTCCGGAAATCCCATCCCGGGAATTCCCATGAGTTTAATTGTATAATGCAAACGAAAAAAGTGTAAATTTTAACTGTGCCTCATGACGTATGAGCTATACTAAACTACACACTAATTAAATATTACTCATACGCAAAAATCAGAAGAACCCAAGCTGGTCAATTAAAAATGCCTGCGAATTTTGTACTCCAGCCTAAATCATTAAATCATGATAATGTTTTGCTGAAGATGTGGGTGTTCTTGCCAAAGCAACATTTTTTTAGAAACAATAATGCATTCCATGCAAAACGAATTATATTATCGGTCGAGGACCCCATTAAATGAATATACTTTGATCCATATCTAAGAAAATATAGCTAGCAAAATGCAGTCTAAACGAAAAGAGCTGTAAAAAGAGTGCATTACTTAGTGAAAAAAAGTTTTTTTTACATTTTGGAATGATTCGGCACAGAAGAATTTAACACTCTCACTTGTTTTTTTTTTTGTACATTTGAACAGTTCATGCGAATACACTCAAAATAATACATTAGTAGATTTACTAATTTTTTTTGCTAATGCTAGTTAGCTAACTTTTAGCAAATTTTTAGATGAGATTAGCATGTTAGCAAAAAGTTCTTGTAAACTACATTTAGCACATTAGCAATTTCAAACAAACTTTGAACTAATTTCTTTTGCTAAATTTGAAATTGAGTTGACAACATTTTTACAAGATTTAGCAAAAATAAATGGTAGATTTTTTTTTATTTTTAGAAAACTTAAAATGGCGCTATCTCGGAAACTAATCCAGATAGAGCAAAATGGAGGGCATTTTTGGTTCTTAGAATCTACATACTTTCGTGGGTCCTCTTCACAGGTGTGGACCCTAATGGGCCCTAACTTTGGATCCAAAAAAGTTAACATTCCCGTAAATTTTAAAATGCTCATATCTCGGTAAATATTGCCGACACAACAAAAAGTCCAAAAGCATTTTTGTAGCTCTCAATACGTAGAACAAGACCGCAAAATAGTCAAAAGCTCTCCGAGTAATATTTTTGAATTTATCGAGTTTTTTTAATTCTCAAGACCCCAGTGGTCCCCTATAATCACGTATCTCAAAAACTAAGCAAGGTAGAGCGAAACGGACACAAATTTTGGATCAAAAACTATGACGATTTTTAAGGAACCCAACTAGGCCTAGGCCCATCGGGGTCTGGACCTATCGGGTCCGAACCCAATGGGGTCCTTAAATGTGTATGAACTAAGTCAAAAAAAATTTAGTTAACTAATTATTGGCAAAACATTTTTGCTAACTTTAGCAAAAAAATTGTGGGTTCAAAATCAGCAAATTTTCTTGTAGGTTTACAAGCTTTTTTTGCTAACATTAAAGTTTTTTTTTTGAGTGTAGGAAGTACTTTTATAAGGACTTCCAAATTCTACAAAATGAAATATTTTGAGTTATGACACTATGCAAGTAAATGAGTGATGTTCCTACGAATTAAAGTAAAATGTGAAAATTTCTGGCACTTTCGTACATTTAAAATAAATTCTCTGTCAAATTAGCAGAAAAATCTGCGGAAAATATACCTATTTCAGGAAATACCGTCCCGGGAATTCCCATGAGTCTAATTCTTATATAATGCAAACGAAAAAAGTCTAAATTTTAACCGTGCCTCATGACGTATTACTCATACGCAAAAGTCAGAAATACCCAAGCTGGTCAATTAAAAATGACTGCACATTTTGTACTCTAACTAGAGATGGGCGCGTGAGTGAATTTTGACTCACGCACGCTCACGAAATAAAAATATTCATATTCACGAAATAAAAATATTCATATTCATTTTTCTGATCACGTTCACGCACGCTTACGTGACTAACTAAAATTGTTCTCACGCTCACGAAAAAATCCCGCTCACGAGCCTCACGAAATTAAAATTAGCAAATTTTTAATTTACTTCTTTCGATTTCTTGCACAAAAAGTATTGAATTTCCTTAAAACAATAATAAAAATCACAATTTTTTAATTAATTTGCCTCTAAATTCAATATAATGACGATTTTTTTACTCGTTTTCTGTTTCAAACAGCACAAAAAAATCACGCAAACTCACGAAACAAAATTTACTCACGCACGCTCACGCACGAAACTATTTTTTATAATCACGCGCACTCACGATCACGTGAGTAATAATAAATTTCAATCACAATCACGAATGATTAACGCGTGAATCACGTGAATCACGTGAATCACGTAAAATTCGTGTCACGCGCGCATCTCTAAATCTAACCTACATCATTAAATCATGATAATGTTTTCTGAAGATGTGGGTGTTCTTGCTAAAGCAATTTTTTTTTTTAGAAACAACAATGCATTCCATGCAAAACGAATTATAATATCGGTCGAGAACTCCATTAAATATATATATTTAATGGAGTTCTCAAAGATCCATATCTAAGAAAATCTGTCCATCTGTCTGTGGAAATCAAGATGCAGTCTTAACCAAAAGAGCTGTAAATTTTGTAAATGAGTACATTACTTAAGTGCAACAAAGGTTTTTTACATTTTGGAGAATAAAATGATTCTGCACAGAAGAATCTAACACTCTCACTTGTTTTTTTGTACATTTGCTTAACAAATGGAACATTTATATGCCAGAATTTTAGACTTAATAAAAAAGTAGTTTTGGTGAAAAAAATAATAAAAAAAATTTTTTCTGAAAAAAAGTTTTTGATGAAAAAAAAAATTTGATGAAAAAATATAATGATAAAAAAAATTTTTCGATGAAAAAAAAAATTGATTCAAAAAAAAATATGAAAAAAAAAATTTTTGATGAAAAAAACTTGATGAAAAAAAAAATTTTATATAAAAAAAAAAATTTTTTGATAAGAAAAAAAAAAAAATTATGAAAAAAATTATTGATGAAAAAAATTGATGAAAAAAAAGATGCAAAAAAGTTGGTAAAGAAAAAATTTTTGATAAAAAAAAAATTTAATGAAAAAAATATTTTTTTTTGTTAAATATACCCAGGCAGAAAAATACGAACGGGAAAGCGCTGGCAAAGTACCTTTTATGGTCGCTTGTGTGCTGGGAAAGCATCACAGTTTAGTACTCCCCCAGCGTCCAAAACGATAACCACGGTAAACAGTATGCCGTTGCTATTTTAAAGCGCTTTGAAAGCGCTTTAAAAACAAAAAATATGGTACTATTATAGCACTTTTAGAACAAACAAGTGAGAGTGTTAAATTCGGCTGTGCCGAGTCTATTATACCCTCCAACATGTAAAAAAATTAAAAAAAATTTTTTGACAGGGGCGTTTTTTTAAGGGGGGGGGGGGCAAGGTAGGGGGAGGGGTCGGTGAGCTGGGGTGACTCCTTGGCCCTCACGGTATATGTTTAAAAGTTAATTTTTGTCTGTTTTGTTCACTTAAGTATTATAGTTTTATAATTATTTAAGTTATTTTTTATCCACGCCCTAAAAGAGAGGCGGGCAAAAAAAGAGACATTTTTTAGTCCCCTGGGTCAAAGATCAGGACTATAAACTTCTACGAACATAAAAATGTCTCATTTGGTTCACAAAAATACAAAAAAACGTCAAAAAAGATAGCATTTTTAAGAGGTTGGTTTAGTTCTTCAAGGGGAACTTTTTTCCCCCTGGTCCGATTTGGCCCATTTCCGAACTTAGCCTGCCTAGGACCATTAGACATATTTATGCCAAACTTGAGGGGTCTAGCTCTTTTATTTTGGACTGCATCGTGTTAACTACAGACGGACGGACGGACGGACGGACGGACGGACAGACGGACGGATGGACGGACGGACGGACATCGCTAGAATGTCTTAGAATCGATCACTGATCAATAATATATATACTTTATGGGGTCCCCGACCGATATTTCGATGCGTTACACACGGAATGACAAAGTGAGTATACCCCCATACTGTAGTTGGAGGGTATAAAAATGGGACGTATCGAAATTGTATAAGTCCATAAGACACAACTTTTTTTGGTGTTTATTTGAATAAAGAAATTTATTAAATTACGATAAAAAATTTATTGACTAATTTATTAGGATAAAAAAATTTTGGACAAACTTTGCAATATTTTCTAAGTCCCGGAAAAAGTTAGTTTGCAGTTTTCTTTGCGTTTTTGAATAAAAATTTTATTTAAAATGCTTCTAGGAAAATTTTTTGAAAAGTCCCGAAAAAAAGTGGTGTATTGAAACGAAACGGGTAGTGTTCCAAAGGGATAGGACCAGTAACATTTCACATGTCATGTATCCGGAGTTTAAGACACTTCCCCACGAAGTATAAAGGTGTCAAGTTTGTAATATGTAGGTCATTGTGTCTAAGTGACATATCACGAGAACTATCAAGGACCGTCCACTTATCCTGCAGGGAAATAAAAAATATTCCAATTGTTACGAAAATTAATAAATTTTAATAAAAAATTTATACTTTGAACGGATTTAAATAGAAAAACATTGGCAAAGCGCTGGCAAAGCACTTTTTCGAATTCATACTACCTTTTACACAAAAAATAAAGTGCTTTGCCGAGACTTTTTTTTTTGGAACGGTTGGCAGTTTCTGCCTGGTTAATTATGTTTCGTCGCATTTGACAAAATAAAATCACCCCTGACATACTGCTGACTCTCCCTTTATGAAATCGCTGACATCTTCATATAATTTGAAAAAGTTTCCACCAGTATTGGTTGCCACCAAAAATTCGTTTATAAAACCGCTGACCAAATGCTGACATGTCATTGGGGGCATTTTGAAAAATTGTATGCAGATGTCAGCAGTTTTATAAAGGGAGAGTCAGCAGTATATCGTGGGCAATTTTTTGGCCGACTAGGGTTTTATACATCATCTGATAAAAAACGCTTTTATTCACCAGCAGGTGAGTTATAATCCAAGTTACAAATCGAAGTTGCAAACCTTTTTGGTTTTAAGAAAATATAAACGGTAATTCTTATTTTCCTTTTTGTTAGTCAATAGCTTATATAATCCAATTGAGGTGACTTCCTGTATCATTTTAAAAATAAGACACCAGCCCAACAACATTATCATATTAAAAATTGGCCTCATTGTGTTTTTATAAAATTAGAAGAACTGATTTTTTCAAAATTTATTTTTGGTTATTAATTTTTGTTTGAAACTAATGTCAAAAATACTCTCGAAAAGTTCATTTTACAACAGAGTATGGATTATTCTAATTTGAACACTTTCAGTGCTAAAAATAACGCTGCAATGTTGGTTGAACCCCATTTTAATTTAATGCATTTGTTATCCTGTTTATCACTACCAATCAATATGGCTTAAGATTCAATTTTATTGTCCTTCAATTCTTTCCATAAAATATATACTATATTTTGAATTTAGGAAATGTTTTTATTGCACTATATTATTTTGCAATAAATTTTCTGCAATTTTAAGCACATATGTAAGTATGTATGTGTGTGTGAATGTTTTAACTAGACTTATAGAGACAGACTAATGATGGACAGTTACATAAATAAGAACATAGACATGTGACATTTGAAATTTAAAAACTGAAAGAAAACAACAGAAAAAAAAATTAAAAAAAAAACTAAAGACAATAAATGCAAGTAACTCTAACAAAAAGACAAACAACAAATATGTATTAGTTACTGGGAAGTAACCAAGCAAAATAACTCACTTTAAGCAGTTCAGCAGGTGTAACATATTCAGAAACAAATTCAGAAAAACAATGACGTGATATTAAATGTAATTAAATTAATGTTTTTTTTTTTTATTAAAAATATTTTTCTTGCAGGGAAATTCAGGACAGATTTGCATCATTAATTTAGATTTTTTAGGGCATACCTCTTGTATATTACAATTAATTCTATAGAAATATTTCCAAATAATAAAAATTTATTAATATAGAAAAGATACATTAAGAAATATTTTTTTTAAATTTTGAAAAATGTTCTCTAGGTTCTCAGTAGAGTTGTGTCGTTCACGAACGAACTAGTTCAATTGAACTATTCACTTAACAGAGCGGTTTATATAGTTCGTTCATTTCCACTCTTTTAAGTCTTTTCGTTCATTCAGCTCAATTGGTCATTATTTTATTTTGATCTTTCAGTTCGGTCGTTCAATTTTTTTATTTTGTCATTATTCTTTAGTTTTCTCTTCTCTTTTGGCGTGCTTTCTCAGCATTTATATTTTTTTACAAAAATTGTATATGTATTTTTTTAATTCATGTTTTTATTCAACATTTTTGTATTTTTTAAACGAAAGCCAAAACAACAGACACGATCAAAATGATTCGTTCACGAACTGTTGAACGAAGACCACAAAAGAGCGATTGAACTACACCTTTTCCAATTGAAATTCAGAATAGCCCAATTGAAATTCAGAAATCATAATTGAAATTCAGAAAAGCCCAATTGAAATTCAGAAATCATAATTGAAATTCAGAAAAGCCCAATTGAAATTCAGAAATCACAATTGAAATTCAGAAAAGCACAATTGAAATTCAGAAAAGATCAATTGAAATTCAGAAAAGCCCAATTGAAATTCAGAAAAGCACAATTGAAATTCAGAAAAGCCCAATTGAAATTCAGAAAAGCACAATTGAAATTCAGAAAACCCCAATTGAAATTCAGAAAAGCACAATTGAAATTCAGAAAAGCACAATTGAAATTCAGAAATCGTAATTGAAATTCAGAAAAGCCCAATTGAAATTCAGAAAAGCACAATTGAAATTCAGAAATTTCCAATTGAAATTCAGAAAAGCATAATTGAAATTCAGAAATCGTAATTGAAATTCAGAAATCGTAATTGAAATTCAGAAAAGCCCAATTGAAATTCAGAAAATAACAATTGAAATTCAGAAAATCAAAATTGAAATTCAGAAAAGCCCAATTGAAATTCAGAAAAGCACAATTGAAATTCAGAAAAGCCCAATTGAAATTCAGAAAAGCACAATTGAAATTCAGAAAAGCTCAATTGAAATTCAGAAAATCACAATTGAAATTCAGAAAATCACAATTGAAATTCAGAAAAGCACAATTGAAATTCAGAAAATCACAATTGAAATTCAGAATAGCCCAATTGAAATTCAGAAAATCACAATTGAAATTCAGAAAAGCCCAATTGAAATTCAGAAAATCACAATTGAAATTCAGAAAAGCCCAATTGAAATTCAGAAATCGTAATTGAAATTCAGAAAAGCCCAATTGAAATTCAGAAAAGCACAATTGAAATTCAGAAAAGCACAATTGAAATTCAGAAAAGCCCAATTGAAATTCAGAAAAGACCAATTGAAATTCAGAAATCGTAATTGAAATTCAGAAAAGCCCAATTGAAATTCAGAAAATCACAATTGAAATTCAGAAAATCACAATTGAAATTCAGAAAAGCCCAATTGAAATTCAGAAAAGCACAATTGAAATTCAGAAAAGCACAATTGAAATTCAGAAAATCACAATTGAAATTCAGAAAATCACAATTGAAATTCAGAAAAGCCCAATTGAAATTCAGAAAATCACAATTGAAATTCAGAAAAGCCCAATTGAAATTCAGAAATCATAATTGAAATTCAGAAAAGACCAATTGAAATTCAGAAATCACAATTGAAATTCAGAAATCACAATTGAAATTCAGAAAATGTAAACAAACCAATTATGAGTCACCACTACATAGACACATTAAACAAATGCTGTACAACTATGAGAGTATTTAACTTTATTCTCTTGCTACGTATTGTAGAGAGCAGACAGACAATAATACACTCATAGAATGTTGTAGGTAAAATTTAGTTTAACTGAATTTTTATTATTTTTTGTAAATTAATTAATATAGTGAACAAAAATATTTACTCTACCTTAACAAATGCATTAATGAAAAATTAGTTTTAAAGAAAAATAATAAAAAGTCAGTTTCACTTAATGTTACCTTAAGCATTTTATGAGTGTATTGTCTGTCTGCTCTCTACAATACGTAGCAAGAGAATAAAGTTAGATACTCTCATATACACATTTCTGTACTGCATTTGCATAATGTGTCTATGTTTGTAGTGGTGACTAATAATTGGTTTGTTTACATTTTCTGAATTTCAATTGTGATTTCTGAATTTCAATTGTGATTTCTGAATTTCAATTGGGCTTTTCTGAATTTCAATTGTGATATTCTGAATTTCAATTGATCTTTTCTGAATTTCAATTGTGTTTTTCTGAATTTCAATTGGGCTTTTCTGAATTTCAATTCTGATTTTCTGAATTTCAATTGTGATTTTCTGAATTTCAATTGTGCTTTTCTGAATTTCAATTGTGCTTTTCTGAATTTCAATTGGGCTTTTCTGAATTTCAATTGTGATTTTCTGAATTTCAATTGTGATTTTCTGAATTTCAATTGGGCTTTTCTGAATTTCAATTACGATTTCTGAATTACAATTGGTCTTTTCTGAATTTCAATTGGGCTTTTCTGAATTTCAATTGTGCTTTTCTGAATTTCAATTGTGCTTTTCTGAATTTCAATTGGGCTTTTCTGAATTTCAATTACGATTTCTGAATTTCAATTGGGCTTTTCTGAATTTCAATTGTGATTTTCTGAATTTCAATTGGGCTTTTCTGAATTTCAATTGTGATTTTCTGAATTTCAATTGGGCTATTCTGAATTTCAATTGTGATTTTCTGAATTTCAATTGTGCTTTTCTGAATTTCAATTGTGATTTTCTGAATTTCAATTGTGATTTTCTGAATTTCAATTGTGCTTTTCTGAATTTCAATTGTGCTTTTCTGAATTTCAATTGGGCTTTTCTGAATTTCAATTGTGATTTTCTGAATTTCAATTGTGATTTTCTGAATTTCAATTGGGCTTTTCTGAATTTCAATTACGATTTCTGAATTTCAATTACGATTTCTGAATTTCAATTATGCTTTTCTGAATTTCAATTGGGCATTTCTGAATTTCAATTGTGCTTTTCTGAATTTCAATTGGGCTTTTCTGAATTTCAATTACGATTTCTGAATTTCAATTGTGCTTTTCTGAATTTCAATTGTGCTTTTCTGAATTTCAATTGGGGTTTTCTGAATTTCAATTGTGCTTTTCTGAATTTCAATTGGGCTTTTCTGAATTTCAATTGTGCTTTTCTGAATTTCAATTGGGCTTTTCTGAATTTCAATTGATCTTTTCTGAATTTCAATTGTGCTTTTCTGAATTTCAATTGTGATTTCTGAATTTCAATTGGGCTTTTCTGAATTTCAATTGTGATTTCTGAATTTCAATTGGGCTTTTCTGAATTTCAATTGTGATTTCTGAATTTCAATTGGGCTTTTCTGAATTTCAATTACGATTTCTGAATTTCAATTGTGCTTTTCTGAATTTCAATTGAGATTTCTGAATTACAATTGATCTTTTCTGAATTTCAATTGGAAAAGGTGTAGATGAACGAACTAGGTCTTTTATCTGCAATGAACGAAAATGAGCGCTCACTCAATTGAACGATTAAGCATTAAGAAAGATTAAGTCTAGTTCTCAGGTTCTAAAGTATTTTTCTGATAGTAAAAAAGTCTTTAGAAAATATTGAAATAATTTTCCAATAAAAAATATCTGATTTAAGACATATTTCATCCAGAAAGTTTTCTGAGACATTTGCTTAAAGAAAAAAATTCTGTGACATTTACCCAACAAAAAATAGAAAATCTTTTAGCATTTGTAAAATTCTCAGATTCCAATACTTTTATGAAGAAAAATTCTCAGATACTAAACCATTTTGCCCACCAACAAAATACTAATATTTAAAAACTTCCGCGTACACAAAATTTTTCAAAAATTTAGAGACATCATTCGCATAGAAAACTTCTCAGAAAACTTTTTCCTTAGAAAAACACTCGTATTCTGAAATATTTTCTATGCAGAAAAAATCTGAAATTCCGAAACGTTCTTCCTACACCAACACACTTTTCTATAGAGATCTATCTATTCTGAAACAATTTTCTATAGAGATTTCCAAAATGTTCTATTTTAATAATTACACTGTGCTACAGTGAAAAAACTGGAATCATAATGGGCCACAAGTCGGCCTCTATGGGCATTGTTTTTTTTGCCAATGCCATCTACCATAACCTAACCTAACAGTGAAAAAACCCTTCTGATGTGACATAGTGTAAGTTATTGGTCTTGTCGAGTAGATCACAAAAATGCCCATTAAACTTGTTAGACACCATCAAATTTTAGAGTTATTGCCAAAAAACACAAGTTTTAGTGAGAAAAGTCCCAAAAAAGGAATTTTCTCACTAAAATTTGTGTAATTCAGAAAATTTTCAACCGATTATAAATTTTTAAACTGTTTTGGATAGAAAAAGGATGTGTGTGAATAGGTCAATACGTAAAAGAAAGATATCTATTGACTTTTTCTATAAAATCATTTTTTTTTTTGTTATTTTTTGAAAATTTTTCGAGTTTATTGATTTTTTGCTGCTATAGTTCGTTTAACAACCTTTATATTTATCAACGTTTTTTTAAAGATAATTCAATTCTACATACGTTAAGCTTTATCCTGAAAAAAGCGGATAATAACTGACAGAGTTGTGATAATTTTTCTAAAAAAGAAAATTAAGATTTTGCAGGAAATCGCCTTCAGATAACCCAGGCAAAAAAAAATAAAATTATCATAAATGGTCATGTACAATATTTTTAATGGTTTTTGGCGCGCTGAATCCGAATCTGGCCTTTAAATTGCTCTATCTCGGTTTTTGAGATATTTAACATAAATTTATATATCAAAAACTTAATAAGATAGCGCAATTTCAAGGTCAAATTCGAGTTTAGTAGGTCAAAAACCTTTAAAATAATGATGCGGGACCTCTCAGTATGTTCGTTTATTTTTTTATATTTTTTTTTTGCCTGGGTTATCCGCACGGCAATTTCAAACAAAATCTTAATTTTCTTTTTTAGAAAAATTATCACAACTCTGTCAATTGTTATCCGATTTTTTTGGCATAAAGCTCATCGTATTCACAATTAAATTTTCTTTAGGAATGCGATTATTTATATAAATGTTGTTGAACAAACTATAGCAGAAAAAGATCGATAAACTCAAAAAATTTTAAAAAAATAACAAAAAATTAGATATTGTTGAAAAAATCAATACATATCTTTCTTATATGTATACCCCAATTTACACACATGAAAAACCCTATCCTTCTTCTATCCAAAACAATGGAAAAATTTAAAATCGGTTGAAAAATGTTTAAGTTACACGTGGTTTATTGAGAAAAGTCACAAAAAAACGTTTTTTAACAATAACTTGAAAATTTTTTTGTAGCACAGTGTTATTAACATTTTTAAGACATTTTTCCAAAAGAAAATGTATAATTTTCTGAAAAATATTTTCGTTAGAAAGTCAAAGATTCTGAAGCATTTTTGAGACCTTTTTTTTATTGTCATAGAAATTACTCAGGTTCTAAAACATTTTCCTATAGAAAAAATCCCAAATTTTGAGACATTTTTTCCTATCTCCTCAGCTCCACCTTCCATTTTATGTAAGCATAAAGATGATCAAATTAGTATCGAGTTTCCTTGAATAAATATTTAGTAAATTGAAACGAAATGCACCACATTCTCAAAAATTTATATTGTTGTATATTTTTGGCTATAGGTTAAAATTTATTATTTTAGAAAATTTTCAGAACCCGTTCTGAAATTTTTAATTTTCACACACACTTTTTTTTTTTTGTTTTTTAAATTTTAGTTTTGATGTTTGTCTATAGACACAAAAAAATGCAGGTGGGCATGTTTCGTATTTTTCGAGAAAATCGCATTTGAATATTGGATTTTATAAAAATTCTGTAATTCTCTTGTATTTTATTGTGTCAACACCGCGTATAAGTAACGCAAATTCGTTGGTTTCGCAAATATTCGTTACTCATACGCAGTGTTGCCCCAATACAAAACAAGATAATTATAGAATGTTTATAAAATCCAATATTCAAATGCGGTCGGATTTTCGATAAATTGAATTAAAAAAAAATAAAAGAAAAAAGATTCTGAAAATTTTCCAAAATGAACATTTTTAATCGATATTCCATACAAAAATATACAAAACTGTAAATTTTTTAAATTGCATATTGGTCGTTACACTATCTGTGACAAATGTTGAAAAAAAAATGTTTTCCGATGGAAATTAGCAAATTCGTTTTCTGTGTGTTAGCTAATGTATTCCCTTTGTTATTTACAACTTCTTTGCGTAGTTTGTGCTGGGATATAGTTTTAATGGTTGTAGTTTCAGTAGATGATGCCAAATAAATGACGTTTTGCCAGAGTAAACTTAATTTAAGTGTAAAATATGTTTGTATTTGTAATATATGTATGTATATGTAAAAGTACCTAGTACTACATACAACTATCATATACAAGACAAGTCAACAGTTTTGTACAATAGTATTAAAATAAGAAGGATGGATGTCTAAACCGATGACTCTCAAACAGTTAAAAATACAAGAAGAATATTGTTCCAAATGTAAAAATAATAAACATACAAAAATCTGAAAAGAAAGTAAAATAATATTGAAAAATAAGAAATAATAAACTCCTACAAAAAAAACCATTCTTACAACAGTTATTCAGATAATCACACTCACACAAAGACTCGAAAACACTTTCGATCAATTGAATAGGATCACAATGCATGATAGAAGTTTTTTGGCTTCCCATCATGTCATCCCATACTAAACAACTTCAATTTTGGGTGGTCTTGGAGTAAAGCAATGTGGTCAAAAATCTGCTTGACACTAAACGAAAAAACATCTGATTTGGGAGTATCTCTCGTACCTCGATTTCTTAATAGGAGTACACTATAGGGAGATGTTCTTCCTTTACTTCTTTGGAGCCCAGCTATATAACTCAACGCTATTTCCCGTAGAGGCACGTTACGATAGCGGTAAAAAAAATTACCGTACTTTAAGGGATCTTCTAGATGGTGCAAGAGACTACGGTCTCTAGTGCCGGGTACAGGCACTCTAAACCGGGGGGATAAATTTTTTTTACTTCAAATAAAAAAAAGCATCAATCCACCGTTGTCGGACAAGCAAAAATGGTGATGGGAAAGCTATACAATAAAAAAATTTTGTATTTTTTGCCAAACAACTGCAGCCGATTTTTCAATTAAAAAAACCAAAATTTTCTTAAAGACAAATGTCCCAGAATCTGAGACTTTTTCCTACAGACAAAGTTTAGGATTCTAAAAACTTTTTATCACAGAAAAACTGTCAGATTCTTCAACCTCTTACTATAAAAAAAGTTTCATACTCTTAAGCATTTTTGAGATATTTTTCCTAAAGAAAAGTCTCAAGTTCTTAGACCTTTTTCTTATATAGAAAAAGTCTAAGAAATTGGCACATTGTTGTCTAAAGAAAAAGTTTCAGATTCTGAGATCTGTTCCCTTTAGAAAAGTCTCAGGTTCGGAGATTTTTTCCTTTAGAACAAGTATCAAACTCTGAGATTCTGAGATCTTGTCTACCGAAAAAGTCTCAGATTCTGCGACCTTTTTCCTGTAAATAAGTCTCAGTTCTGAAAGTATTAGATTTTGGGTAATTTTTCCTATAGAAAAATTCTCAGATTCCTGAACAATTTGCCTATAAAAAAATTTTTCATGTTGAAAAAGTCTCAGATTCTGAGATATTTTTTCTTTGAAAAAAGTCTTAGACATTTTTCTAAAAGAAAAGTCTTGGATTCTAATACATTTTTCCTCTAGAAAAAGTCTCTGATTCTAATACATTTTTCCTATAGAAAAGTCTTAGATTCTAATACATTTTTCCTACAGAAAAATTCTTAGATTCTGAAATTTTTTTCCTATAGAAAAAGTCTCAGATTCTGAGACATTTTTCTAAAGACAAAGTCTAAGATTTTAAGACATTTTTTTATAGACAGAGTCTCAGATTCTGAGACATTTTTTTTGTAGAAAAAGTCTCAGATTCTAAGACATTTTTCCATAGAAAAATTCTCAGATTCTGAGACATATTTCATATAGAAAAATCTAAGATTCTGAAACATTTTATCAATAGAAAAGTCTCAGATTCTGAGACATTTTTTCTATAGAAAAAGTCTCAGATTCTAAAAAATTTTTTTATAGAAAAAGTCTTAGATTTTGAGACATTTTTTCCAAAGAAAAAGTCTCAGATTGTGAGATATTCCCATAGAAAAAGTCTTAGAGTCTGAGACTATAGAAAAAGTCTCAGATTCTGTGATATTTTTCCTATAGAAAAAGTCTCAGTTTCTGAGTTTTTTTCTCTTTTTTTGCACCAAAATTGTCACGTTCACAACAATTTTCCCATAGAAAATTTCTTTTCACAATAAGAACTTTTATATTGACAGATATTTTTTCACAAAAAATTTTTAGATTCAGTCAAATTTTTCCTTTAAAAATTTTCAGATTTTTCCTTTAAAAAATTTTCAGATTTTTCCTTTAAAATGTTTTCCTGTGGAAAACTTCTTTAGAATTTTTTTTCTTTCTTCTTTACTTTACTCCTTTTTCTTTTTATTTCTGATTTTTTTTCTTTAAAATTTTTTTTGAATTTTTAAAATTTGTTCTGGGTGGGGGGGGGGGGAATTTCCCCCAGGAGTTATCACGCACTATTTTTGTTTCATTTCTGGATAAAAACTTGGTTCTATAATATCAATGCAATTGCATAAACTGTGGGAGTTGTTAAATATCGAGATACAAAAATGGGTACTGCGCAATAACTCCCAAATGATAAGTCCCAATGAAATAAGTTCCAAGAAAAATGAATTAACTTCGCACTTTATAAAATGAAATAACTCCCAAAGAAAAAATGAAATATGTCCCAATATTTGGGAGTTATTTAAAATCAAAATAATAACTCCCAGAAAAAATGAAAGAACTGCCAAAGATAATAAAATAAGTTCCCATTGTTTTTTTGTAATAAAGGTTTTCTGCGTAGCCGGCCTTCGGCCGGGCTTAGGGATTACATACTCCATGCATTAAACCCACCCTCTCTGCAAACCAAAGCTATTTTGGTTATCAGGCCTTTTTGAGGCATAACAAATTTGATAGTGTAAAGGACTGCTACCCTAGAAAACTTTACTTTGTGGAGAGGGTGGGTTTAATGCATGGATTTTGTAATCCCTAAGCCCGGCCGAAGGCCGGCTACGCAGAAACAATTTTAAGCAAAAAAAAAAAAAAACAATTGCACTATTGTTTTCAATTAAAATGAAATAAGTCCCACCATTGATGAAATGACTCCCAATGCTTAACAAGAAATGAAATAACTCCCAATCTATTTTTTGTTGGGGGTTTTTTCATTTGGAAGTTATGTCATAATGAAATAAATCCCAACAAAATTTGTGCAATAAGTCCCACTACACTGGGAATAATTTCATCTATATATATAATTTCCCTATTTGTGTGTTCCTCTTTTTTTGTCTATCCAGAGCTTTTTGAAGCCCACTGATGAGCTAGAAAGCTGAAAATTGGCATGCTTATAGTAAAACACCTGGAGCAGATCCTAACGTAGCCGGATTTTTGACGTTTTTGCTTAATTTAAAGCCCCCAAATGACTTAGGAATCTGAAAATTTGCTAGAATATAGTCCTAACGATGCCGCATATCCCCAAGTAGTCGGATTTAAAATTTTCGCAATGTGGGCGGAGAATTGAGGGGAAAAGTGGAGTGGCAAAATTTAGATTTTTTAAACATTTTTACTTCTTTTGAAGCCCCTAAATGACTTAGGAAGCTGAAAATTTCCTAGAATATAGTCCTAACGATGGCGCATATCCCCAAGTAGTCGGATTCAATGTAGGCGGAGAATTGAGGGAAAAGTGGCGTGGCAAAATTGGGATTTTTTAAAATTTTTACATCTTTTGAAGCCCCAAATGACTTAGGAAGCGGAAAATTGCATAGCATTTAGTTCTAACAATGAAGCATATTCTGAAGTAATTGGATTTAAATTTTTTTAAACTGTGGAAGGAGAATTAAGAGAAAAATGGGGCGTGGCAAAATTGTGTTTTTTAATATTTAATTTGAAGACCCCCAATGATATATGAAGATGAAAATTGGCATTTTTGCTTATTTTAAAGTCCTCTAATGACTTAGGAAGCTAAAAATTTTCTAGCGTATAGTCCTATCGATGAAGCATATCCTGAAGTAGTCAAATTTTAAATTTTTGGACTGTGGGCGGAGAATTGAAAGGAAAATGGGGAGTGACAAAATTAAGATTTTTAACATTTTAACTTCTTTTGAAGCCCCCAAAGGAAGCGGAAAATGCACAGAATCGGCATCTATATAGAAGGTTTCATGTGAAAGATCAACACGAGCCTGGATTTTTGATATCCACTGAATGGGTGGAGAATAAGAAAGGCAAAGGGCGTGGTAAATTTATTTCCATCTATTTTCTGAATATATATTTTATTTTTTTGTGTTTCTCTTATTTTTTGTGTATCCAGCGCCTTTTGAATCTCATTGATGGACTTAAAAGCTTAAAATTGGCATGTATATAATAAGTAAAACACCAGGGACAGATTCTTACGAAGTCGGATTTTTTGCCTGTGGGCGGCGAATTACGAGAAAAAGGGGACTTGGCAAAATTATTTTTTTTTAACATTTTAGAGTATTTTTAAGCTCAGCTCCAATAAATACGGAAGCTGAAAATCCCTAACACACGTTCTAGATTAGCAACCACCACTTCTATCACGAAGGCAATTCAACGTCACTTTTGACGTTTAGAAACGCCAAAATTGATAGTAAGCAATTTCATTTTTCTTTTGGAGATTGTTGTTGGGGATTGTTTGTTCCCGCTATTGTTAGCGTCTTCTTTTGTTTTCATGAAAAACGAATGTCAAATGAAAAATGACTACTCATTTTGACACTTGATTGCGAGCAATCTATAGTAGAGCAGGCTCTCTACCATCAATTGTATACCATCATTTACAAGACTGTCCGCATTAGCAATGACAGTGCTTTCTATCGATTTTGACGTACGATAGAAGTGGAAGTTGCTAATCTAGACCGTGTGTAACATATAGTCCTTACTATGAAGTATATTCTAAAGTAGTCCGATTTAACATTTTTCGAATGTAGATGGAGAGTTGAGTGGAAAAAGGGGCAAGGCACTATTGTGTTTTATTTTTTTTATTTGACTAACTTTAAAGCCCTAATGACCTACGCAGCCGAAAATTGCAAGCATATTGTCCTGACAATGGAGCATATCCTTAAGTAGTCAGACTTAAAATTGTTGGACTGTGGACGGATAATTGAGAGGGAAAAGGGGCGTGGATACGAGTATAGTACTAACGATGGAGCTTATCGTAAAGTAGTCAGATTTAAAAATTTTGGAATACACAGAAAAAACAGTTTAATTGTGCCAGCCGAATTAAGAGCCAACTGCATGGCTTAATTACAACAACAGAAATTTTCGGTTGCGATTACCGACATTTATTTGAGCCAGCAGAAGTTAAATTTTCAAAACAAATTTTGGTTGTTATTAAACTATGCAGTTGGCTCTAAATTCGGCTGGCACAACTAAACTGTTCTCTCTGTTTAGGGACGGAGAATTAAGAGAAGAAATGGGCGTGGAAAAATTATGTTTTTACATCTTACCTAATTTTGAAGACACTTTATGACCTTGAAAGATGAAAATTAGAATACATATGGTACGGACTATGGCAAAGATCAACTCTGACCTGGATATCCAGTGAAAGGGCGGAAATACAAAAAATGCGTTGTGAATTTTGTTCAGTTTGTATATATAATCTGTAACGTAGCCGGATTTTCAGCCTTTAAGTCAGGGGGAGTGGCGGAAGACGACGAAATTTAGTTTTTAAATATTTAAACTATTTCTGAAACCCCTAATGACTAAGGAAGCTGAAAATTTTAAAGCATAAAGTATTGACAATGGATCATATCCTTATGAAGTCAGATTTAATATTTAAACTGTGTACGGAGAATTATAAGGAAAAATTTAAGTGGAAAAATGTTTGTGTTTTTTAACATTTTAACTAATTTTAAAACACTTCATGATAAATAGAAAGATAAAAATTGCCATGTATATAGGAGTGACCATGGGACAGATCCACACGATGGATTTTTGATATCCGGTTTATGGACGGAGAGACGAAATGGGCGTGCTAAATTTAGTTCTAAAATTTTATCAATAAAACCTTTTATATTGATGTAACTCAATCTAGCAATATTAAATTTTTGAAGCACAAAAATAATTTTTTATAAAGTTTGGTAAAATATTAGAACTATTGAGAAAAGTGATTTGGTGTTCCGCCTGGCAGGGACAGGGTATTCGACTAGTAATGAAATAAGTCCCAAATCGTATGTAAAATTTTTGGGAGTTGTTTCATTATTTTTTTGGGAGTTATTTCATTTGGGAGTTATTGCACAGTACCACAAAAATGTAGGAGCTTTATAAAAAGCATAAATGGATTAATGGTAGGTACTTGTTGGAAAATAGAAAAAGTCTCAGATTCTGAGAAATTTTTCCTATAAAAAAATTCTGGGACATTTTTCCTATTGAAAAAGTCTCAGATTCTGTGATATTTTTCCTATAGAAAAAGTCTCAGTTTCTGAGTTTTTTTTTCTTTTTTTTTGTACCAAAATTGTCACGTTCACAACAATTTTCCTATAGAAAATTTCTTTTCACAATAAAAACTTTTATATTGACAGATATTTTTTCACAAACAATTTTTAGATTCAGTCAAATTTTTCCTTTAAAAATTTTCAGATTTTTCCTTTAAAAATGTTTTCTTGTGGAAAACTTCTTTAGAAATTTTTTTCTTTCTTCTTTACTTTACTGCTTTTTCTTTTTATTTCTTTTTTTTTCTTTTCATTTTTTTAATTTTTAAAATTTGTTCTGGGGGAGGAGTTGAAATTTCCCCAAGGAGTTAACACGCGCTGTTTTTGTTGCAATTTAAGAACTTGGTTCTATGGGGTCAAAGCAATTGCATAAACTGTAAGAGTTTTCAAATATCGAAATACAACAACATAGGAGCTTTATAAGACGCTTAAATGGATTAATGGTAGGTACTAGTTGGAAAATGCTCCAATTGTTCCGTGATGTCACAATGGATTTTAGATTCTACATGTGTTTATATTAAGCGTAAACAGTAATTTCATACCTAGCCTCGGATGAGCCAGTAAGAAATTACTTAAATATTTTAAAAATATATTAAATATTTTTAAAAATATTATTATAGTATTATGCCTTATTCAAAAAACCTCTGGTGTATATAAATGTCACAGTTTACATATTGCATTTTGTGTAAAAATGTCTTTTTACTGATGAACAACAAGACTTTTGCTTACATTCATAACAAACAAAAACATCATTGAGGATGGTCAACAACATTTTGAATTGGAAAACTACTTAAATATGTAGTTTTCCTAGAGATAGAAACTGACTGAGTAACTGAGTAAGTGAGTGAGTAAGTGACAAACTTTAGTCGTCTATGAATGTACGTATGTATTTGTAATGTATAGATCTAAAGCAATTAGAAGCTAAGATGGATGGATGCATGGACGACTGAACAGATAGATGGATGGATGGACAATAGACAAACATTGCTTGGCAATAATGTGAAGGAAGTATTGGTTAAGACAAGACAAACTATGTATGTATCTGAACATCTAACCTCAACCTTACTCAATATTACCAAACAAACAATGTCTGTAATCGTCTAAGACAAGGACAAGCCAAATTTGACAAGACGATAGATGCCAACCAGACACTCAAAATAATAACTCTGTTAAAAACTCCGTAAAATGACTGTAATCACAATTCGACAGATATTTGACAAAGTTATCTGTCGAAATACAGATTTTAAGAATATACTTTGTATTTTCTTGTAACCGAAAAACAAAATTTTATCTGTAATTTAACTTTTTACTTCGTATTTCTATTTTACAGATAATAAACAGAGTTTTTTGTAAAAATACAGATTTTATAAAAAACTTTTTTCTCGTAACCAAAATACAAAATTTCAACTGAAATTTTACTTATTGCTCTGTAATAATAAAACCTGGTAAATTTTACAAGGATGTCGTGTAAAATTGGAGGTACTCGTAAAAAAACTTTCACAAAAATAAAAAAAAGTAAATTTTGGAAGCATTAAAGCGGGCAAATTTACTCGATGGCAGTTTCCAATTGTCAACACTACTTGCACATTAAGGAAAGATAAATTAATCAGAAATCAAATAGTAAATAAAATAGTCAAATTCTGATCGCTTTTATCAATATTTTACAGATAATTCTGTAAATTTACAGTTTTTTTTATCGAAATGATTTTACAGAGTTTTCTTCGTAAAATTACAAAAAATCTTGCTGGTTGGAAATCTATGGTATTTTCTGCTGGCTCAGCAGAGTATCTCTGTAATTTAACAGAGTGATTATTTTGAGTGGATGCATATATATTTATATATTTAAGAACCATTTTTTTTTGTGTACAACAGAGTGTAGAAAATACCATAGATTTCCAACCAGCAAGATTTTTTGTTATTTTACGAAGAAAACTCTGTAAAATGGTTTGGACAAAAAAAAACTGTAAAATTACATAGTTTCTAGTAAAATATAAGTTAAATGGGATCACTATTTTACAGAGAAGTACTCTGTAATTTTACATATATTTGTAAAAACTTTGTAAAATTATTTCGTCACAAAAAAATTGTAAATTTACAGAATTATCTGTAAAATATTGGTACGTGACCAGATGTTTTTCAAAAACTTCTGAAAATTTACAAAGTTTTTGTTAAATTTATTTGATTTTAAACTGAAACACATGAAATAATTGGGAACAAAATGAACTCCAGAACTCCCTGCTTTAAAAACATTAACAGGCTGACAAGCCAATAAAAGCTCACATATTAAGTGACGCATTTAAGCGGTAGATGTTCACCGAGGTTTTTATAAATTAATAAATGATGATTTGAGCAGGGGCTATTTTTAATTGTGTTTCCTATTAGTACTTTCATAATTTAAATGAGCCTGATTAAATGCGTTTCCCGCATTTAATCAGGCTCATTTAAATTATTTATAAATTCGCATATGTTCTCACGGTTTATTTTGTATAAACTTCTTATTTTAAGTGCCACAATTGAACGGGATCATTCTAATAAACACTTTTATAAAATTAAAGGGATCGTTTAAGAATGCCTTGACTTTCTTATATATTTCTTTAATGTGCTTGACATGGCTTTAACACAACTGTCACTATTTTATTTCTGATCAATTTATCATTTTTTAATGTGCAAGTAGTATTGACAATTAGGAAATACCATCGTGTAAATTTGCCCGCTTTAATGCTTCCAAAAATGTAAATTTTCTTTTTTTGAAAATTACGAGTTTTTTACGAATACCTCCAATTTTACACGACATCTTCGTAAAATTTTCAAGCTTTTATTGTAACATAAGACGCTTTTTAAAGAAGGGTTTAAATATTTGGAAGTTTTTTGGGGAGATTTTTATTTGAAAACTGTATTACAAAGCAATGAGTAAAATTACAGATGAAATTTAGTATTTTGGTTACGAGAAAAAACGAAGTATTTTACAGATAAAATTTGTTTTTTTCGGTCACAAGAAAAAACAAAGTATTTTCTTAAAATCTGTATTTCGGCAGATAACTTTGTCAAATATCGGTCGAATTGAGATTACAGTCATTTTGCAGAGTATTTAACAGAGTATTTTTTTTGAGTGTATGAAAATTTAAAAATGTTCACTTTAAAGTACCAATATCATTTTAAAAAATGTACCAATTTCAATGAATTTTTTTTAGATTAAAGCTTAACATTTTCTTAACCATTATAGGTAAATGAAATATTTTTGCAATATTGTTTAACTCCTTTTTTCGAATTTACAATGTAACAACTTTTTTTTTTTAAACAGACTCAAAAATAATTTTAAAATTCCAAAAATCATAAGGTAAAATTTAAGCAAAAAATTAAATATTTTTTTTAAAAAATTTTGTTTACCAATTATGACTAAGCAAAACAAAAGCTTAATCTAAAAAAGATTTCATTGATTGGTACATTATTTTTAAAGATATAGGCTTTTAAAAATGAAAATTCTTGAATTTTTGTCTGGGTATAAAAACCAAAATAATAATATATTTTTAAAAACTAATCACGTCGTTGATAAGGGGTTCCAATACCTTTAATTTAGTCAATAAAACATATTCGTCCCATGCCTAATACATTTTTTATTGCAAAAATACTGAAAAAATGAAAATTTTCTGAACTTTAGGAAAATATAAAAAGTAATCCAAAATTTGTTTTCAAAAATCCATCATAACAGATCGTTGTGGAATATTATTTGCTAAAATACAAAAAAAGAAAAACCAAAATCGGTTAAGAATTGCGACCTGTAGGCAAAATTGGACAAAATAAGTCCATTTTTCCCCACTGCGGTAAAATGTCAGATTCATTGCTGACATCCACAAGACATCTCTATGTACAAAGTTGAGGACAGTTTCATAAAAATTTTTCATCGCTTAAAGTCAGCAGTAGTCAGGGCATGCAGACTTTCTGGGGACATGTCACCTAAGACTTCTTTGGGGAAATGTCTGATATAGGTCATACGAAAATACAAAACATTTTCGTATGTCCTTTAGTTTTTTCTTGTATCCATTTTTCTTTATAAATTATCTTTCTCATATTAAGAAAAAACATTTCGCCTTTTTTGGTCCCAACTGGATTTGAACCTGCAACCTCGTGTTTATTAGTCACACACCCAACTACGTGTACCAATTTTTATTTTCAAAATTGTTTGCCTATTTAATATATAGTATTATACAACTTTTTTGATTTTATTTTAAATAAATAAAAAACAAGTACACTGAAAAAAAAAACTTCGTAGAAATAACGAAAAATGACATAAGCTTAATGAAATTTAATTAAAATTAATTTGATCAATGAAACTGGTGTCATTAAAGTTCTATTCAATGAAAACTTACATGGAAATAATGAAAATATTCGTAGCACTTGTTTAAAAAGTTTAATGAAGTTTTTCATTAAATGTATGAAAGTATGCATTGATTAAATGTAGAATAGCAGTAGGCAATACAATCATTCATTTAAACTAGTTTAATTTTTCGTTTTCCACATGCAATTCGTCTGTCAAAATTAAATGCCGTCTAAATTTGACATTTAAATTGTATGGGGGAAAACGAAAAATTAAACTAGTTTAAATGAATGCGAATATGGTATTAGTAAGAAAAATTACAACACAAAATTGAAATTAATGAAAATTTATAATTTATAACAATTTTTGATGAGTCACGATTAACAAGGTTGAAAACACTTTCCCATTTAGTCAAGTGTACGACCACCACATTTGCAACTTTAAAGTAGCACCCACTCCCTTGTGGGCGTTTGTCCTCGACTAAAGTGGTACCACTGCACTCAGGATGATGTTCTTAGTCGATGCACAAAGTTTCTTCCGATTTAAAGGGGTGGAGAAAAACTTGTAAATAACACACTTTCAAATCCACGAAATAATATAAAACAGTTCGAATTTTAGTAAATAGTAGTATATATGTAGTTAATCAATAACATTTTATTTTAAGTTTCGTAAAAAAAAAGTCTTAAACAAATTTTCTTCGTGCTGTTCTGATCAGCTGTTTTTTATTTACATAATTTTTCGCTTCAAAAACAGACTTAGTGTATCTTCACAATACAGCAGCAAGCAGCAGACCGCAAAATTTTCCCGAGTATTTTGTTGTTTGCTGCATGAAAAATTTTGCTGTCTGCTGCTTTGTAAAGAGACACTAAACAGACTCGATAGGCGTAAAAAATTAACAGGTTTTATAAACAAAATTTAATGACATTTTTTAATGAAATTATGAAATCTAATGAATCAAATTTTACGAAATTTGTTTCCAATATGCATGATATTTAATTAAGCTTATGAATTCCTTCATTGGTTAAATGAAACCAAATAATGAATCCATTTTATTTATATATCGAAAGGTTTTTTTTCAGTGTAGAAAAGTTAAATTCGACTTGGCCGAAATTATGAATACCCTCCACAATGCCCTTTTTAAGTGAAAATTTCTAACGTTAAAAAAAAAAATTAAAATTTTTGATTAGAAATATTTTATTTGTGTAAAAAAAACTTTTTTTTAGTAATTTTTGAAAAAAAAAATAATTTATTATATTTATTGGAGTGTATATTTTTTTTTTATGTGTAAAATTTTTTTCGGTTGTTTTTTTTTTAGTGTAAAAATATTTTTGAGTGACAAAAATACGTTGTAAAATATTTTTGTGACTTACCAATGCTTTTAAAATATGTTTAACGGGTTTTCAACACGTGAATTTAAGGTGAAACTAATCTGAAATTCACGGTTTTGCTTATAACTTTTGAACCACTAAGCCGATGTGGCTGAAATTCAGTACGAACCAGGTTAGGGGAACGATAAAGATACATGCCGAGCGCCAGCATCCTCAGAATTTCCTTTCGAAAGTGATCGTGTTTTTTATCTCGTAAATTCACGAAAACCCCTTGCCGAAATTCAGTCTTTTGCTCATAACTTTCGCTGGATTGCAATACCAACCTGACCAGGCAAATGCCTAACATACATGCCACACTTTAAAAGTCTCTGTGAAGTCTTTTAAAAGTTAGCGTGTTTCTACAAATGGACAGACAGACAGACGGACGGACATCGTTAGATCGACTTAGAATCGATCGAGGATCATGAATATATATACTTTATGGGGTCCTAGACCAATATTTCGAGGTGTTACACACGGAATGACAAACTTATATACAGTGACTCACAGTGAAAATGGTCCACCTGTGACCAACTATATTTGCTCTCATCTGTAAATAATACATTCTTCCAGAACGAGAAATCTTTCCCAGCGTTGCTGTGAGCGAACTGCAATCGAATTTGTTTATTCTTACGGCTTACAAATGGCTTCTTGCGTGCGATTCTACCATGTAATCTAGTCTTTCTAAGGACTCTACGAATTGTTTCGGCGTTACAGCTTATATTAAAGTGTTTTTCTGCAATATCCCGTAGTTTTGGTGCACTTAAACTTGGAATAACCTTGACTTGGTTCACGATCCACCTTTCTTGACGTTCGGTAAAAAGCTTTTTGGGGCTTATTTTCGGCTTATTTATAACTCTTCCTTCATTCTATACCGGTGAATGATGTTTTCAACTGTTGTGCGAGCTTTGTTAACAATTTTCGCGATTTCTCTTTGACTTTTTCCATTTTTATAGTGTTCAATAATTAAATTTCGCAGCTCGAGCGCAGTGTGGCTACCCATCTTCAAACTTTTAAATTAACAACTGAGGGAATCGATTCAAACCGTGTTATACTTAAAGTATAAGTGTTTCTTCACAATACAGCAGCAAGCAGCAGACAGCAAAATTTTTAATTGTTATAAAAAAAATATAAAACAAAACAAAATAAGAATATGGAAAGGTACCGTTATTTTTCGTAGTTCTGCATCATGGACCATTTTCACTGTGATATGAATTTTTCTCTAATTTCGCTTAAAGTCGAACTTTGTGAAAATGCAACAATTTTTTTTTGGTTTTTTTTTTATGTATATATTTTAAAAATACAGTAAACTAACTAATTGAGTCTCTTTTGTTTAAAATTTGTATTAATTTCTTTAACTTTTTACACTTTGAAATTTTTTGTGACATGTGGACCATTTTCACTGTGAGTCACTGTATCACTAGAGTGAAGGGTATAATAATTAAATATACTGCTATCCTGACGACATTTCCTTATCGATAGCTTACAAGGCTATGAAATTTGGATATATTGTTAAGAATGAAAATTAATTCGACACGTATTTTTTTTAGCGGCCCAAACTTATTTATCCCCGGTCGATTTGTATGGGGGGAAATTGACCGTTTTCAGTTTTTTTACGATTTACGCCTATTTAAACAAAATTAATATAGGCATGTGTGGTATCAGATTAAAGGTATTAAAAATACCTATCTCGCGGTGCTATCAACGAGCCAAAGAAGTTAATATTTTTCGACTTATTAACAAAAATGTCCTAAAATTTTGGTATTTTACTCAATATGACGAAAAGTTGTGCATGTTTGGACACGTTCTTAGCACACGTAGATAGGTTTTCCAAAGACCTTTCATTTGATATGTAACCTGGCTAGGTTTCTTTGCATAATATTGGAGATAAACGAAAAAAACTGAAAAATGGCCTTGTCTTCCCCCATCCTTTTTACCCCCTAAATATGAATTTGGGCCGCTAAAAAAAATACGTGTCCCTTTATTTTTCCTGATCTACAAAATAAAACCAATTCCATAAAGATTCGCGGGTGACACTAGAGAGACTTCCGTTGTTAGTGGAATTGTCCACACTCTTAAAAAAACCATTCATTGTTGACAATATTAGGATATGTGATCAATGATTACCTATGATTTGTCAGAACCTGACGACATTTCCTCAAGGAATCACTATGTAAATTTCCTCAGTGACACATTTTCCAACTGGGGTGTTAGTGTTAGTATTAGTATAATAGGTTATGAGGAAGAGTTAACATAACTCAACTGAACACTTATGGCGGTAATATCGATAGAATAATGACACACAACCCACATTCCGACGATGCTCCAACCCCAAATTCCCCAGCAAAATTTTCGGTTGCAAAGAACCGATTGTGGAACAACTTATACTTCCCTAGAACCTGTTCTAATTCTTGTGCAACACCGATTCTTTTAACAAAGGGATTGTCCCAAAAGCAACAGGTGTTTGTAAGCAAAATTAGAACACATTTTTGTTCTTCGGAACCGGTTCTAGAAGTAAAATTTGGAACTGAAATGAGAATTAAAGAAATATTTTAATAAATAATTGGAGAAAAATAAATAAAAATATAAATAATCACAGTTTAAAATTAATAACTAATATCACAGAACTTATTGTTTAACTGATTGCTATTGAATATTGCAGCTTTGTATTATCTTTGTCTTCCTTTGTGTTCATTGTTGTTTTAATTTTTTCTTGGATCCTCAAACTTTCGATTGTATATCTCTTATTTTCTTTACTTTCCTTATTTAGAATTTTTACTCCCTTAAAATTAAGTTGATGTCCAGTCTCTTTTGCGTGAATTGCTAAAGCAGTTGACTCTTTTGATTTTTTAACATCAGCTTCATGTTCTGCTATTCTTACACCTAGCATTCGTTTTGTTGTTCCTATATATACTTTATTGCATTGTTCCCTTTCGTTGCCTTGACAGTCAATTTCATACACAACATTATCAATTTTTAATTTTTCTAATTTTGTTTTGTTTCGTGTAAACAGGTGTCTCAGTGTCTCATTCGATTTGTGTGCTAATTTTACGCTCTCATCATTAATTACTCTCATTAGATTTTTACTCTCCGTCAATTTTGGTATATATGGAATGCTGTAGAATAGGGATCCATTTATTTGCGTCTTTTCATTTTGGGTATTTTTAAGAGTTTTGTTTAGTAAGTTATTTATAATGAATGTTGGGAAGTTGTTCATGGTTAAAATTCTTTTAACTTTAGTAATATTTTCTTTTTTAAATTGTTCATGACTTAACTGCAATACTTTTTTAATTAGATTCGTCGCTGTATTTATCTTCATTTTATGTGGTTGAGTCGAGTGATAATTTATCATTCTTCCTGATGCTGTCGGCTTGGTGTACCAATTGGTTATTAGCTTTTCATTGTCCTTTATTATTTCCATATCCAGATATGATATTTTTCCATTTTTCTCTTTTTCAATGGTAAATTTAAGTTTATTGTGATAGGTGTTTAGTGTTTTCATTATGATTTCTTCGTCCTTTTTGTTGATGACTGCAAATAAATCATCTACGTATTTTTATATATCGTTGGCTTAGTCGGCAAACCTGTCAAGTCCGTTTTTTTAAATTTTTCAGGAGAGACAAAAAACTGTCTAACTTTTTTTTGGGTTAACTTTTTTTAAATCTGTAAAAGCAGTTGTTTTCTTAAGTTCATCTCGTTTAACCCCAAAAAATCATAGAACTCTAAAATAAAAGAAAGGAACACTTTTGGGTTCTTTTTGGACTTAGCACATTTGCTTTTTATAATTTTCTATTTTAAATGTGGACTTAGCAGGTTTTCTTTCCATTTTGTGGACTTAACACATTTTCTTGTATTTTTTTTTTTTTTTATTTTTATTGATTTTTTTTGTGTTTTTTATAATAAAAAATACTACTACATACTTTTTCATTGATGTTGACAAAAAAAAGAAATTATTTATAACCTAAATCGTAGGGTGGGTCGATGATATGGATATTTGCGAATCTCGTGAACTAATAGCAAAAAGTCGGTGAGCGTTTTCCAGCTGGTAACGGGAAAAATTATTAAAAAAAAAAATTTCATGCTACTTTTAGTCTTCTACAAGCGGTTTAAGTTCGCGGTTTTTGGAAAAAAAATGTTTTTTTTAAAAAAAATATTTTAAAAATTTTGTGTTGACAAAAGCTTTCAGCTGAACAACAACTCCAGAAGTGAATTTTTTTTTTTTTTTTATTTAATTTAATTTTTAAATATCCCTCTGAAGATAGTCAGCAATGTTGACTGAAATGCTGGAACAATAAAAAAAATAAAATAAAATATGTTAATATTTTTTATTTAATTAATTTATTAACTCATGACCTAATGCCGAACAAAATCAACAAACTACTAAACTAAAGGTCAACTATTCACAACTTTAAACAATTTTGTGAAATAAAAAATTCCAAAAATTATTGCTGATAAATTTTGGTCCATGGAAGCACATAAAAAGCCAAATTTTCTTTTCTTAATGCGCTTTATTTTACTAAATTTTACCATTTGACTTAAATTTTAAAAAAAAAAATGTTTTTTTATATAAAAAATCTAACTTTTCTGGCTTTGGCAATGCCATCATGTACCAAAATTTATCAGCTAAATTTTTTTTTTGGAATTTCTGCCTTTATAAGTTATATTTTGCAAAAAAAAAAAAACAAAAAACAAGCATGTATTTCCATAAGAGCTCTCTTTTTGCGTCCTTTTAATAAAATAAACAAACCTCGAATTTAAATCTATTGAATAAATTTGTTGATACAAAATGTGTGTTGTTTTCAGCTGGACTTAGCACGTGGCTTTCGATGTTTTATTTTTTTTTTGGACTTGACACAATTTCTTACCACTGCATAACAAGAAGAAAAAACAACATAACGGCATTTTGTTTTTTGTAAATGATGTGTTTTGAGTAATACTAGCATACTACATCAAAAACTCAATTTGCATAAAAATTGGACTTGACAGGTTTGCCGACTAAGCCAACGATATGTTTTATTTTTACATTTTTTAATTTTAATTCTTCGATTACGTCGTCAAGAAGTTTATCCAAAACAATGTCGGCAATCGTGGGTGAAAGCGGGTTCCCCATAGGCATACCATATGTTTGATGGTAAAATTTTCCATTAAATGTAAAGTAGTTGTTTTCTTCTAAGCAAAATTGTAGTAATTTTAAGAATTTTGGTTTTGTAATTGTTGTTTCTTTTTTCAGGATTTCCCATTTGTCAATGATGTTTTTTATAGCTAGGTGGGTAGGTATATTTGTAAACAGTGAAACCACGTCAAATGAAACAATAATGTCTTCCTTCTCTAAAGTGATGTCTTCTAGCCGTTCTTCTTTTAGTTCCACCGAATTTTTAACGTTGTATGTTGGTGATATTACGTGTTTTAGAATTTTACCGATGTATGTATTGGGATAATTTGTAACAGGGTACCTTTACTGAGGACGATATGGGTCTCATGGGTATATCTTCCTTATGAATCTTCGGTAGACCATATAGTTCAGGAGCTGCAGCTGCATGGCTTGTAAGTCTAATTTTTTCAAATTTTGTGATGTGATTGTTTTTTAATAAATCCGTTATTATGTTGTTGTTGTTTTTTTGTAATTTGGCTGTTGGGTCCTCGCGAATAGATTTGTAGGTAATTTTATCTTCTAGTAGCATATTTATTTTCTTATGTATTCTTCTTTGTACATGATCACTGTCTTGTTTCCCTTGTCAGCTGTTGTTATCATTATTTTGTCCTTATGTTTCTTTATATACATTTTTGTCTCCTCATATATATTTAAAATGTATTTCTCTATCTCGTTGTTTCTTATATTTCTTTTATAATTTGCAATCCGATTGGCAACTTTAGACATTGTTATCTCTTTTTCCGTGTCGTCCTTTATGGTTTGTATCCACTGTTCCATGTCCGCTATAAGGGGGATTGGTGAAAAATTCTTGTTGTTCACTGGTAAAGCGAATTTATTTCCTAGGGACAGAAGCCATTTACTTTCCATATCAAAATTTATTGTTGTGTAGTTTATGAACCACTCTTCGTTGAAATTAAAATGGAATTTTTTAAACATCTCACTTTTTAATTTCTTCATTTTAGAATTATGTGTCTTTTGGATACCCTCTTTTATTTTAACAAATTTGTTCCATTGGTCTTTCTTAAATTCAATAAGTTCTGTTTCGTTAAGTGTCCTACCAATTTCATTCTCCATATGTTTAATTTCCTTCATAGTTGACTTTTTGATTATATGTGTCTCCCTAATTTCTACGTTTAGTATTTTGTTGTGAAGATTATGCTCTATTTTTTCCATTTCAGTTTTGGCTGCTGATGTTTTAAACAAGTGCGTTAATTTTTGGGTACTGTTGCTTACGTGTGTTGGTGTGATTCCAGATTTTCTGCATTTTTGTAAAAATACCGCCCTTTCTGTTGTCTTTGCAAGTTTTTCTATTGCTCTACAGTATTGTTTTAGCATACTGGTTGTTTCTATGTTGTATTTGGTTTTTATATGTTGAAAAAAGTTCTTCATGTTGTTGTTATATTTTTGTCAGCTAATAATGTTGTTACTTCTAGTTTTGTTTTCGGCAGGCCCTCCGAATGTATTATATTACCAAAGACAAATAATTATATGTGCATTTTTTTATATTGAGTTATAGGAAAGAAAAGAAATTATTTTTTTATATTTAATTAACATTTTATTATATTTATATATAAGCATTAAAATCATAAACATTTTAGTTTTATACCTTATTTTTTTAAACTGAAAATGACGAAAAAGTAAATACTTCATATATTTTCTATAGAAAATAATTATATGTGCATAAAAGAAAATTCCTATATATTCCTTTTGATTTGACATATAATTAAATATTTTGTGAAAATTTGTGTTCGCCTTGTGTATTTAAACTTTTTTAAGCCTAGGAGGCATAAAACCCACCAAGGTTTTTAATGTACCAACACCCCTTGTCCCCCGTTTTGTCAGTAATTAAAGCTAAATTCCTTCAATGGTCTTCTACGGATTTGACCTTGAAATGACCTTGGCAGAAAGGGTCGTAAAGAGGAATTTAATTGAGTGTAGGTCGGGACTAATGGCTGGCCATTTCAATACTGGTATGTTGTGCGCATTTAGAAAGTTTTTTGTCAAACGAGTGACATGGATTAGAGCGTTATCTTGTGAGAATGTCCAATTATCTCCATACAGGTCGGTAGCAAAGTCTATTAAATGGTCCCCAACAAGTAAAAATATATTTTTGCATTATATTTATTGGAAGCAAATCATATCCAAACCCTTCCTCATGATCCAAATGCATCCTATACCATGACGGATTCGCAACTGTGGTTTCGCAAATATCACGTTTAGCGGAGATGTCTTAAATATCTACAAGGAAAGTGGTGACCATCAGCGCCGTCTTAATTTAACTTTTTTTTCGTAATTTTTAGTGATACAAAAAATTTAATTTGGATGGCAACGATCGTAAACACCAATATTAGAGAGATTTAGGACATCCGCGTCAAACGTGCTATTTGCAAAACCACAGTTGCGAATCCGTTGTGGTATGGGATGCATTTGGATCAGGAGGATGGTTCCGAATATGATTTGCCCATACTAAAAATAATGCAAAAATATAATTTTACTTGTTCGGGAACATTTAATAGACTTTGCTAGCGAACTGTGTGGAGATAATTGAACATTCCACCAAGACAACGCCCCAATCCATGTCACTGGTTTGACAAAAAACTTGTTTAAAACGCCCAGCATACCAGTATTGAAGTGGCCAGCCATTAGTTCCGACCTAAACCGAAATAAATTCCTCTTAAGGACCCTTTCTGCCAAGGTCGTTTCAAAGTCAAAGAGGTACACAACGCGCTAAGGACTTAGATTTGCGATATTGACGAAACAAGGAAAAAATGGCATTGGCACATTAAAAAACTTGACTGGTTTTATGCCTCGTAGACTAAAACAAGTATAAATATTTAAGTCCATACCATTTTTTTATGAATAGCCTAATTATATTGTAAATCAAAAAGAAAATATGTGAATTTTCTTTTTTGCACATATAATTATTTTCTATGAAGTGTATTTTTATGCCTTATTTTCTGTACAAAAAAATAAAGTTTGAAATGAATGTTTTTATGATTTTATAGCTTACTTAAAAACATAACAAAATATTAACCAAACTTGAAAAAATATTTTGTTTTCTTTCCTATAACTCAATATAATACAGTGCACATATAATTATTTGTCTTAGGTATTTGATTTTATGACCAATTGTTTGAAAATATTTTTTATTTTTTGTTGGGCTAATTGTGGTCAGTTAGATTTTTGATGTAAATAAAAACAAATTTATTGCATCATTTTTTCTCGACGTTTCGTTGATGGGTTTTCAACTTTTTCAAGAGATTTGATTTATTAATTTCTGGTGACAAAATATAAAAAAAACATGGTAACAAAATTCTTAAGTATTAATTATCAAAGTTAAACTTACGATTTTTTTAAAATTTACATTTTCAGATATTTAAAAATTGTTTTATAAAACTGGACAACACGACACACATTGTATAAATAATTTAATAAATAATTGGAGAAAAATAAATAAAAATATAAATAATCACAGTTTAAAATTAATAACTAATTATTTATATTTTTATTTATTTTTCTCCAATTATTTATTAAATTATTTATACAATGTGTGTCGTGTTGTCCAGTTTTATAAAACAATTTTTAAATATCTGAAAATGTAAATTTTAAAAAAATCGTAAGTTTAACTTTGATAATTAATACTTAAGAATTTTGTTACCATGTTTTTTTTATATTTTGTCACCAGAAATTATTAAATCAAATCTCTTGAAAAAGTTGAAAACCCATCAACGAAACGTCGAGAAAAAATGATGCAATAAATTTGTTTTTATTTACATCAAAAATCTAACTGACCACAATTAGCCCAACAAAAAATAAAAAATATTTTCAAACAATTGGTCATAAAATCAAATAATGAAATATTTTGAATTGCATTAATTTATTAAAAAAAGATAAATACAATCATATCTGACGTGAAGTATTCACAGTTCTTAACACACATATATCCTTTTGCGCCGCCAAAATTGCATTTTGGGCCTTACAATAATGACAACCAGAACATGGATTTTCTGCAAACTAAAATTAAAAAACATAATATTATTAGTATTTGACCCTACCCATACAATGAAAATTTAACTTACTCACCTTTTTATTAACACTTTCACGATTATATCCTGATAATTTAAGAGAATTTCGTGTTTTTCCTTGGTTAACCAAAAAAATAAATGATTTTATTTTTTAATTCTTTTGACACATAATTTTTTTTTCAATTCCTGAGAACCAAAATGTAATGAAACTTTGATTGCAGAGAACATGTTTCACAACAATTTTCACTTAACTTGTTCTGAATAATTAAAGTGTAATAGTGTATGATTACCGAAGAACCTGTTCTAGAACAAGTGTTGTCAGAATCGGTTCTGAAAAATTTTCCTGGGATCTTATCTTTGAATTAACTTTAAAAACAAATTTAACAATATGCTTCAAGTTTTCCAAGGTTTACTCCTTTGCCCAAAAAATTTTAAAAATCTCCGAAGCTACTCATCAGATTTCAAAGATGCTTTCAAATATATATAGAAAAGTAGTAAAACATACACGGAACAAAATAAAATGTAACTGGGAACGAAATAAAAAATAAAATGTTTTTTTTTTTTAATTTTTTTTTTTTTTAATTTTAAAACAACGTTGTTTCGAAGGTTGTATGCTGTTATTGATACCCCAGCAAAACTTTGGTACCTATTGAATTTTGTGGCCCAGCTGAATTTCAGTTAGACTTCTAGTTACATTTTAGTTAAATTTTTTTTTCGTGTACATAATAAATGTGTTTTTGTATTATAAAACTACTGACAAATTATCATAAAACATAAAATGTGAACTCTACATTTACCATGTATGGATACAACGATACACAAGGTGTAAAATTTCAAGAATTCCCATAAAAAAACCAAATGACCAATCTGTAAAAAAAAGTTAGCATTTAATCCAAAAGAATTCAGTGGTTAACATAAAAACACAAACTTCAACTATAAATCCCTTAACATATTTTACTCTGACTTAAATCAATAACTATAAAATAATCGTAAAATATCACTTAAAATTATTGAATATCTCATAAAGTGTAAACTGGAACTAAAAACCTGAAATGTTAAAAAAATTAAATAAAAATCATTTTTTTTGTGGTCTGCTAAGTGGTGGACGATCAATAAAAATGAATTAAGAATGATTGGAAAGGCTAAGAATAAACTTATAATGATGATCATAAAATATTTTGAAAAAGTGTTAATAAAAAAGGTTTTAAAAATGGAATTATGATCATCATAAAAATTTGTGCTGTTAAACTACTTAAAATATTTTGTTTAAAATTAAAAAATGTTTACAAATTTGTAAGTCTATTTTAGTAAAAATACACTAAAAAAACTGCTTATTCGATTGTCTGAATGAAAAAGTCTCTACTTCTGAAAAATTACACAGGCCAACAAATTTTAAACCAATAGGTTTAAAATTTAATTTACGCTGAGTCCGAATCTTATCTCAAAATTTGCCTATCACATCAGGTTTTCAAGATATCTTAGCTTGAAATTGAAAAAAAAAGTTTTTCGCCGTATTTGAGATGCTGTAACTGAGCGAACCCACCTTTATTATAAAATCGGATGATCGTTGAAATTCTGATAAACCTTTTCAATTAATGTTTAACCTTTTTATTATCATGTTCTATCTCTGAGATATCTTAACCAGAAATTTTAAAAACACGGGTTTTCGCTATATTCATTTTTGCTCTGAATGCAAATTCGATTTTTCGCTATATTTTTCTTATATTTTATAACAATTAAATAAGAGTCTTTAAGTCATAATTTTTTCCAATAACATGCTTTTTGAATTGTTAAGATATCTCTTCTCTTTGCTGAGATATCGTCTCAGACAGGTTCACAAAAAACTTGTAAAATTACAAAAAAAAAAAACTTGTAAAATTATTTTTTGCTCCCTTCTATTAGATCAGAATTCCTAGTAAAAGTAACAAGCTTTCACCAATAAAATTGTAAATTTACAAGTTTTTTTGACGCGATTAAAATTACAAGGACTGCTCGTGACTTTAAGTATTAGATATGGTGCTACCTCCTATTTTAGGAGAAAATTACGAGCTTTTTTGTTATTTTACAAGCTTTTTACCAATAAAATTGTAAACATTCAACTTTTTTGATGCAATTAAATTTAGTCCAAATTCAGACAGGGCAATTTTAATTGCCGCAATTCTGATTTTATAGTGTATCGGAGAGAGAGGGAAGAATCTTATCTCTCTCTCTGATACACTAAAAAATCAGAATTGCCGCAATTAAAATTGCCCAATGTAAATTCGGTCTTAGAAGGAATTCTCGTAACTTTCCTAGATTGTTTTTGTAAAATTTGGACATTTACGAAAAAAAATTATTAAATTACAAAAAAATTTAAATTTCGATCGAAAATTTTTTGTTAAAAAACAAGCAAAACTGTCAAATGTTGCTTAAATGGGATTGTGAGACTTTTTCTACACCATTTCCAATTGTATGTAAGAAATTATCAATTCTATTTCAGAATTTATAATCGATAAATTTGTATTTCAGAACTTATCAAATCAATTTCAGAAAATGTCAACTGTATTTCAGAAACTATCAATTGTATTTCAGAACTATCAATTGTATTTCAGAAATTATCAATTGTATTTAAGATACTGTCAGTTGCATTTCAGAAGTTATCAATTGTTTATCAGAAGTAGTCAATTGTATTTCAGAAATAATCAATTGTATATCACACTCAAAAAATTATGTTAGTAAAATCAACTGAAAATGTCAGTTAAAATAACTACTTTGTAAGTTGTTTTGGGGTCAACTACTTTTTCAGTTAAATCAACTAACAATGTTAGTTATTTTAACCGACAAAAAAACAACTGACTTATGTAGTAAAAACTACTTACATTCGTAGTCAAAACAACTAAAATGTAGTAAAAATATAATAATCAATATATATTTTTTTTTTTCAAAAAATTTTCCAGAAAAAAAAAATTGAAGACCAAATTTTTTCCAAGTTTTTTTTTTTTTTTTTTTTTAAATTGTGAAAATAAAAAAACATAAATTTATTCTTATTTTTTGGAAAAAAAACTTTGAAAAATTTTCAGAGATAAAAAAATAAAATTAACTACTTTAAATAACTGCTACTACATTACAGTTTTTTTGTTAGTTATTCAAAAAAACGACTTAAAATAACTAACAGAAATAGTTGTTTGATATTTTTCATACAAAAATAACTGACTTTGTATTTGAAAACAACTAACTACTGTAAAATATACAAACAACTAACATGTAGTAACTTACATAATTTTCTGAGTGCAGGATTCATTAATTGAATTTCCGATATTATCAATTGTATTTCAGAAATTTACGAAGGTTTTTTCTGAAATACAATTGATAAATTCTGAAATAATAATTACTTCCAAAAAAAACCAATTGATTAATTTAGAGATACAATTGATAACTTCTGAAATTCAATTGATAGTTTCTGAAATACAATTGCAAATTGTGTAGTAATTTGACAAGATTTTTTTTGAGTGTATCAAACACATCATATACATAAATTTCAACGGACGATATCTCAGAAAATAGATAGGATATAAACAATTCAAAAAGCATTTTTTCAAATATAGCGAAACCCCGAATAGCGAAACCTCGAATTTTTTAAACTTCCTAATTATTTATCTCATGGAAGAAACAAGATATTACAGAGGCTAAAAATGTATTTCAAAGCAAAAAACTTTCAGACGACATATCAGGTCTTATAAAGCAGTGGAAGGGTACCGGTTTTTTGTTTGGAAGTGGGGGGAAGGTAATGGAAAACTATAAAATCATTAAATTTATTAGGTTTTGCTGAAGGAGGTTTGTTTTTCATGATCAGAAGTAGGGTTGCCAGAAATTTATTTTCAAAAAGCGGGACAAACACAAAAAAATTACAAAAATGGCGGGATTTCAAAAATTTTGGCGGGACAAAAGTAGTGCATAATATCGTCCATTTTACTTTTTCCCCAATATATCGTCGGTGCGCCAACCAAAACCGCTATGTGTTTTCCAAAATTTTTTGAAGATGCTTACAAATCAGTTTTATTTTGACCTTTCGCGGTGCTTTAACACAATATTTCTTTCATTAACATTTAAATAATATTGCATATTTTCTATTTACATTAATTTGAATTTTGAAAAATAGATCAAAAGTACAAAATTTAGCTGTTATTAAAGTCTCTGAATTTAAAAAAAAAAAAACAGCGCAAAAGTACCAAATTTAGCTGTTATTAAAGTCTCTTCAAAAAATTTTAAAATACACATAGCGGTTCTGGTTGGTGCACCGACAATATGTATTTCCCTTTTTAGTCTACATGTAGACAAAAAACTCTGAGGAAAAATTTGTTAAACAACTTTCAGTTGCAATTATCACACTTTTAGCATGTTTTTGAAAAAAAAAACTTTGAAAATTTTCGTAAAAAAAATTACAATTGCTTTTTTATAAGTTTTAGATAAAATGTATACTTTTTTAAAAAGTCTTCTTAACATGAATAAAATACATTTTAGATGTTTAAATTGTTTATCTGAAATCATTTCTGCTTCAATCAGCAGATTTTTCTGCTGTCTTGGCAAAATAAACAGCATTGGGCTCAATATGGGGTTATTTTCAGCAGATTTTTCTGCTGATTGGACAGAGGTAGTATTTTAAGTGTATAAACGAAACTAGTGAACTCTATTCCTCCCACTTGAGCTTTATAGCACTATGGAAACTTATATTCACTTCTACATCAATAACAATTTTTAATGAAGCAGCAGATTTTTCTACTGATTGCTGAAATCAGAAAATTTCTTCTCCTTATTTTCTGACGCTTAAAAAAGCGGGAATTTGAAATCCCGCGCGGGACGCGGGAATCGTTGTCACAAAGCGGGACGATCCCGCCAAATGCGGGACGTCTGGCAACCCTAATCAGAAGTATTTCGTTTAGGTCATTTTTATACCCTCCACTTAGTGATAGAGGGTATATATAAGTTTGTCATTCCGTTTGTAACTCATCGAAATATCGGTCTGGGACCCCATAAAGTATATATATTCATGATGCCCGATCGATTTTAAGACATTCTAGCGATGTCCGTCTGTCCGTCTGTCCGTCTGTCCGTCTGTCCGTCTGTCCGTCTGTCTGTGGAAAATGCTCTCGCGGACAAAATATTGCACAGAGATGACTGAAACTTAACATAAATATTGGAAGTTCTCCCGAGAAGTTTGGTATTGCATTTGAGCGATATCGGTTCAGCGGTTCAAAAGTTATGAACGAAAATGTAAGCACACCTCAAAAATTTCAGTACATTCAACATAACCTAAAAATACAAAATGCTTTAATTCGGCTTCTGGTTGACATATGTGAACATAATTGAACACCACATGGTATTTAAACAAGTACGAACATATTTTTTTACAAAAAAAGAAAAAAATTGCGGATTTTTTTTTTACCAAAATTTTTTTTTCGCGGAAATTTTTTTTCAAATTTTTTTTTTCAAAAGTAATTTCCTTTCAAATACAGTTGTTTGCAATAATCTTTTTGAAATTGTGGAAGGTATCACTACATTCGGCAAGGCCGAATTTAACTTTTTTACTTGTTTTTTTTTAATTTGTCTTAAAAGAAAATTGCACATTTTCGTATACATAAAAAAAGTCTCAGATTCTAACACATTTGACGTATAAAAAGTCTAAATCTAAGACTTCTTCTTTACAAAAAATGTCTCAAAACCTAAGACTTTTTCTCATATTTTAAAGAGTTTTTAATATGTTTTTCTTATAGAAAAGGTCTCAGATTAGTAGGTTTGTTTCGTACTGAAAGATATTTATATTCTGAGACCTTACTGAAAGATATTTATATTCTGAGACCTTTTTTTATATAAAAAGTCTCAGATTCTGAGACCTTTTTCCTAAAGAAAACTTTCAAATTCTCAGACCTTTTTCTTTTTAGACACCTTTTTTTCTGAGACCTTTTTCCTAAAGTTTCAGATTCTTAGACCTTTTTCTTTTTAGAAAAAGTCTCAGATTCTGAGACCTAATTCCTAAAAAACGTCTCAGATTCTGAGAGCTAAAAAAAGTCTAAAGTTCTGACATTTTTATCCCTGAAGAAAAAGTGATAGATTTTTCCATTATAAAAAGTTTCAGATTTTTTTTCTTCAAAAAAATTATCGATTCTGAAACAATTTCCTATAGAAAAAGTGTTAGATTCTATGACCTTTTTCCTATAGAAAAAGTCTGAGATTGTGAGACTCTTTCCAAAAGAAAAGGTCCCAGATTCTGAGAAGTTTTTCGTATCGAAAAAGTCTTAGATTGTGAGACCTTTTCTTAGGTATATAAAAAATGTCAAAGATTCTGGCACTTTTTTTTTTCTAAAAAAAATTGATTTTGAGACCTTTTTTCTATATAAAAAGTCATAGATTCTGAGACCTGTTTTCTATAGAAAAAGTCTCAGATTCTGAGACATTTTCCCTATCGAAAATCTTTAAAATTTAGAGATTCTAAGACCTTATTCCTACAGAAAAAGTCTCAGAATTTAAAGTATAAACTTCTAAGACTTTTTTTAACAATAAAAAGTCTCAGACTTTTAGACATTTTTCTTTTTAAAAAAGACTAAGATTCTGAAAACTTTTTCTTTAAAATAAGTCTGAAATTAAGAGATTCTTAGACCTTTTTCCCATAGAAAAAGTCACAAATTCGTATACCTTTTTCCTATAAATTAATCTCAAATTTTGAGACCCATAGAAAAAGATTCAGATTCTAAGATTTTTAGAGTTTGGAAATTCTTCTACAAAAATCCGAAACAGAAAATTTTTGAGTTTTTCTGCACCTTATCTATAAAATAATTCTCAGATTCTGAGACATTTGTAATATAGAATAAGTCTTAGATTCTAAGACCTTTATACTAAAGAATAAGTATCGAACTCCAACACATTTTTTCTATAGATAAAGTCTCAGATTTTTCACATAGAAACATTTTTCAATCCTGAAAAATTTTCTTTTACGGATTTTTGTAGAAAATTTCTCCAAATATTAGTACTATTAAAAGATATCAAAAATTCATAATAAGATTGATATATATTTTTTCACAGAAAATGTTCAGATTTTTGCTTTAAAAATTTAAAAATTTTCCCTAAAGAAACTTTCAGATTTTCTATGAAAAATTTTCGGATTTCGAAATATTTTTCATTCGGAATTTTTTTTAGAAAATTTCCTTCTTCCTTTTTTCTTTTTTTCTTCTTTTTCTTCCTTTTTCTTTCTTTTTTTTTTCTTTCTTTTTTCTTTTTTCTTTTTTTCCTCTTTTTTTCTTTTTGAAATTCGGTCTGGGGGGGGGGGGAAATTTCCCCTTTCCCCCCCCCACTCTCACAGAAAATTATGTAAGTTACTACATGTTAGTTGTTTGTATATTTTACAGTAGTTAGTGGTTTTCAACTATAAAGTCGGTTGTTTTTGAACGAAAAATGTCAAACAACTATTTTTGTTAGTCATTTTAACTCGTTTTTTTGAACAACTAACAAAAAGTACTGTAACCAAAAATACTGTAAAATAACGTCTCGAATATGGCAAAAAACTGATTTTTTTAAACCTTAAGCAAATATATCTCGAAAACCTGATATGATGGAGAAATTCTTAAGAAATAATGTGAAAATTGGATTTTCTCCTAGAGGGTTGCAATTAGGGATGCCAAACGGGATTGACATTTACATATCCCGGGATTTTTCGGGATTTTTTGGGATCCCGGGAATTTTCGGGATTTCGGGATTTTTCGGGATTTCGGGATTTATTTAAATTAAGCTTTTTACGTTATATTTTTAATAATTTTTTTTCATATATAAATATTCAATTAATTCATAACCATTGAATAATTATCGTACAGTTTTACATATTTAGCACAGAAAAACCGAAAATTTAGAAACAACTATGACCTCAAATCGAACAATTATGAACTCAAATCGAACAACTATGACCTCAAATTCGAGCGATGTCCGTCTGTGAAAGACGCGATGAAGTTGAATTCAAAAGATTAGAAAATACATTTTTTTCTGTCGGCCTCTTTTGTAGACGTGGATAAAAAATTTTTGTTTAAATAATGATAAAATTGTATTAATAAATTTGTTAAAATTTCTCGCGAGGGAATGGTGTCCCCCAATGTCCTCTGCCGATACAAAATTTGTATTAATTGGTAGGCGAATCGCACTTTAACAGTTTCCTTCCCTTTGCGATAAATGTTTACAAATGCATTTAAATAGCTTAAGTAACAGAATTTTTCGTAGTTTATATTATTTTTTATATCCACGCCCACAAAAAGGGGTGAGATGAGAAAAATAACATTTTCTGGCAAGGTACAACTTAAAAACGTGTCATTTAAGCTATGTTTACACCATACCACTAAGTCGTATGATTTTCATGAAAAAGCAAGATTTTTTTATAGCATAATTTTAGGCATGTAATATACAGGGTGATTCAGTCACGACCCGCCGAATTTTACCAGCGTATTCCTTGGCTCATTTCATGAAAATATGTCCATTACAAACCATCCCCGAAAATGCAAGTGTGCGAAATGACAGCGGTTTTGAAAATTTTCGGATTGTCGGTCGGAGGGTTGTAGGGTAAAATTGATAACTTCTGTACCAAGGGCCCGATTTTTATGTTTTTGGGCTTGTTGGAAAGTTTTTTGGGAGACCTTTCAGAATCAATAACAAAAAATTTAAAAAAAGTGAAATCGTCGAGATACAGATCTTTTAAAAATAAAATTTGAAAAAAAGACAGAAGAATTTGCACATAACCTCAATTTGCTCAGCCAGATGGCAGGTAACTTGTGTTTTTTTTTTCTCCTTGAAAGATAGCCCTACCTCTTACCTTTCCAAAACGCCCTAAATGAAGCCCAGAGGTCATTCTGTTCTAAAGTTATGATTAACTCCCATTATAGGATTAACTCCCATTAATTTCTACACCCCAAAATTTTTTCGGAACAACCCTACTTCCTACCTCCACTTCCTACGGGGTTTCCTATACAAATTGACATTTTTATAAAATGTTATCCCATCGCTCTAACTGTCTCAAGAACTCCCTAGAGAAATCAAATGTATGACTGAACCCCAACATTTTCCCAAAACTAACCTACTCTGTATCTTTTATTTTTTAAAAACTTATTTTATAAATCTGCTCGTACCGCTTTTATGGTGCCTTTTGGAGGGGTAAAATATCGAATCTTTTCACACAAGATACCATACAACACTTTATCAGTATCTAGAATAATGTACTTAATCTAAAACTACACTTTCTTTCCAACTTAAGCAATATATTGCCTTATTAATGATCTTGGGTCTAAATGCACATAAATTCCTACGCCTTCTCCTTAATGGACAAGTCACAACAAGACATGAAAATGAAAACCAGTTTTTTTAGCTTTAATCCTTTCCAAACTATTTCAAAATTAACAGCAAAACCAATAAATTATTTTTACATCAAAAGAAATGCAATTAACTTGTGTGATATCAATTAATCAATCAGGGTGTTGCACATGCATTTCTGGTCATTATTTGTGAAAGGCAATTTACACAAGATACTAAAATATAAAAAAAAAAGTTAACCAAACCAATTCAACCAAACATAATAACAACAACGGACAGCAACATCAGATTCTTCCAATCAAAACATTAAAACTGGAAATGTTGTTTTCTTTAACACGATACCAATAATAAAATACGCCTTAATATTTATACTCTTAAGGACAAGTTTTTGGGACGTTAGTTAAACTTGGTTTATTTGAAATGTAGTCAACATGTTTTTGATTTTTAAAATTTAATCGACAACCCAAAAACCCAACCTTTATTGTGTTTATAGAGTTGTAAGTTTTTTTTTACTTAAACCAATACTCAAAAGATGCCCCCTATTAATCAGAAGATAGGATATGGGAAGAAGGACGGGTATGAAAAGAAGAAAACCAATACTCAGGGTATATCCACTTTCAATCTGGAAAATAGGGTATGGGAAGAAGAAAGGAGGGTATAGTGTTTAAGGATATTTGATTTAATTGTTTGTGACAGAAAAGACTTCTGTGGAGAGTTCATTACACATACGAATTGTTCGAATTAAAAACGAATTTTCCCTTAAATTCGCTGTGCGAAACACATGACAGTCAATAACAAACGGGTGTGCTTTACGAGATAATCAAGTATTACGAATGAACATTCGGGTTATTGAAGTAATTTCACTTATCTCAGAAGAACACTTCCTATGAAAATATCGATAGAAAAGTCGTACACAACCCACAAGCTCCATGCGAGTTGGACGAGATGGACCAAGTGATTCCCACAAACTTGAAAGTTCGGCTATCCTAATATACTTTATGGTCCTTGGTTTAAAGCCGCACACTTCTTAGGGATTTACTGGATTTGGTCACCAGCATAAGAAAACGACTCCCGCACGCTACGAAGAGTTTAAAAGAATTGCAAATGAACGTGATAAAGTTGATGAGCACTGTTTTGGCACCAGTGCTGATACGCCATTGGGTCCTGGTGACTTGTTTACGTTGAGATCCGCAAGTACCCTATTGACGCTCGGGCCTAAAAGATAATCGAAGGCATATTAAAGGATACTCTTTAAAAAAGAGGCAGTTGATCTGGCAACAAAGAATTTCTTACAAACAGTTCAACGACTAGGTTGGCCTTATCAACCGTTTTTTCTGCCCCGAGGAGCAGAAACACTTTGTACATCGACTCCATTCGTAAAAATCATCTAAGTACTTTGGCACATACGATCGAATGCCTTGGAAATATCAAGAGCAACCAATTTACTTTCACCAAAATGGTTGAGGGACCGACTCTAACGTTACAATAGAAAAGCCAACAGGTCTCCTGTTGGTCGATCGCTACGGAAGTCATACTGCCGATCATTTTAAAGTAAATTGCTATCTAAATATTTTAAAAAGATGGTAGTTAACCATTCTCTCCATTACTTCGGGCAACGCAGGGTAGTTACGATTGGGCGGTATGTTCAGGGCTGTTAGCCGTACACTTTTTAGGGATTTGATAGACATTGAGAACCTTCCAGAATGAGGGAAAGACTTCTGCAAGGAACGAAGAGCTGAAAAGGATTGTATAGGCGTGCTAACGTTAATGAGGTATGCCCTCCGGCCCCGTAAAATTCTTACTGACCCGAGGAGAAAGAGCTTTCGTATGTAGATGCCTTTCGTATCGAACCTTTTCGCCCCTAAGTACTTTGGCAAACTCGGTTCTCGCCTTTTTGCGATGCAGACCAGCAACGACGTTCTTAAACAAACAAAAATAACAAAACAAAGTTGAAATGCCGAAAGAACTTGTTGAGCTCGAACTTGTTGAGCTCGGAAGAGTTTAAAAATAGAGCATTTCGGTGCAAAGTTAGAAAAGCTACGAAGAGATTTCCTAGTAGGTTTCTTAAAAAAATCGAAATCTTCTAAATATATAACAAGTGCGAGTGTTAAATTCCGCCGTGCCGAATCTTTTATGCCCTCCAAATGTAAAAAAACAAGTAAAAAAATTATAGTCGGTTAAGTCCGATCATATAATACCCTACACCAGAGTTTCCTGGAAAATGGGTACCGGAAAATGGGTCCCATGGACCGATTAGATCTATATTTTGTCAAATCTTTAATAAGTGTAAAAAACACTTACAAATCAAATTTGAGTGAAATAGGCTTCTATTTGTTGACAATAAACCGCTTTAACTGAATACCAGGCCAAATTTTCACAAGGGGCCTAAGTCCAAAACAGGTCCGATAATTATCAGATTTGATAAGGTTATTTAAGTACGCGTTTAACATACCCCAACAAAATTTTAATTAAATATTTTCTATTTTCACGAAATTTTGGGGATTTATGTGAAAATCGGGGTGGTGGGTTGTAAGGGGGTTACAAGAAGAACTGAGCCAATTTTTTTTTAAATTCGGAATGGTGATTTGTGAAGACAAAGGACGTTTACCTGCCAAATTTTGAAAAGATACCTATTATAATACGGTTATTAGAGTCATTTGAGTCAAAACTAAAAAGGACCTTTGTATGGGGACTGGGTCTAAATATGGACTGATTTTTTCTAATTTCATTAGGCTTCGTCCTTGGGCTAAGAGAGTTTCAAATTTCAAGTCAATTGACTAAAAATTTTGACCCGTATTGTGTTTACACCGTTTACATGGACAGACAGCCAGACAGGCGGGCGGGCGGACGGACGGACGGACATCGCTAAATCGACTCAAAAAGTGATTCTGAGTCGATCGGTATACTTAAAGGTGGGTCTAGGACCAATATTTCGGGTAGTTACAAACATCAGCACATACTCATTATACCCTGTACCACAGTGTGGTGTAGGGTATAATGTACCTGTACCACAGTGTGGTGTAGGGTACAACCTAACCTAATCCGCCCTAAATCTTAGATATAAGTAGATCTGAACACATAAAAATTCATATATATTTTAATATAATTGTATCAAATTATATATTATTATATCAAAACTCTTTTACTAGGGAAGTTTCATCCCGATAGGTGGAGCTGCTTTCTCAGTATTGCAATTTTTTGTATTTACACTCAAAAAAAAAAACTGTAAAGTTAGCAAAAAAAGCTTGTAAACCTACCAGAAAATTTGCTGATTTTGAACCCACAATTTTTTGCTAAAGTTAGCAAAAACGTTTTGCTAAAAATTAGTTTACTGAAATAATTTTTATTTCAACTTAGTTCATACACATTTGGGGACCCCATTGGGTTCGGACCCAATAAGTCCAGACCCTGATGGGCCTAGACCTAGTTGGGTTCCTTAAAAATCGTCATAGTTTTTGATCCAAAATTTGTGTCCGTTTCGCTCTACCTTGCTTAGTTTTTGAGATACGTGATTTTAGGGGATCACTGGGGTCTTGAGAATTAAAAAACTCGATAACTTCAAAAATATTACTCGGAGAGCTTTTGGTTATTTTGCGGTCTTGTTCTACGTGTTGAGAGCTACAAAAATGCTTTGGACTTTTTGTTGTGTCGGCAATATTTACTGAGATATGAGCATTTAAAAATTTTCGGGAATGCTAACTTTTTTGGATCCAAAGTTAGGACCCATTAGGGTCCACACATGTGAAGAGGACCCTCGAAAGTATTGTTTAAAATTGCTAATGTGCTAAATGAAGTTTACAAGAATTTTTTGCTAACATGCTAATCTCAACTAAAAATTTGCTAAAAGTTAGCTAACTAGCATTAGCAAAAAAAAATTAGTAAATCTACTAACGTATTTTTTTGAGTGTATGATACGATTTGGCTGAAATTCGCAAAATACATTTATTAAACAAAAATAAGTTTAATGATAACATTTGGACCCGATAGTAGGCGGTGTTGTCATCATAATTCCATTTTTTGTATTTATGTTACAATTTGGCTCAAACTCTCAAGATTTATTTAATAAACAAAAACAAGTTTTCAAATATAATTTGGACCCTATAGATGGCGCTGGGGTAAATTTATTAACAAAATTATTAATTTCAGTGAAATTTCACGGAATTTGAATGTTTGTATGATTCGTCATGACAAAATGTGACAACGCAGGGCGCTTCAACTAGTTACTTTATAAAAATTATTAAGTTTTTTTCACAATATATTTGCAGCATACGTAGAACAAAAATGCTATTAAAATGATCGCAATGCAGTTTTTGGAACTGCAATATATTTCGATGATAACATAATTTTTTACCATTTAAATTTTTTGTTAAATTGTTGAAAATTTAAATTGACAGCCAAGATTTAAAATCAATTTAATAAAACATCATAAACAGATGAACTTGTAAATTACACAAATTTGCTATAGAGAAAAAAAAACTATAGAAAATATTTTTTGATAACCATATGTCGAAAAGTTTTTATTTCTTAAAAATTGTAGTAGTTGTTTTACAATAAATTAAATTTATATGCAAAAGAAATGAAAGAAATTTATATTTCTATCCAAATTGTATGTTTATTTTGCATAAGAAAAATCACTGACGCATGCAATTTCTTCAATATGTATAATATACATTTGTACAATGTACATTGGGGTGGAGCGATTTTTCCTTTTTTCGATTTTCGATAGCGATCAATATTAACACAAACAAATATTGCACCCAAGGGGAAATGCAATTGGGTTCGTTTTTTGAATAGAAATCGGAAAGTTTCGAAAAAAAAAAAATAATTTACATTACATTACAAAAAAAAAATAATAACATTATTGTAAAAAGGTTTTGTGATAATAGGATAAAATTTTTGGTACTTAAAAAATTAAAAAGAAATGCTTTTCTTCAAAATGACCTTGTTTTTTAATGAATTTCAAACAGCGCTAAAGGCCAAAAAGTAAAAAAAAATATTTATCTATTCAATACTCAGCAAGTATTCACATATTTTTGTTTTTGCATAAAAAGAAACATTTTTTGCAGACCAAACGAAAAAAAAAAAAAAACACTTTTTCAGTGATGTCCAAATATTTTATTTTAATATTTTATGCAATTAAATAATTTTTTTTTTACTTTTTCGGAATTTTTCGATTATAAGGTTAAAAAGGAACCCAAAGACAGGTCTAACATTTATTGGTGTTTATATTGACATAAAACTTCAGCTATTCCGACCCCGACTCAATCGAAAATCGAAAAAGATTAAACATCGATCCACCCTAATGTACATTTATAAAGCATACAAACATGGTAATAGTCAGAGTAATCTTTCGACATCATGACCAACAACCATCATCTAACAAAGAAGTCAATTTTTAAATTAAATCTACACTTCTTGTAGTTTTTTTTATAACACAAATGTTGTCCATATTTCTACACACTCCAAAACAATAAATTAAAGACCGTTATTATGTAAATTAAACCAAAAAAAAAAAAGGTTCGACTATGCCGAACCTTTTCTACCTCCCAAAATGTATAAAAAAATTGACAGTCGGCGAGTTGGACACCTTCCCACTCTCGATAAATATTGACAAATTCAATAATAACACTGTGCTCGAATTTTACACTTTTTTTAAGCAAGCACACTGAATTCAATGGTGCTAGCCGTTTTTTGAAGTTAGCGCTCGAATTCGCGATATTCACGATTTAAAATTCTGATGCTCAAGTACAAAAAAAAAACGATATTTTTAAACTTTTGCAATAATTTTTAAATTAAAAACCATTCAAGTCTGTTAAACTAATATAACAAGCCATAATACCGTGATTTTTTTCTGCGAAAAACATTTTTTGTTCGCGAAAAATCTTTTTCTTCGTATTAGCGATATTCGCGATTATTTATTTTTTATTTTTTAGTAAAAAAAAATATTTTTTTATATTATTTAGAAATTGCTAAATTTTTATCATCTAAACTCTATTGAGTATACAAAACAAAAAATTTATTCGCGGAAATTTTTTTGTCGCGATTTTCTTTTCGCGAAATTTTTTAATTTTTTTTATTTTGCTATTAATTTATGAAAATGAGTTGAATACGATACATTACAGACGCAAGATTTTTTAAAAAAAAATTTTCGGGGAAAAAAATTTTCGCGGAAAATTTTTTTTCGCGAAAAAAAAACAATTCATTTTCTAAATTTATATTTAAAAACAATCCCAAAAGTATAAAAATTTAATTTTTGTAGTACCTAGGCTTTAGTATCATTGAATTCAGCGTATCCGAAGCTCTACCAGCAGGGTGCCCAGCTTGTCAATTTTTGCGACTAGCACAGTGTAATGATTTTTGCATTAAATTAATTTTATCAATATTGAAATTAATATTTTATATTTACACCCACAAAATGGGCGGGTCCAAAAAAAATATTTTTTTTCATTCCCTGGATTATGTTGGGGAAGAGAAAAAGAAATCTGTTGTGGTATGGAAAAACCAGGTAACTCATAAAATTATGTCATTAAATGTTTGTAGTTTATTTAAAAGAAATCCAATTTCGAAAAAAAAAAAATTGCAGCTCATCGATATTAAGCACGGGCGAAGTTTTGTTATCCTTTTTAAAAAAGTCTTAGAATATGTACTTTTATATCATTTGGTCCACCATTTCCCGCAGAGCATATTTGAAAATATAAGCTTTCAGGTGGAAAATTTAATCTGGCAATATGTGAAAATTGTATCCCTATTCAAATGATGTTGCATCCTAATATTACACATTTTTGAATTTAAATAGTAGACAAAAATAAAAAAAAAATATTTATTTTTAAACAAATAAACAAATTCTGTCAGAAAATATTTTAAAAAGGAACATGTTCAAATTAGTTAAAAATACACTTTTAAGAAATAAACATAAAAATCAGACATAACCAACAACAGACTTTTATAAAAAAAACTTGAGTTTCAAAAATTCATTACAACATTGATGAACATTTTTTTGTGTAAGAACAAAAAAAAAACTCTAAAAATGGGGATTTTCATTTTATAATTGTTATCAGAGTCCAGAGTTGGAAAATAAAGACAAAAAGAGTTCCTTTAAATAAAATTTTATTTTTTTTTTCATTAAAATTTTTTTACTCAATTAAATTAAAAAAAAAATATTTATTACCATGTCTTTACTCAATGAAAAATACATCTTAGGAAGTACAAAAAAACCAGCACGAAAATGGGGTTTTGCTAAGAAGGCTTTAGTTTTTTAAGTGGGATGTTTTTCCTTGGTCTGATTTTGAACGTATACTAACTCATCTTTAAACTGTATCGTGCTCAGTTTGAAGACAAAAAATAATTTAATAGAAAAATTGTAAAAATAACCTACGAAATCTTTAATTTTTAATATTTTCGCAGGTAATTTTTTTTTATTTTTTTGGTAAAAATAACACAACAATCATTAATTGTTAATGTTTTCGTAGGTTTTTTTTTTGAATTTGTTGGTAAAAAAAATGACAGTGACGTTATTTTTTAATGTTCTATGTAATTTATTTTAAAAAATTTTATTATTATCAATAAAAAATTAATGTTGATGTTTATTAAAACAAATGAATAATTACTGGGATGGTTTTCAATTGTTTTATCACTTGTTTTTCATTTGTTTTATTCTACAAAATATTTTGAGTGTATTCCTGGAATTTATCTACATAATTTTTTGAATGTATCGTCATTTTAGAAAAAATATAAGAAACTTTTTCCTAACCTTAATAAATTTTACTCACACTGTAGAAGATATGGAATCCAATTTCGAAAAAAATTGCAGCTCAGCGATATTAGGCACAGGCGAAATTTTTTATCCTTTTTAAAAAAGTCTTAGAATATGTACTTTTATCAATTGGTCCACCATTTCCCACAGAGCATATTTGAAAATATAAGCTTTCATTGTATAGGCGGAAAACTTAATCTGGCAATATGTGAAAATTGTATCCCTATTCAAATGATGTTGCATCCTAATATTACACATTTTTGAATTTAAATAGTAGACAAAAAGCAAAAAAAAATATTTATTTTTAAACAAATAAACAAATTCTGTCAGAAAATATTTTAAAAAGGAACATGTTCAAATTAGTTAAAAATACACTCTTAAGAAATAAACATAAAAATCAGACATAACCAACAACAGACTTTTATAAAAAAAACTTGAGTTTCAAAAATTCATTACAACATTGATGAAAATTTTTTTGTGTAAGAACAAAAAAAAAACTCTAAGAATGGGGATTTTCATTTTATAATTGTTATCAGAGTCCAGAGTTGGAAAATAAAGACAAAAAGAGTTCCTTTAAATAAAATTTTATTTTTTTTTTTCATTAAAATTTTTTTACTCAATTAAATTAAAAAAAAAATATTTATTACCATGTCTTTACTCAATGAAAAATACATCTTAGGAAGTACAAAAAAAACCAGCACGAAAATGGGGTTTTGCTAAGAAGGCTTTAGTTTTTTAAGTGGGATGTTTTTCCTTGGTCTGATTTTGAACGTATACTAACTCATCTTTAAACCTTTTATAAAAAGTACCTTTAAACCTTTTATAAAAAGTACCTTTTATAAAAAGTACCTCTTATAAAAAGTACCTTTTATAAAAAGTACCTTTTATAAAAAGTACCTTTTATAAAAAGTACCTTTTATAAAAAGTACCTTTTATAAAAAGTACCTTTTATAAAAAGTACCTTTTATAAAAAGTACCTTTTATAAAAAGTACCTTTTATAAAAAGTACCTTTTATAAAAAGTACCCTTTATAAAAAGTACCTTTTTTAAAAAGCACCTTTTATAAAAAGTACCTTTTATAAAAAGTACCATTTATAAAAAGTACCTTTTATAAAAAGTACCATTTATAAAAAGTATCATTTATAAAAAGTACCTTTTATAAAAAGTACCATTTATAAAAAGTACCTTTTATAAAAAGTACCTTTTATAAAAAGTAATTTTTAAAGAAGGACCTTTTATAAAAAGTAATTTTTTTTAAAGTACCTTTAATAAAAAGTACCTTTTTTAAAAAGTACCTTTGATAAAAAGTACCTTTTATAAAAAGTACCTTTTATAAAAAGTACCTTTTATAAAAAGTACCTTTTATAAAAAGTACCTTTTATAAAAAGTACCTTTTATAAAAAGTACCTTTTATAAAAAGTACCTTTTATAAAAAGTACCATTTATAAAAATTACATTTTACAAAAAGTGCATTTTATAAAAAGTATCTTTTAATAAAAGTACCTTTAACAAAAAGTACTTTTTATACAATTTAACTTTTGTAAAAATGACCTTTTGCAAAAAAAAAACATTCTAGGAAAAGTACTTTTTGAAAATTCCTTTTCATAAGGGGAAAAATAATACTTATGGTACTTTTTATATATCCTGAAATAATGATCATAGAAACTCGATATTTGGAATGTAGGATTCTTAAGTGACAAGAAATTCTGGAAAAAGTAATTTTTTTAAATTTCCTTTTCTTAGGGTGGAACGGGTAAAAATTTAAACGTTCTAATTACGTTCTAATTTCCGGTAGTAATGGCCCTAGAATCTTGAAATTTGTAATGTAGGATCATTCGGTTAAAAAACATTCTGGAAAAAATACTTTTTGGAAATTACGCTTCTTAGTAGGGTAAAATGGCTAAAAAATTGTACTTCCGGTAATTTTGATATTTTCTAACGTAATGGTTCTTGAAACTTAAAATTTTGGATGTAAAATTCTTCGGTGAAAACCAGAATTTTGGGAAAGTATTTTTTAGAAGTTCCGTTTCTTAACGGGGTTAAAAAGTATACTTTTTGTACTTTTAATATTTGGTGAAATAATATTCTAGATAATTGCAATTTGTAATGTAGGATCCTTTGGTGAAGAAAAAACATACTGCAAAAAGTACTTTTTGGAAATTCCATTTCTAACGGGGGTAATAAAATATAATTTTTTTACTAATTTTTTTTTTTCCTATAATAATTGTTTTAGAAGCTTGAATTTTGTAATGTGGGGTCCTTCGGTATAAAAAAAAACACACTGCTATGCTAAAGTATTTTTAAAAGATTCCGTTTCTAGGGGTGCAGAAAAGTGTTTTTTTATACTTTTTATACTTCTTGAAATAATGGTCCTAGGCAGTGAAAATTTGAATGCTGTATTCTTTAGTGAAAAAATATTTTGGAAAAAGTACTTTTTGGAAATTCTGTTTCTAAGAGTCGTAAAGGGCATAAAAAAGTGTAAGTTTGGTACTTCTTATATTTCTTGAAATAACGGTTGAAATAAAGGTTTTTGGAAAATTTAATTTTAAGTGGAAAAGGTGGCAAATGGTTATTTGTACCTATCTAACTATTAAAGCCTAGAAACTAAAAATTTGACGTGCAGTATCCTGCAGCCAAAATAACACCCAAGAGATGGAAAAGGTAAATAGGGGTACCTAAATTGGTACAAGTGGTGTAAAACGGTATTTTTATATCTATAAGATAAATACAACAGCACTTTTTATTTCTGTAACGCATATTATATGGAGAGGAATGAAACTTGCATGGAGATTGAATTGGAAATGAAATGGAGTAAAAAGGGGAACGAAATGGAATAGAGCGGGTAACAACATAGAATGATACTTTTTACTAAAATTTTTCGTATTAAACTTTTTAACTCCATATTTTTTCTCTCTATATGTTTTTTTACCCAAAATTTTTTTTTTTCCAATTTTTTTTTCACTGAAATAATTATTCACTCAAGATCCAAAATCCCCATATAAGGGCTCGAAAATTGTCAAAATCCTTTTCACCGGAACGTGCATGACAACGTACCACCAAAATTATTCAAATTTTATTGTTTAAGTTATTCAATGAAATATTATTTTATGAAAGACTTAAACGTCCACACTTAAATAAAACAAAGATTAAATATTAGTCATTTTTTGAAATCGGTACGGTAATCCTAATCCTTCTATTATCCGATATTTAACATAACCGGTAACGAAGTTCCGGCGGGCGAGCTAGTCTATATATATAAGAGTTGGGTGAGTGAGTGAGTGACTGACTGACTGATTCATCATCGCCCAGCCCAAACCGCTGAAGCTAGAGACTTGAAATTTGGACTGTAGGTTCACCTCCCGGAATATAGATCCACTAAGGCTGGATTTTTGCCAATGTTGGTTCTAAGGGGGTAAAAAGGGTAAAAATCTGTACTTTTGGTACTTTTTATATCTCCTGAAATAACGGTCATAGAGACTTGAAATTTGGACTGTATGTTCACCTCCCGGAATATAGATCCACTAAGGCTGGATTTTTGCCGGTGTTGATTCTTAGGGGGTAAAAAGGTAAAAAACTTTACTTTTGGTACTTTTTATATCTCCTGAAATAATGGTCATAGAGACTTTAAATTTGGACTGTATGTTCACCTCCCGGAATATAGATCCACTAAGGCTGGATTTTTGCCAGTGTTGATTCTAAGGGGATAAAAAACTGAACTTTTGGTACCTTTTATACATCCTTAAATAATAGTCCTAGAAACTTGAAATTTGCAATGCAGGTTCACCTCCCGAAAAAAAGATCCACTAAGGCTGGGTTTTAGGCCAATGTTGATTCTACGGGGGTAAAATGGGTAAAAAAAAATTTACTTTTGGTACTTTTTTTTATTTCCTGAAATAATGGTCATACAAACTTGAAATTTGGAATGTAGGATCCTTTGCTAAAAAAAACAATATGGAAAGGTACTTTTTGAAAATTTAGATTCTTAGGGGGATAAAAAATGTAAAAAGTGTACTTTTGGTACTTTTTTTTATTTCTTAAAATTATGGTCATAGAAACTTGAAATTTGGAATGTAGGATCCTTCGATGAAAAAACATTCTGGAAAAAGTACTTTTTGGATAATGCGTTTTTTAGTACCTTTTATAAAAGGTACCTTTTATAAAAAGTACCTTTTATAAAAAGTACCTTTTATAAAAAGTACCTTTTATGAAAAGTACCTTTTATAAAAAGTACCTTTTATAAAAAGTACCTTTTATAAAAAGTACCTTTTATAAAAAGTACCTTTTATAAAAAGTACCTTTTATAAAAAGTACCTTTTATAAAAAGTACCTTTTATAAAAAGTACCTTTTATAAAAAGTACCTTTTATAAAAAGTACCTTTTATAAAAAGTACCTTTTATAAAAAGTACCTTTTATAAAAAGTACCTTTTATAAAAAGTACCTTTTATAAAAAGTACCTTTATAAAAAGTACCTTTTATAAAAAGTACCTTTTATAAAAAGTACCTTTTATAAAAAGTACCTTTTATAAAAAGTACATGTTATAAAAAGTACCTTTTATAAAAAGTACCTTTTATAAAAAGTACCTTTTATAAAAAGTACCTTTTATAAAAAGTACCTTTTATAAAAAGTACCTTTTATAAAAAGTACCTTTTATAAAAGGTACCTTTTTATAAAAAGTACCTTTTATAAAAAGTACCTTTTATTAAAAGTACCTTTTATTAAAAGTACTTTTTAGTAAAAGTACTTTTTATAAAAAGTACCTTTTATAAAAAGTAAATTTTTATAAAAAGTACCTTTTATAAAAAGTACCTTTTACAAAAAGTATATTTTATAAAAAGTATCTTTTAATAAAAGTAACTTTAATAAAAAGTACCTTTTATAAAAATTACCTTTTTCATAAAAACAACATTCTAGGAAAAGTACTTTTTGAAAATTCCTTTTCCTAAGGGGTAAAAATAGTACTTATGGTACTTTTTATATATCCTGAAGTAATGATCATAGAAATTTGATATTTAGAATGATCCTTAAGTGAAAACAAATTCTGTAAAAAGTAATATTTGAAATTTCCTTTTCTTTGGGGGTGGAACGGGTAATTTAAACTTTAGGTACGTTCTAATTTCCGGTAGTAATGGCACTAGAATCTTTAAATTTGTAATGTAGGATCATTCGGTAAAAAAACATTCTGGAAAAATTTCTTTTTGGAAATTCTGCTTCTTATTAGGGTAAAATGGCTAAAAAATGTACTTCCGGTAATTTTGGTATTTTCTGACGTAATGGTTCTATAAACTTAAAATTTTGGATGTAAAATTATTCGTGAAAACCAAAATTTTGGGAAAAGTACTTTTTGGAAATTCCATTTATTAACGGGCTTAAAATATATACTTTTCGTACTTTTAATATTTGCTGAAATAATATTCCTAGATAATTGCAATTTGTAATGTATGATCCTTAAATGAAGAAAAAACATACTGGAAAAAGTACTTTTTGGAAATTCCGTTTCTAACGGGGGTAATAAAGTGCAATTTTGGTACTAATTTTTCTTTTTGTACCTATAATAATTGTCTTAGAAGCTTGAATTTTGGAATGTGGGGTCCTTCGGTGAAAACAATCTGCTATGCTAAAGTATTTTTAAAAGATTCCGTTTCTAGAGGTGTAGAAAAGTGTTTTTTATACTTTTTATACTTCTTGAAATAATGATCCTAGGCAGTGAAAATTTGAATGCTGTATTCTTTAGTGAAAAAATAGTTTGGTACTTCTTATATTTCTTGAAATAACGGTTCAGAAAAAAAAGGTTTTTGGAAAATTTAATTTTAAGTGGAACTATTAACTATTAAAGCCTAGAAATTCAAAATTTGACGTGCAGTATCCTCCAGCCGAAATAACACCCAAGAGATGGATAGGGTAAAAATGGGTACCCAAATAGGTACAAGTGGAGTAAAATGGTATTTTTCTACAAGATAAATACAATAGAACTTTTTATTTCTGTAACGCATATTATATGGAGAGGAATGAAACTTGCGTGGATATTGAATTGGAAATGAAATGGAGTAGAACGGGGAACGAAATGAAATGGAGTAGAACGGGGAACGAATTGGAATAGAGCGGGGAACAATATAGAATGATAATTTTTACTAAAATTTTTCGTATTAAACTTTATAACTCCATATTTTTTCTCTATATGTTTTTTACCCAATATTTTTTTTATTCCAATTTCTTTTTTCACTGAAATATTTATTCACTAAAGATCCAAAATCCCGATAGAAGGGCTCGAAAATTGTCAAAATCTTTTTCACCGGAACGTACATGATGACGTACCACCGAAATTATTAAAATTTTATTGTTTAAGTTATTCAATGAAATATTATTTTATGAAAGACTTAAACGTCCACAAAGAAATAAAACAATGACTACATATGAGTCATTTTTTGAAATCGGTAGGGTAATCCTGATCCTTCTATTATCCGGTATTTAACATAACCGGTAACGAAGTTCCGGCGGGCGAGCTAGTTTTGTATATACATATTAATTTTTATTTTTTTTTGTTTCTTCTAGAATCTTTGAAAAATTATTCCGTAGATGAAATAAATATATTCCAATTGGTCAGTTTAAAAATTGCTTGCATAAAATTGCATTTAAGTTTTCTTAAGCCCGAAAAATATGCATATATATTTTTTTTTAATACTGCAAATGTTAACCATTTTCAAAAGAAAATCCATAATGTTGCATTTCATGTTTGTATGCAACTTGCTTGACATTGAAGACCAGTTTAAAGAAGCAAACAAAAAAAAGCAATAACAAAAACTCAACTACTGGTCATGCAGAATGCATAAATCTACTTGTGGAACTTAAAACATGTAATACTTACTCCTAACTTACTCGTACCACGTTGGTAGTTGAGAATGAAGATGATGATACCCGCCTGCTAAACTTTTAAAATGTCAATCAATTGTCTGTAGAATGTCAGAGTTGTCTGACATCTTTTAAATGAACTGACAAAGACGATTTATGGTTAAACTTTAAGATGGCGTACAGCAAATATATTTACTACTGGTTGTAGAGCTACCAACTAAACTTGACCAGTAGGTAGTTCTTTTTTTAAAATAGGGTATTCAATTAATTGGGTTTGAGTTTTAGTCGGTTAATTGAGGAAATCGGGTTTTGTAAATAGTTTGGCCAATTAGTCGAATTGGTCAGGTCTGATCTGCTCATAATAAATAATACATAATTGTATCTCATCAGATCTATCCGTTATCAACTTTGGCTCCATTTCCGGAATATGATAAAATAAATAACAGATCCAGCAACATTATTTAGCTACTCGTACTGGGTAGCAGTTTTTCCCTATTGCTGGATAGTACACTCAAAAACCATGTAAAATTAAAAGAAAAACTTGTAAATTTTATTTGTTTGCTATTTCCTATTTAAAAAAAAAAATCCTAGTAATTTTACAAGATTTTTACCAAAAAATTGTAAATTTACAAATTTTTTGATACGATAAAATTTACAAAGAGGTTTCGTAATTTTACTAGATTTTTTCAAATTACTACACCACTCTGTGGTACAGGGTATAAAGAGTTTGTGCTGATGTTTGTAACTACCCGAAATATTGGTCCTAGACCTACCTTCAAGTATACCGATCGACTCAGAATGACTTTTTGAGTCGATTTAGCGATGTCCGTCCGTCCGTCTGTCCATCTATCGGTATAAGCACGATACAGGTCACAGTTAAATCGGTCTATTGACAAAAAAAAAACCAATTCCACTAAAATTTGATCTGTGTGTGTTTTCTTCACTAAATAAAGATCTAACAAAAGACAGATCCTTTCGGTCCATGTTTGGCCTTGGGACCCATTTTTCGGAAAACACTGGTGTAGGGTATCATATGGGCGGTTTTGACCGACTATAACTTTCATATTTGTTTTTACTTATTTAAATTTTTGTGAAAGAACTCCAGTTGCTAAAAAAAGCTGAAAAACATTTGGAAAAGGGCATTATGGGAGCCCCCTTAGTTAGAGGAGATACGGGGTACGTATGTTTAAAAATAAAGTTGTGGGAAAAAAATAATTATAGTTGATCTCACATTTCATCCTCTAGGAGCCACATGGAGCGGTAGCAACTTATTCCATAAAAAAAAATTTAAATTTGTATTGGGAACGCCTTAAGGGTTAAAGATACAGGGTAGGTATTAGAGATGGGCGCGTGAGTGATTTTTGACTCACACTCACTCACGCTCACGACAGGAGTTTTCGAATCACGCATACTCACTCACGAGCATATTTTTTCTACTTACACTCACTCACAATCACGTGAGTAAATTTAATACAACTCACACTTACGTCCACTCACGCAAGATTCACTCACAATCACGTTGACTGACATTCATGAAACTCATTTTTATACAAAAAAAAAAAATTCAATAACGAAAATTTCAAAATTATTTGAAAATTTTCCGCACAGTTTAAAGTTCAGCGAAATTTTAATTTTTTTTTGCTTTTTTCGGGACGAAATTTTAAGTTGAGCCAAATTTCACAATTTTTTTGTTGGTTTTTTTGGTCCAAAAGAAAATATGAAGAGAAAATAAATCACGCAAAAAAATCGACTCACGTACACTCACTCACGCAAAAATCTTACTCACGCACACTCACTCACGCATTTTTTTTCTCCACTCACTCACACTCACTCACAATCACGTGAGTAAAATTGAATTCAGTCACAATCACGCGTGATCACGCCTGAATCACGTAAATCACGCTCTAATCTGCTCATGTGCCCATCTCTAGTAGGTATATTCTAAGAAAATATTTGGGTTGAAAAAATATTGGGGGCCGGACACACATTCGACATCTCTAGGGGCACCCTTGGGCAGTTAGATCTGTATGATCAGATCTTATAAAAATGGAATTTTGTATTTGAGCCCCACTATCGAGTATAAGTATGTTCCGAAAAAATGTTGGGGGGTAAAAATTAATGCTGGTCAGTCTTAGTGGATACCATTCTACGAATCACCATGGGAGCGGTAGGAGCTAGTTTCATAAAACAAATTTATAAAAAATAAAAAAAAATTGTATGGGGACTACCTTAATGGTTAAATATAGAGTGTAGGTATGTTCAAAGAAAATGTTGGGGTTGAAAAATATTTAGGGTCATTCACACATTCGCATCTCTAGGGGCACCCTTGGAGCAGTTAGTGCTATAGGAGCAGATTTTATAAAAATGCCATTTTGTATGGGAGCCCCATTATCGAGTAAAGATACGGTATAAGTATGTATATAAAATTCATGGGGATCGGTCTTATTGATTAATACTCTAAGACGCACAATTGTATGGGGACCACCTTAGGATAGAGGGTAGGTATATTCTAAGAAAATGTTGGGATTGAAAAAATATTTGGGGTCGGTCACACATTTGACATCTCTTGGGGCACCCTTGGAGTAGTTAGAGCGGTAGGAGCCAATTTTTATAAAAAGGTTATATCTTCTTTTTTAATAAAAAATATTTTCTATAAATTTTTTTTTTTTGTAAAACATTTTTTTTTACTAAATAATGTATAGTTTGTCTAAAAAATATAAATATTAATAATAAAGGGCTTTTCTGGCGCTATGAAATAGCCCCCAAATGAAATATAACCCAAAAAAGAAATGAAAGAGCCCCCAATGAAATAACACCCAAAAAAATGAAATAAGATCCAAGAGTAAAAAATGAAATAACTCCCAAACAAAATTGAAATAAGATCCAAGAGTAAAAAATGAAATAACTCCCAAACAAAATAAAAAAACACCCAAGCATAAAATGAAAAAATTCCCAAATTTTGGAAATGTTGAATTTATAAAATGTCATAGCACCCAAAAAAATAATCATACAACTCATCAATATTGTTTTTTTTAACACAATATTTTAAAGTTTTTATGCATAGGCTTAGGGATTACAAAATCAATGCATTAAACCCACCCTCTCCGCAAAGTAAAGTTTTCTAAGGTAGCAGGCATTTATGCTATCAAATTTGTTATGCCTCAAAAATGCCTGATAACCAAAATAGATTTGGTTTGAAGAGAGGGTGGGTTTAATGCATGGATTTTGTAATCCCTAAGCCCGGCCGAAGGCCGGTTACGCAGAAAACCTTTATTACAAAAAAACAAAGCATAGAAGTCGTAATTTCGACATTTCGCACAAAAAAATATTTTGGATTTTTTGACAATTTTGTTTTGGGAGAAATAACATTTTTAGACCTATCATTTTGGGCTATATGTCGCAGCTTGGGCGGTATGACATTTACGGTTTTGGGCGATAAGACCTTGGGCGCTATGTCCGCACGCCTAAAATAAGTCCCATAAAATGAAATAGCGCCTAAAATAGAAATAAAATGAAACAACCCCCAAAATAAAAAATCTTGGGGTTTATTTCATTTGGGTGTTATTTCATAATGAAATAGACCCAAAAAAATATGAAATAATCCCCCAAAAAAATGAAATAAACCCCAAAATTTTTTTCGTCATTTTTTTGGGTATTATTTCATTTTTTCGTTTGGGGGCTATTTCATAGCGCCGGCTTTTCTGAATTAATTCCCAGTTTACATATGTTTCAACCCACTGTGCGCCATTACATCGCGTTCATCAGCTATGAGTTGCCAAAAAATCCCAAAACGGCAATATTTTTAACTTTGACCTCAATTTTCTCAAAAACCTGATGTGATAGAAAAGTTTTAAGACCGGATTTGTGATCACTAAAACAATTGCAATTAAATATGTAAGATCGAGTCACAGCCGCATTTTCGAGAATATTTATTAATTAATCGGTTAACCATTTAATGTTTTATAATTTGAATACCCTATTCTTTAACCACAAGACATAACACAATGTCCATTTGAAAAGTTAAGTAAATTTTAGTGTAAGAGCCATAAGAAAAAGGTAGGAATGAGTAGGACTTACAACTGATGGACATGTGAAATATATATATTTTTTTCTATATTTTCCAAAATTTGTCCACAAAATATTAGTTTAGTTTTAGAACTATTTAAGTTTAATTACAATTTAGTATATGTTTGTAAACCGTAAGAAGAATGCATTGAAACATATTATAATTTTAATTGATTTTGACATAATTCAAATGCAGCTCCTGTTAAAGTGTCACAATCTGAAATATAGACTTCTGCTACTTACTTACTTACGACATAAAATTTATTTCCATGTCCCTTACCACTTGCACAATCATCACAATCGTCGTAACATTCAGTTACACTCCCTAACTACTGTTTTCGATATAGTGAGTTTATTTTTTTTTTTTGTTCCTTTCGAACATTATAGTATTTAGTTTCATTCAAATGGCCATCTGTCTATTCATTCATTTGGAAAATATTTAATTAATTTTTGCCAATATTTTGTATATCAAAAACCTGTACTACTTTTATTCACATCGTTATAGTTAGAAATATAAAAATCACATTGCAATTATAATTCAAACTACCACACCTACTTACTAAACTAAATACTTTATCTGAGACAGTGGGACAAATTGTGACTCATTGATAATGTCCACTAAAAGGATATTTTTTCAGCGGTGTTGTTTCCAAAAGAAATCATAATTTGGAAAAAAATCAAGGGAAAATGTAAACTCAAAGAACTTAAACAAGCACGGAAGCACCGATTTTTTATATGCACTAATAAAAATGAGTTAAAAAATGAAAAAATTAACTAATTTCACCGAAAATCGATTATGATTTAGATCGACTGCCATGTTGTCCTACTTTTAAGTTCATATTTTTTTTTTTTGTTAAATAAAAAAATAATTAATGTTATGCCAACTTGAACTAGAAAATGGAAAATTTGTATTTCTATTTAGGTTATACACATATGAGGCCTAGGGCGTTTCATCAAAAACTTTTTTTTTGATTTTTGCTTATGGCCTATGGATCAACTCGCTCAAATCGATTTTATGCTAAAAATGAGGTTATAAAACATATTTTTTTTTTTTTTATGGTGCCTTGTTTTTACAAAAGTGGATAAATTACTTCAAAATATTGCTAGCCTCCTAAAAAAAATATTCGCGGTAAAAATGATAAGGTCAAAGGTCAATAATTTGACCTTAAAAGTAAACATTTTGAATTTTCCAACTTCAAAGCTCAATAACTTAAGAAATATGCAACGTAGGTTCGTGATGTTGACACCGTTTAATAGATATTTTAAATACCTTTCATTTAAATCCAAAATGACGTCTGTCATTTTATTAGAAGTACACAGAAAAAAATATGGAGGAAACAAATTTGAGTAATCACTTGTTTAATTTTTAAAAAAAAATTTGAGTAATTTTTTAATTGACGCAATTAAAAATTTACTCAAAAATTGAAAATAAAATTTGAGTAAATAATTTAATACAAATTTAATATTTTTTTTTATTTATTTTTTTTTCTCTTGGTGTTTTGAATTCTCATTTAATTTATTGTTTTTTGTATATGTATATGAAAGTTTGAAATCATCTTTATAAAATTTTACTTTGTCTTGAAGACATAAGTATATCGTCGGTGCGCCGACCAGAACACCTATGTGTTTTTTATGAATTGTTCAGGAGAGCAAAAAAACCGTTTTATTTTGCCAATTCGCAACATTTTTTTAAAGTAAATTTTTTTTATTTTTCCTAAACCCATTTAAAAATATTACGCGTTAAAAAACATACAAAATCTTTTTTTAATCTGAAGTGGTACAAGATTTTAACAAAAAACTACACATAGGTGATTTTGTTTCGGACTTTTTACATGTTTATAAAAAATATATAATACACATAGGTGTTTTTGTTCTTAAATTTATTTTAAATAAATTTTTATTTGTTGTTCAAAAGTAAAAATTTTGCAAGTTATATATCCGCATGGACTTGTAGCGAAATATTGATGGTATTCACGTTAGAATTTTTATCCTTGCAATGTGCGAAATGCAACATTTACTACAAAAAACACCCGTAAAATTATTTTGGTGTTTTTTTCATCCCATGTGTTTGTTGTAAAAAGTTTTTCATTTCGTACTTTGCAAGGCTGAAAACTTCTGATGTGAATTTTGTTATCACAAAGAGACGGAAAAACTTTACCAATGCAGAAAGTGATTATCAGGAAAACCAAAATAATAATAAGTAATAAGTCAAAAAAAGTATTAAATATAATTCTGATGCAAAAAATGGCAAAATGTATCTTCAGTGAAATAAAATGGCGAATCTTTTCGTAGAACATATTAACCCTCTATCTGCCATTTTTAGGGGTCATTTTTGTCCTTTTTTTAAATATCCTCATACAACACCACCTACACCACAAAAACGTACATTAACGGGTTAAAATCTTCTACAAAGATTTTCTGCATCAAATTTTACTAGGGGTTGTCAAAGTCCAAAAGTTCCTGCAAAGTGCAAAATGGTTAATAAAGTAAAATTGTAAATTATCAAATACTGTTAAACTTTTTTTTGCAAAAGTCGAGTGAAATAAGTCGAAAAAAAATATAAATCTGCTTTTGAACTAAATAAAGTTAAGAGATAATTCAGTGAAAATTGATGGCGGTTCTTTTCTTAGAACATGTTAACCCTTTATCCTCATTTTGGTGCTTTTTTTAAATATCATCATAGTCCACTACTAAGGCATACGTATAAAGGGTTAAACAATTTTACAAACATTTTCTGCATCAAATTTTACTAGGGGTTGTCAAAGGCCAAAAGTTCGTGCGATGTAAGCAAAAGGTTTAAAAAAGGAAAATTTTAAATTATCATAATTTGTTAAATTGTGTCTTAGCAAGATACTTTACAATTTTACTTTTTTAAGCACTTTTCGCACGAACTTTTGGCCTTTGAGAACCCCTAGTAAAATTTGCTGCAAAATTTTTTGTAGAACATTTTAACCCTTTTAACGCACGTTTAAGTGAAGTTCTATGAGGGTATTTGGCAAAAGGACCAAGATTACTCCCAAAAATGGAAGATAATGTGTTCCAAGAAAAGAACCGCCATCAAATTTCACTGAAGACATCATCATTTAGCTCAGACAAAGATTTATATTTTTTTTTTTACTTATTTTACACGACTTTGGTGAAAAACAATTTAACAGTTTGTGATAATTTACAATTAAATTTATTTAAGCATTTTGCACTTTTCGCACAAAATTATGACCTGTGACAACCCCTAGTGAAATTAATAAAGTAAAATTGTAAATTATCAAATACTGTTAAACTTTTTTTTGCAAAAGTCGAGTGAAATAAGTCGAAAAAAAATATAAATCTGCTTTTGAACTAAATAAAGTTAAGAGATAATTCAGTGAAAATTGATGGCGGTTCTTTTCTTAGAACATGTTAACCCTTTATCCTCATTTTGGTGCTTTTTTTAAATATCATCATAGTCCACTACTAAGGCATACGTATAAAGGGTTAAACAATTTTACAAACATTTTCTGCATCAAATTTTACTAGGGGTTGTCAAAGGCCAAAAGTTCGTGCGATGTAAGCAAAAGGTTTAAAAAAGGAAAATTTTAAATTATCATAATTTGTTAAATTGTGTCTTAGCAAGATACTTTACAATTTTACTTTTTTAAGCACTTTTCGCACGAACTTTTGGCCTTTGAGAACCCCTAGTAAAATTTGCTGCAAAATTTTTTGTAGAACATTTTAACCCTTTTAACGCACGTTTAAGTGAAGTTCTATGAGGGTATTTGGCAAAAGGACCAAGATTACTCCCAAAAATGGAAGATAATGTGTTCCAAGAAAAGAACCGCCATCAAATTTCACTGAAGACATCATCATTTAGCTCAGACAAAGATTTATATTTTTTTTTTTACTTATTTTACACGACTTTGGTGAAAAACAATTTAACAGTTTGTGATAATTTACAATTAAATTTATTTAAGCATTTTGCACTTTTCGCACAAAATTATGACCTGTGACAACCCCTAGTGAAATTTGATGTAAAACTAATTTTTTTGTAGAACATTTTAATCCTTTAACCGCACGTTTTAATGGCGTTCAACGAGGATATTTAAAAAAAGTACCAAAACGACACGTAAAAATGGAACACACATGGTTAATGTATGTAAATGTATGTTCTTAGAAACGAACCGCCTTAAAATTTCACTAAGGACATCTTTTGATATTATTTACCTCAGAATTATACTTTATACTTTTTTTAGCTTGTTCAAAACGCATTTAAAAAAAATTTGGAAATTATTTTTTTTTAAATCGTGTTGCACAGTGTTATGCAATAAAGTTTCGGAATATTACAAAAAAAATGTTCAGAAAACTTTTAAAATATCAATTTATAAAAAAACCAAAGGCAGACGCAATGTTTTTACGTTTAAATCAAAAACAGTTATGTGTACTAATAACACATAAGTGTTTTTGCCGGAGAATTTCTATTATAGGTAACACATAGGAGTTTAAGCTAACTTTGAAACCATTTGAGATAACGGGAAACGCTCTATGGGATAAATGCATTACCTGATAGGCTTCCTAATGGGCCAATAAAAAAAAAATAAAAAAATTACACATAGGTGTTCTGGTCGGCGCACCGACGATATTTGGTAAAGTTTGTAAAAGCAATTTTTTTGGAAAAAAAATTAGAAACTTTTTAAACTTTTTAAAAAAATAATTTGATACATTTTGAGTAAATTTTTACTTGACACAATTAAAAAGTTACTTAAAAATATTAAAAAATTTTAAGTAAAGATTTAATTGTGTGAATTAATAATTTACTCAAGGTTATTATTATGCATTTAATAATTTTTTATTAAAAGTTTACTCAATACTATTAAATCGTTTACTGGTGGAAAATTGAGTAATTTTTTACTCAATAGTACTAAAAATTTACTCAAAATTTTTTTTTATTTTTTTCTGTGTATTAAAAAAATTAAAAAAAGTAACTTAACCCATTTTTTCTTACATTTCACATGAGCTTAACCAACAAGTACATATGTTAGTATTTTATTATTCGGTAGAATGTCTGAGAATAGATAACTTATCATTTATGTGTATAAGAGTGGATTTTGGATTTTTGTTGCTCCTCAAGCCTGGATTTGTTAAACGACCTAAAACTAGTACCCGATAAAATTTTGAGCCAAATCGGTTAACTCTCTGACTACGCTAAAATCGGTCAAAGTTCCGGGTTTTGGGGAAAAAGGCACTAAATTAAAAAAAAATAAATAAATTAAAAATTTTATGAATATGTTTAAAACAAAATATTTTTTGTTTAACATTTGGCCAAACATACTTAGATAAAAAATATAAAGATTTTGTGATATCGGTAACCCATAAAAATTTGGTAACAAAAAAATTTTTGGAATTTGCAAAATTTTTGAAATCTCCAAAATTATATTATTCAAATTTTCTCAAACAAAATTGCAGTAAACTTACGATATTTTTTATTCATTTTGTAATGTATAAGTTCGAGTTTAAAATTAAAAAAAAAAAATTGATATCCTTTTTTTAAATTATCGTGTAGACCGATTTCAAAACAGCGGATTTCAAGGAAATATATTTTTTGGTGAAAAATTTAATGAATTTATTTCTTAAAAACTCATTTTGTTATATATTAATAAAACTTAATTTCGTATTACTCCTTTGACCTTTTAATATAAGGCAAAAAAATATTAAAATTAAAGGACATTATTAACCCATTAGGATCCGGTGTCTAAACTTCAAAATATGGAAGATTTGGAGCTTCATGCCAACATTTATAAGAAATAGAAGATTAATGAAATAAATTACCATAAGATGATTTCTGTATTCTAATAGAATGTGTGAATGTAACTATAAAATTTTGTATATCTAGGACGTTGTTAACCCATGTTTGCCGGTAGTCAAAATTATGGCATTTCTAAACCCATGACGAATAAAAACCAAAAAAAAAAATTTTTTAATTAAAAAAATATGGTCCAAATTAATTATAAAGATATATAAATTGATAAAGGATTAAATCTTTATTTTTTTTTTTTCAAAATTAACCCTTGAATGCCAAAAAAAAAATTTTTTTTGTTTGGAAAATAAAACGAGACCTGAAAAATAATTTTGTTTAAATACATAAAAGTCATGCAATTATAACATTTTAAGAATTAACCCTTAACTGCATAAAAGCAATTCAATTATAATTAAAAGCAATTCATTATAATTAAATTTTGAAAATTAACCCTTGACTGCACTATAAAATAAATATTATAAATCTTTCAGAATCTTTCGCATGTACAAAATTCATATTATTAAGGTTAAAATGCAGTTAAGGGTTAATTTTCAAAATTTTATAATTGAATTGCTTTTATGCAGTTAAGGGTTAATTTTTAAAATTTTATAATTGCATGGCTTTTATGTATTTAAACATAATTATTTTTCAGGTTTCGTCTTATATATTAAACAAAAAAATATTTTTTTTTTGGCATTCAAGGGTTAATTTTGAAAAAAAAATTAAAGATTTAATGCTTTATCAATTTATATCCCTTTATAATTTAATTGGACCATATTTTTTTAATTATAAATTTATTTTTTTTTTTGTTTTTATTCGTCATAGGTTTAGAAATGCCATAATTTTGACTACCGGTAAACATGGGTTAACAACGTCCTAGATATACAAAATTTTATAGTTACATTCACACATTCTATTAGAATACAGAAATCATCTTATGGTAATTTATTACATTAATCTTCTATTTCTTAAAAATGTTGGCATGAAGCTCCAAATCTTCCATATTTTGAAGTGTAGACACCGGATCCTAATGGGTTAATAATGTCCTTGAATTTTAATATTTTTTTGCCTTATATTAAAAGGTCAAAGGAGTAATACAAAATTAAGTTTTAGTTAATATATAACAAAATGAGTTTTTAAGAAATAAATTCATTAAATTTTTCACCAAAAAATATATATCCTTGAAATCTGATGTTTTGAAATCGATCTACACGATAATTTAAAAAAAGGATATCAATTTTTTTTTTTTTAATTTTAAACTCGAACTAATACATTACAAAATGAATAAAAAATATCGTAAGTTTACTGCAATTTTGTTTGAGAAAATTTGAAAAATATAATTTTGAAGATTTCAAAAATTTTGCAAATTCCAAAAATTTTTTTGTTACCAAATTTTTATGGGTTACCGATATCACAAAATCTTTATATTTTTTATCTAAGTATGTTTGGTCAAATGTTAAACAAAAAATATTTTGTTTTAAACAAATTCATAAAATTTTTAATTTATTTATGTTTTTTTAATTTAGTGGTTTTTTCCCCAAAACCCGGAACTTTGACCGATTTTAGCGTAGTCAGAGAGTTAACCGATTTGGCTCAAAATTTTATCGGGTACTAGTTTTAGGTCGTTTAACAAATCCAGGCTTGAGGAGCAACGAAAATCCAAAATTTTCAAAATAAGGACCACTCTAATGTGTATGCGTTATGTGGTCCTATACCGATATTTCGATGTGTTACACACGGAATGCCAAAGTGAGTTTTATACCCTCTAACCAGAGTATGGGGGTAAACTCACTTTGGCATTCCGTGTGTAACACATCGTACCGAAACGCATCATTTTACCCTGCACAGAAAAAAAAAAGTTGTCAATTCAATTAATTTCATTGTTAATACAATTAAACATTTAATTGAAACTGAGCCTACATTGGATATTGTCAATACAACAATGACAATTGTAACTTTTTTAAAAAAATAAATCTAAAAATAGAATAATCTAAAAATAGAAATAAATAAACTAAAAATGAAAATAAAAATAAAAAAAAAAATCATCCACCGACAACTGGCATCGAACCCGCAACGTTAATGCTATGCGTCTAGTACACTACCACCGTGCTATATATTTATACTTGACTAAACAGCATATTTAAAAAAAAACACTAAAAAAAGAATGATAAAAAAATCTAAAATAAGAAAAAAAAAAAAATCATCCGCCGGCACCAGGCATTGAACCCGCAACTTTCGTGCTACAAGTCTAGCACACTACCACCGTGCTATTCCTCATATATATTTATAGTTGCCTAAATGTGTACATAAAGTGTCTGTAGAATCAGTGTGTACATTTTGCTGTTTTTACAATAATAAAAAAATGTGGCATTATATTTATACGCTTCACACATGTTTAAATAATTTAAAATAGAATAACAAAAAAATAATCACAAATTAAAAAAAAAAAAAACTAGTGTTCCGCCAACTGGCAGAGAACCCGCAACCTTCATGATTCGAGTCTGGCACTCTACCACCGTGCTATCGTCACATATATGTTTGCTTGATTAAATGAGTTTATAAAGTGTCTGTGTTATAAATAAAATAAAAATGAATTTTTGTCACATTAACAATATACATTGTTGATACAATTAAAAACGTTGTTGAACTAGTATTTAGTTGTTAACAATTTGTTTGGTTACTTTTGATTTTACGATTTTTTTTCTGTGTGCAATCAATTCTACTTAACATTCCGGAATCAATGGCTTGTTTGAAATTGTCCCGAAAGCAATTGTTTTTGAGACCAAGTAGTTTTTTTTTGAAAAATAGTTTTGCATGTTGTGATTAGTGTAGAATATATTCAAGAATCTATTGTAATAGGAATCGGTTCCAAAAAATGTTTCTGGGTAGGAGTTGTCATATGCCAAAAGTTCTTGCAAAAAGTGCAAAATACTTAAAAAAGCTAAATTGTTTATAATCACATACTGTTTTATTGTTTTTTACCAAAGTCATATGAAATAATCCGAGAAAATGTAATTAATATGCTTCTGAGCTACCCAGTTGGCAACGACCTCGAGCCCATCCTCAGTGACGGAGCGGTGACATGTCAGAGTCAATGCAGACATACACAAGACATCTCTATGTACTGGGTTGAGGACAGTTTCATACAAATTTTCAAAATGTACTCACTCAAAGTCAGCAGTGGTCAGGGCTGACCTTCTGGGGACATGTCACCTAAGACTTCTTTGGGGAAATGTCTGACGTAGGTCATGCGAAAATACAAAAAAATTTTCGTATTTCCTTTAGTTTTTACTTTAATTCATTTTCCTTTATAAATTACCTTTCTCATATTAAATAAAACGTTTCGCCTTTTTAGTCCCAACTGGATTTGAACATGGAACCTCCAGTTTATTAGTCAAACACCTAACTTGTTCAAACTTTATTTTGAAAATTGTTTGTCTTTTTATTACTTTTATTCTTCTTGTTAGATTTTGATTTTATTTTAAATAAATTGATAATATTGCCATCTTTATTCTTGGAAATTGAAGAGTTGCCCAGATTTAAAATTCTAATTTAATATACTGCTATTCTAAATACATTTCCTTTTAGACGTCTTAGAGGAATTGTCCACACTCTTAAAGGAAACATTCAGTGCTGACAATGTTAGGACATGTCATCAGGGATTACCTATGATTTGTCCGAACCTGAAGACATTTCCTCAAGGAATCACTGTGGAAATTTTCTCAGTGACACATTTTCCAACTGGATAATTTTAGCTACATCTATTCAGATCATTTTTGGACTTAGTCCCCCATATAAAAATTTCAACCGATATTCAGTGAAATTGGTCTGTTGGCAACAAAAATAAGCTAATTCCATTAAATTTTGGACTGTGCTTATTTTCTATACTAATTGAAGATCTAACAAAAGAGAGATTCAATCGGTTCATGTTTGACTATAACTTTCTTACTTTTTTTTTATGTTTTTGTTAGTCAATAAATTAATATTAAAAATGGACTGTATTACAATTTTATTTAAAAACAAGTAGAAAAGTTAAATTCGACTTTGCCGAATCTATGAATACCATCCACAATACCCTTTTAAAGGATAGTACATTTTTTAACGTAAAAAAATTAACAATTTTGATTAGAAATATTTTATTTTGAGTAAAAAGCTCTTTTATTGTCATAAGGGTTCAAGTTGAAAAAATGCAGAAGAAAAATTGAATTTCTAAAAATTATAGACATTTCTGGTATTTCCTATACCGGTTTCAAACACCCCAGTTAGTGTCATCATCAGTAGGATTTTAAATGTCGGTTTGTCTTGTTAATGAAAACTGTTTTTTATATATGTGAATATTTATAGTTTCTACAGAATAAATTTTGACAGTTTCCAACACTACAATTCTATTTCTAGCAATCTGAACATCACTTCATACTTTCTTTCAACTTTTTTTGTCTCTTACATTATTTTTTTTATTGTCATTAAAAAAAAAAATACTAATTTTATTTTTTGAGTGTAAAATTGTTTTCAAGTGTAATGTTTTTTTTTACTGTACAAATATTTCTGAGTGAATGCACGTACGTATGTTCACAAAATATTGTCATATTTGTAAAAAAAAAACTTATTTTTTTTTTAGTGTAAAATTTTTTTGAGTGTAAATTTTTTTCGAGTGCAATTTTTAAGTAACCAATGATTTTAAAACTAAACAAGTTTAAAAAGCATTGCTTTAAACCTAAACAAGTTTGAAAAGCATTGCTAAGTTACCACCAATGCACATTGGTTCCAAATCAAAATCTAGCTGGACAAAAGTCCAAAAATTGGTGTCCTTAAAATTGGGAATTAATAGTGCTAGGGACAAGCTAAGGGTGTGTTCTGATCAAACTAATAACCATTTTTTGGAATTAGGTCTTTAACTTTGTTAAATATGCGAATGAAATAACATTTTTGGTATCCAATATTTAAAAAAAAATATATATATATTTAAGTGTTCAACTAATAACATCATATTATCCATGTTACATCAATGGTTTCAAAACGGTTTATGTACAAGAAAGCTACAGATTTATACTTATTCTGGACATTAATAAGAAATTTATTATCGATCGTCTTCTTATATTTTTTGTACTTTGAAGTATGGTCAATAATAACAATATTTTTGAGGACTTATGAAACTTTCGCAGCTTGCCAAAACCGAATCCAGGCATATCATGTCGAATTACTACATACAACTTATAGGTAACTTATTACTGAACGTTGTCATGCAGACATTTCTTGCAGGTTTTTGCAGGTTTAAAATTAATCACAGTTTTTATGAAAACAAATTTTCGCCTAAAATTTTTTTTCTGAATAAAGTATCGAATTTTTGTAAGTTTTTAATAACTTTTAAGTATTATAATTATGCTTAGCTTAAATAAAGCATTAAATGTGATGATTCCTATTAAACCGCGGCCAACTACACACTTCGACTAAATTCAAAAATGTCCGTCCGTCTGTCCTTCTGTCCGTCTGTAGAGGACACGATACAGTCCAAAATAAAAGAGCTAGACTTCCGAAATTTGGCACGAATATGTCTTATATTCCTAGGCAGGTTAAGTTTGGAAATGGATAAAATCGGACCAAGGGGAAAAGTTCCCCCTTGGAGAACTAAACCAACCTAAGAAAAATCGCATTTTTTGCAGAGTTTTTTGTACTTTTGCTAAGCAAATGCAACATTCTTCTCTCCGATGAAGTTCGAAATCGCAAGGGGAAGGTGCTCCCTAACGTCTCCCACCAACCCCCCCCCCAAAAAAAAAGACGCCCCTGGATTTTTTTTATATATGCTTTTTTTTTACATTTTGGAGGGAATAAAAGATTCGGCACAGCCGAATGTAACACTCTCAAAGGTTTTTTATTTTTTTTTACATTTTTGTGGGTATAAAAGATTCGGCATAGCCGAATTTAACACACTCACTTGTTTTTTTCAATTACACTTCTCGTCAAAATTTTTTTTATTTTTTAGAGATTACAAAACTTTAAAAAAATAAGTTTTTGCATTTCATATTTCTGTTCTGCATATAAACCATTTTTGTCATTAATGAATTACTGAAATTAGAAAAAAAATAAAAATTTGTCGATTAGTGTAATTGTCTTAGAAAAATTTAAACACGTTTTTTGAACTCAGCGACCCCAAAAACATATAAAACGGTGGTAAAATAATTTTGTCCAGCTAGATTTGGACTTGGAACCACTGTGCAATGCCTTAAAAACTTGTTTACCATGTGGCATTTAAGATGAACCCAATCTGAAATTCGGGGTTTTGCTTATAACTTTTGAACCACTGAACCGATTGAGCTGAAATTCAATACCAAATAGACCTGGGGAACGGCAAAGATGCATGCTAAGTTTCAGCAGTCTCATTATTGTCTTTCGAAAGTTATCATGTTTTTTCTCTCTTAAATTCGCGAAAAACCCTTTAACTCTTTTGCTCATAACTTTTGAACCACTTGACCGATTTCGCTGGATTGCAATACCATCCAGACCAGGTAAATGACCAACATACATATATGCCAAACTTCAGTAGCCTCTGTAAGGTCTTTCAAAAGTTAGCGTGTTTTCTACGGACAGACAGACGGACGGACGGACGGACTGACGGACGGACATCGCAAGATCGACTTAAAATCGATCGAGGATCATGAATATATATACTTTATGGGGTCCTAGACCAATATTTCGATGTGTTACAAACGGAATGACAAATTTCTATATACCCTCTATCTAGGGTTTCTAAATTCCCGGACTTTTTCAATTCCCGGGAAATCGTTTTAAAAAAATCCTATTCCCGGGAATTCCAGGGAATTTTTTAATTAAAACAAATCTTGAACTTTATTATGTAAAAATTATTATGTTACAAATTATGGTCGTATTTTCCAATTTAAAACCATTTTCGATGACATTTTTTGTAAAATTGTTTTATTAACCTCCAAAATATAAGTAGAAAGTTCATAAAATCTTTTTTTGTAGAAATATTGGACCTTATCGCAGTATTTGCATTGACGTATTTCTACTCCTTACAAAATTTTTCACATTTTTACAACAAATGTGTTTGTAACAACGTTTTGGAAAATGTTTCTTATTTTTGACTACGTCAAGCGTATTTTGTCACGCAATCGATTAAAGAAAAATAATTATAGTTCCTAAATAATATGCAAACTAAAGCATATCCTTACTAGTTTTCTTCAACAATTTTAACTTTTTTCAAAGTTTTAATATTATTTTTAAAAAATCATTTAAAATTGTGTTAAAAATGTGTAAATTAAATATTTTTTTCTTAAAAAAATTAACGACGAATTCCCGAAATTTCCCGAAGAAAAAATCCCGGGATTTTAAGAAAAATATTTCCCGGGAATTCCCGGGAAATTTTTCCAGAAGAGAAACCCTACCTCTATCACTAGAGTGGAGGGTATAAAAAAAATCAGTGGAATGGTTTTAAAATAAAATTTAATTTGTTTTCAGTGAATATTCACTGGAACTTACCTACATAATCTTTTGAGTTTACATGTCTCATTTATTAATATATTTGGCTGAAATTTAAAACTACACTCACATAATAAAACCTTGTCAAATTACTAGAAAAAGGCTCGTATCGTAATCCCTTGTTTTTTAACAAATAATTTTCGATCGAAATTTACATTTTTTTTTTGTATTTTTACAGTTTTTCTTGTAATTTTACAAATTTCCAAGATTTTTTTACGAAAAAAAATCAAGTAAATTTTCGAGAATTTCTTGTAAGTTTTATTTCGCCAAAAAAGTTGTAAATTTACAATTTTATCGGTAAAAATCTTGTAAAATTACAAAAAAGTTTGTAATTTTTACTATCCGTGTAAAAAAATAATTATATCAAAACATATCTCCTTTGATAAAAACAAATATGGATCATATCAAAATGGATGTAATTAGATCTAGTCCATATATACTCATATCTGCTTCAGATATGTTTTGATCCGTAAATTGAGTCTATCTGGCATATATGGCATATATGATCAGCCAATTTCAGATATGTTCATTGAACATATCTGAAATTGGCTGATCATATATGCCATATATGCCAGATAGACTCAATTTACGGATCAAAACATATCTGAAGCAGATATGAGTATATATGGACTAGATCTAATGACATCCATTTTGATATGATCCATATATGTTTTTATCAAAGGAGATATGTTTTGATATAATTATTTTTTTATACGGGTAGGAATTCTCGTAAAATAGGAGGTAGCATAAAATTTAGTAAAATCACGAAACCTCCTTGTAGTTTTATCGCTTCAAAAAAATTGTAAATTTACAATTTTTTTGGTAAAAAGCTTCGAAAATTACAAATTTTTTTGTAAAAAGCTTGTAAAATAACAAGGAATTCTTGTTAAGTAGGAGGTAGCAAAAAAAAGTTACAAACTTTTCTTGTAGTTTTACAAGGTTTTTTTTGAGTGTAAAGTCTTTTTAAGAGTTTTTGTTCAATGACGAAACCTATTGAAATTGAAAAAAATCTATACATGTTTATACCAAGTCCTATACAAATTTTTGTATGGCCTACTGAAGTTTTAATTTTTTTTTTTTTTAAGTATTGAATTTAAATCTGAGGTACCCAGTAAAAACTTGGTAATATGTCCCCATTACCGCCTGCATTCTATGTAATGAGGACTCGTTACATGCTCGATTACTTCTTGTTAACAAATAGTGAGTTACCGATAACCTCATATAGAACCGGTTACTTTTTATTAACAAATATTGAGTTACCGATAACCTCATACAGGACCGGTTACTTCTTGTTAGCAAATAATGAGTTACCGATAGCCTCATACAGAACCGGTTACTGGTATATACGATTTAAAATATTTGATAAGTTGTCCAAATAATTTTTTTTTTATTAAAATTAAAAAATGCTAAAGAAAATTTAGAAAGAACTTTCACATTTAGCTTAAAAAAGATTAACATTTCTCTACTTTTTCTAATAAAACTCCGTTAATAGAAATTTAAATTCAGGAATTCTGATTAAAATTGGGAACAGGCAAATTAAAGTTTAGAAAACCAAATTGATATTTAAAAATCTGGATCTAGCTGACACTTGATAGTGATTTATGAGCCTTAATTAGTCTTTATATAACTTCTATTGAAGTTTTCTGAATTTTAATTGGCTTTTTCTAAATTGTAATTGTTTTTCTAGAAATTTTGGGGCGTTTTCCAAATTTTAATTTAACTAATTTGTTTGACTTGTTGTTTAAAGTATGTTAAAACCGGTTAAAAGGTAAAAAACCATTATAGACAGTATTTCCCTTAAAAACTTACTCACTCTTATATAGACTAAAATTTAAGATGGTGTTTAATGCGGTTTCCATGGGCTGAGCAGCAGTAGCTTCTGTAAATTTGTTATTGGTCATGCCCTAAGCAGCCAAATGCCCCTTTCTACGATGTTCCAAGAAATATTTTCGGTCCTTTTATTATTTGAATTTTACAATCAAAAATTTGGAGGGATGGATATCAACGTAAACATTGGTTACGTTGGCTTTTCTTACATTTAGATTGTAGAAATTTTCCCGCTTGGTTGCTCTTGAAATAACAACCTTTAACATGAACTTTATCATCCTGACAAATAGGCATGAAGCGAAAATTTTACTTTTGACGCAATTCCTTGCTGAGGGAAGACGGACACTTTTTAGGACTAAAGTATGCTGCTATTTGGTAGCATTTTTGTAAGGAGTGGGCAACGAGTTATTTTTGGGCTACTGGTAGCTACTTATTTTTAGGACTAATGTATGCTGTTATTTGGTAGCATTTTTGTAAGAAGTGGGTAACGATTATTTTTGGGCTACTTGTAGCTCATTATTTGTGGTACTAATTAGAGTTTGCAAAACGATTAAAATCGTAATCGTAATCGCGATTAATCGCACCAATTAATCGTAATCGTAATCGACAAAAAATCATGCGATTACGATTAATCATTTTCTTTGAAATACACTGCTTTTATAACGAATTAAGTATAATTTTCCCAGAAACATTTTTTGATTCCTCTTACAATAGATTAAATTATTTTTCTAAACAGCTACTTGCTCCTAAAAACGAATGGTTTCGGGACAATTTCAATCAAAAATTAATTGATTCCGGAATGAAATATGATGCGTTCTGGAACCGACTATTTGGAGCGGAAAAGTTTACTTTTTATAATTTTTCTTCCCTTTTTCTCATAAAAGTCATTCAAATTTAAAGTAAAATTTAAATTCTGGTCTTTATAACCCCTCAACTTTGTTTTTAAAATGTGTTACAAAGGCTTTGACCGGATTTGGTCAAAAAACTCGGACATGAAATTTTGTAGAAAAACTTATTTTTTCAAATTTTGACCGCTGGTTGCCGACTAATGATGCCCTTGAAAAATTTTTTGATACATTTTTCAACAATAAGCACTTTACTGGCCATCAAAAGCAGTTTTAAAGAGGAATCACGATTCAGATAGCGCATCTAAACTACATGAATTCAGGCATGATTTCTGTGGGTGATGTCACAGTTAAGAGCATTCTTTCAATGAAATCATGTATATTTCAACGCTGATTGAAGCATTTTTGCTGAGTTTATTTATGGTCAATAAAGGTGTTTGGAAATCATTTTTTCATTATTTTAAAAGCGTTTCAGATGCCACAAAGGAAAGTATGTGTGAAATTTACTCAACAACGAATTTTATATAAGTTTCAAACAAGAAAATCTTAACAAAAAATTCTCAAGAGCGCTCTTTTAATGCGCTATGATATACCAAAAAAGAATTTGTGCTTCCAAAATTTCGATTCATTTTTGCTAGGGGAGTTCAGAAGTTTATAGTTTTATTTCTTAAAAATATTAATTTTTGCATTTTCGTACGTTTTGAAATGTAAATTTAAAAAAAAAAAATATAAAGCTATTGCAATTTAATTTATTTAAAAAAAATCGATTAATCGATAATCGCGATTAACGGCGTTTTTTTTAATCGTAATCGCGATTATGAAATATCTCGATTATTTGCAAACTCTAGTACTAATAAGTATATGTAGTTTTTCAGTAGCATTCTCGTAAGCGAGCGGGTATTCGGTCATTACTCCAATGACATCGCCATGTTAAAATAATGAGTGTTTCACCAACCTAATAACTAGATACCATCATCTATTTTAAGGCGAAAACCCCATTACTTGGTAATAGAAGTTTTTACTGGGTAAATAACTTTTAAAAATATCATCAGTGATATTTTATGCAGATTCTTTTCTTGGAACATATTAAAACTTTATCTTCCATTTTTAGGGTTCATTTTGATAATTTTTTTTAAATATCCTCATAGAACACCAATAAAACAAGCGTTTAGAGCAATGGTTCTCAAATGGTGGGTCGCGACACCCTAGGGGGTCGCGGCAGAGTATCAGGGGGGTCGCGAACAAATTTGTTAAAACCTTAAATTTAAAACACATTTTTTTAATTGTTGTGTTGTATAAATATGCAAATACTTTTATTAAAAAAAAATAATATATAATATTTTTTTTCCATCACTTAAGGTCCCTAAGTAATCACTGTGCAGTTGTTAATTTTTCGGGGTGCCCAATACTTTTTTGTGAAGTGTTTTGGCTGAGTCTGGGATCTGACACATCGATTTCTAGTAACTTTTCTATGCTGATTCCGAATCTGGGTTCCAAATTTTTCTAGTCCGTTAGACTTTTAAGAAAATTAAAGGCAAAGTTCACAAAACGTATTCTTGTGCATTCTAAAGAGCTTTGTTGGTGAAGTTTTCAGATGCGTCGGGGATCTGACCACATTTTTCAATTTACTTTTTAATGCTGATTCCTAACCTGGATCCGATTAACAGATCTAGATTCGTGATCGAATAAAATTTCAATCAATACCAAACATTGGTACATAATTTTGAAAAAAGACCTATCATTCATTACTCCAAATTGGACTTTAAATGCTTTCTTGGTAAACATTTTTTCATTTTTGATCAGGTTTAACTGGTGTTTTTCTTTTATTTTCGGAAATAAAAAATCTATGAAGATAGTAAGTTTCGATATAAAATGCAGTAGTTCGGGACCTAGTTTCCAAATTTTTGAGAAAATATAGGTCAACGTCAACAAAAATTGTGTTTTTATTTATTTTTTAAAAGTTTTTTACTTGAAATTTTTGGGATTGCGTCTGGCATCTGACCACACGGTTTCGATTTATCTTTCAATGCTGCTTCTGAATTTGGTTTCCAAAGTTTTCCAAATTACTCCAGGCGTTTGAAAAAAAACAGGTCAAAGTTTACGTTAATAATTTTTTTTTTATATATTGGGGGGTCGCGAAAAATTTGAAATATTGAATGGGGTCGCAAAGCAAAAGTTTGTGAGAAGCTCTGGTTTAGAGGGTTAAAATGTTCTACAAAAACTTTTTCCATCAAATTTCACTAGGGGCTGTCAAAGATCAAAAGTTTGTGCGAAAAGTGCAAAATGCTTAAAAAAAAAACTAAATTTTACGTAATCACGTACTGCTTGATTTTCAGCAAAGTCATTGATTTTTACCAAAGTCATGTGAAATAAGTCGAGAAAATTTTTAAAATCTGCTTCTGAGCTAAATAATCTTAACACACAAACAAAATATTGGCTAAACAATTTCAATTAGATCTATTGATCAACAAAATTTAAATGAGTCAATTAATTTTTTGATCAACATTTTTATTATTTTCTCTAACTATCAAATTACAAATTTTCAACATACCAGATTTTTTTTTCCTTCAATATAATTAAATACATTAATTCAAAAATATACTTTATACTAGGGTTTTACTTTTTTTACTTTCGGCAACATATTCGAAAGCATAAAATATGAATTTCTTTATTATTTTTCCGTAAGCTTAAAATTTATTTGTTAAATCAATCATTATTTTAATTGACTTTAAATAAAATATTGATTAAATTTTTTTATCAAAATCAAAAAAGTGATTAATTGAAAAAAAAATCAATTAATCACCTACAATTTGATGATTGATATAACAATTTTCTTTATCGGAAGAGTTTTAATTAAAAAAAATAATTGAATCCGCGTTTTTGTTGATTGACTTTCGTTTTCAATTCTTTCTGTGCAGATTTCTTCAGAGAAATTTGATAACCGTTTTTTTCTTAGAATATGTTAACCCTCTATTTCCCATTTTTAGGGGATATATTTTGTGTTTGTTATACTCGGCAAGGCCGAATTTAATTTTTTTACTTGTTGATGTGTGAAAGAATTCCTTGAAGCTAAACTTAATATTTCTGTCAATTGGTCTAGCTTAAGTGAACACCATACACCTGCTGGTTTGTTTCTTTTAATTGATTTTAAATTTAATTTATTTGCTCCACTGTATGCTTCTTGTTCATAAATAAATTGTGGTAATGTTTTAACATTTGAAATGTATAAAAATATAACATACCTTTTCGGTACGTTAGACATATTGATATATTAACGCCACCATAATTTTCAAAAAAAAAAAAAAAATAAACTAACACAATGTTGTATTTATAATAATAAAAACTTGTCGCTCATTTAATGGTCTCGACAGTTTTATAGAAAACTAATGATTTTGATTGTATAAACACACAAAAAAAGAATTGCAAACGAATTGAAATATTTTTTTGGATAAAATAATTTTTATATGAGCACTTAAAAAAATAAATTGCTAACAGCATATTTTAAAAACACAGTGCAACAAAAAAATAACAACAATTATACTAACGCAAAATAAAAACAATTTAGCAACAAAAAAAAAATCCATGCAACATTTTACGAAACAAACTTTCGTAGCTATTTCTATCGCAAAATACAAGTAAGTTTCGTTTAATTTACAAAAAAAAAAATAGTATGCATTTTTGAATGTTTACGAAGTTAAGAAAATCCCTTTTAGCATTTTATTTCGTAGAAAATACGAAAGTTTCGTTCATTTCACAAATTCCCTCCAATCTAGTGACAAAAGGTAGGTATTTATAAGTTTATCATTCCGTTTGTAACACTTTGAAATATATGTCTCGGACTCCATAAATTATATATTTTCATGAATTTACGAATTTTTTAACACTCTTACTTTTAAAAGCCAATTCTGAGGCTACTGAAGCTTGTCATATAATTTTGTCCTTCCCGTGGTCTAGTTGTTACTGAATTTTAGCAAAATCGGTTCAGTAGTTCAAAAGTTATGAGCAAAGCCGTCAATTTTAAATTGGTTTCACCTTAAAATCACGTGTTGAAAAACAAGTTAAACAAGTTTCAAAAATATTTAACAAAGTATTTTTGTCACCAAAAAATATTTTTACATTTACATATTTTTTTTACAAAAAAAAAACCTTGTAAAATTACAAGAAAAGTTTGTTACTTTTTTTTGCTACCTTCTATTTGACAGGCATTCCTTGTATTTTTACCATTATTTTTTTGTTTTACAATTTTTTTTACCAAAAAAATTGTAAATATTCAAGTTTTTTGACGCGATAAAACGTACAAGAAGGTTTCGTGACTTTACTAGATTTTTTGCTACCTCCTATTTTACGAGAATTCCTAGTAAAAATTACGAAATTTTTTGTAATAAAATTGTAAATTTAGAACTTTTTTGGCGAAATAAAACCTACAAGGAATTCTCGTTAATTAACTAGATTTTTTTTTGTAATAAAAACATGAAAATTTGTAAAATTTAAAAAAAAAATTGTTAAATTACAAAAAAAACAAGTAAATTTCGATCAAAAATTTTTTGTTAAAAAACAAGAAAAGTGTCAAATATTGGTAAAATGGGATTAAGAGGCTTTTCTAGTAATTTGAAAAGTTTTTTTTTGTGTGTACAAAAATAACTAAAAAAAGTTTTTAACTCAAAATAAAACCTTTCTAATTCAAAATTTTAAAATTTATTTTTCACGTAAGAAAACTTACTATCACTATAAAAGGGCATTATAGATGGTATTCATTAGGCTGGTTCATATGCCTCATCCCCACCAAAAAAAAAAAAAACATGTGTAACGTAAATTTCTGAATAGGTTGTATGGATAGCCACATAAGGAACTAAGAAAATTGCGATTTTGGTTTTAAAATTTTTAAAAAGTTGGGCTTAGGAGACATGGTCAAATATTGGAAAGATGGTCAAATTTGTGTCGAGTTGCCTCGATTAAATATTTATCAAATTAAATCGGAATGCACCACAATCTCAAAAATTTACATTCTGATATAGTTTTGTATGTGCTACCGATTAATTTTTTTTTTTAATTTTCAGAAACCTTTCTGAAATTTTTAATTTTTTAAAAATGTAGATTTATCAAAAATTCGGCCACATTAAAAAATATTAAAGTTTAGATGTTTGTTTATCCACACAAAAAAATTTAGACATGTGCTTTTTGTTATTTTTTTTTTTTCAAGAAAATCGCATTTGAATTTTAAACTTCATAACAATTTAGTAATTTGTTTGTATTTTTTTGTTTCAACAGAGCGTATGAGTAATATTTATGCAATTAATAATACTCATTCGCAACGTTAAAACAAGAAAACACAAGCAAATCACAAAATTGTTATGAAATTTAAAATTCAAATGCGGTTTGCTCTTAAAAAAAAACGCGTTTCGGATTTTTTTTGTGTGGATAGACAAACATCTAAACTTAAGAAAAATAAAAAAAAAGTGGCCGGATTTTTGATAAATTGACTTTTTAAAAAATGGCAATTTTCACAACGGGTTCTCAAAATTTTCCAAAAAAAAAATTTTAATCGATAGCCCATACAAAACTATATAAGAATGTAAATTTTTGAGATTGTGGTTCATTCCGTTTTAATGTAATAAGTATTTAATCAAGGCAACTCGCCACAAATTTTACCATTTTTCCAATATTTGACCACGCCTCCTAAGCCCAGTTTTTGAAAATTTGAAAAACCAAAAACGCAATTTTCTTAGTTCAATATAGAACTATCCAAACAACCTATTCAGAAATTTACGGGACACATGTTTTTCTGTAGCGGGACATCTGGTGTGGTTGTCCTCATATACCCTCTATCACTGACAATTAGTCGAGGGTATAAAAAAGTAAACCCCGATTATTTTGTATATGTTTCAACAACTTTATTTAAATAAATTAAAGCGAAACAAATCGGGTATGTTGAAAAATTTTAATTCGACAGAAAAAAAAGTTACAAAAATTTTGATCAAAACAATGATTGATTCAATTAAATATTGTTGATCAATAGATTTAAATGAAAATTTTTGGTTAATAATTTTTTTCGTGTTATGAAAAAAGTATTTAGAATGTAGAAACTGTATGTAATTAATGTTATCTAAAATTTTATAAAAGAAGTAACAACAAAGTTCTTGTAATAAGATAAATGTCGAGAATATCGGCGTTTCCGGAAAGAGCGGAAGCAGCGAAACTAAGTATCTAAGAGATATTAAACTTTAAGAGATATTCAACTTACCGTTTTAAAAGAATACGAATCAAAATTACATCATTTAAATTACAACTGAAATTAAAAGGGGGAAAAAATCTGAGATTAAACAAACAAAAAACCATACATATTTATTTTTTATAAATTAAATTCAATATTATTGCAAAAAAATCCTTAGTAAACTACATGAAATATTTTCCAAAATAAAAAAAAAAAACTAAAATCAATGACAGCTCATTCGTCAACTGTTAAACAAAAGAAATATATAAAACAGCAACTTTTACATCAACAACATCGTTTTTGTTGTTGTTCTTCTTCCTTCCTAACCTAACATCTTATTCATTCATTTCTTTCTGTCTTTCATCTATGTATTACAAACTGTGTCTGTAGACGCCATGGGTGACGTTTGTTATAATATTGATGCAATGTCTTTTACATTGCATCATCTTAGTGGACTTTTTATCTTTCGTTTCGTCTTTTTTTTTGTTCTCCATATTGTACCATTTTTCCTCCTCCCTTTCAACACACAAAGATTGTACAGAAAAAAAAATAAAAAGTAAATGTTAAGTATAACAAAACAACAAAAGCTTTCAAATCCATAAAGGAGATCTATCAAACTGAAGATGCATTTGTGCATGTATGGAAAGATTGACCAGGAAATAGCTTTTATTTAGAAGATATTTGATTAAAAACTTTCCCATGACTGGTTATTGGCACAAAAGACCCAACAGGGTGGTGCCGGCCGTTAGGGCAAGATCTCTAATGGAATAAAAATAAAAATCCCATGACTGGTTCCCCGCGACCTGGTCATAGAATATCAGTGCTATGCCCCGAAAAAAGGGGTCAGTTGATATAAAAGTCCAGTTCGCGGCTAATTCTGTGAGAAGTCACAAGGTGTCATTAGGGCTTCCAATCGGGATCGCTTTTTCTGAATCCCGGCTATTCGGGTTTGAAGAATAATTTTCGTTATCCCGATTTCGGGATCCCGGGATTTTTAGGATATTTTAAATCCCGGGATTCGCAGGATTTTTAAAAAAATTTAAGGATTTTTCAGGATTTTTAAAAGTTTTCTAAATTTTTTGTCATTTATGCAAATCCACGCGTTTGTAAATATTTCAAAGTTCTGTTAAAGTTGTGAATTTCATTTCAAAAATTCATCCTGTCTAGGATATTCGTATTCGGTTATCTTTCTTACATTTCGTCGTGGCGCATCGTTGTCAGCCTTCAGCTGCTTTGCATTAAGTGGACAATTTTTTGCTTTTTGATGTTTGTGTTTAGTTTTCGGCTTTGGAGTGTTCCGACATGTCCAATAAATTTTATGGCCAACATTTTTGTAGAATATTTCATCCCCGCCCTCCCCCTCTTTCATGTGTTTTTTACGATTTTTTAGAATAGCGCCAAAAAATACCGTAATAAGGGGGAGTTAGAGGGTTAGTATATTCCACACAAATATTTGCTATAATATTTTCTACAAAGTTGTTATACACAACCTACACCTCAGATGTGAAGAAATCATAGTTTTATATATGCTGCAAGAGCAGGCCAAATCTGGGAAACTTTCATCGTCTCTAAAATTAAATTCCGATGTGATCTTTCAAAACGCCAAAACACTTATATCTTTTTTGGTCTCCTATACCAGAAATCGTCGAAACCCCGTACCACACTGTGGTACAGGGAATAATGAGTTTGTGCTGATGTTTGTAACTTTCCGAAATATTGGTCCTAGACCCACTTTAAGTATACCGATCGACTGAGAATCACTTTTTGAGTCGATTTAGCGATGTCCGTTCGTCCATCTGTCTGTCTGTCCATATAAACTGTGTAAAAACGATACAGGTCGCAATTTTTAATCAATTGACTTGAAATTTAAAACTTAAGCATCTCTTGGCCCAAGTACGAAGCCTATTGAAATTGGAAAAAAATCGGTTCATATTTAGACCTAGCCCACATACAAAGGTCCTCTTACATGACTCTAATTAAAATAGGTATCTTTTCGAAATTGGGCAGGTAAAGGTTTTTTATCACAAATCACCATTCCGAATTTCAAAGGAATCGGACTAGTTCTTCTCGTAGCCCCCATACAAACCATTTTCCCGATTTTCACATAAATCTCTTAAATTTCATAAAAATAGAAAATATTCAATTAAAATTTTGTTTCTTTATGTTAAACGCGTACTTTAATAATCTTATCAAATCAGATTATCATCGGACTATTTTTGAACATAGGCCCCATGTAAAAATTTCGCCCCATATTCAGTTAAAGCGGTTTATTGTCAACAAATATAAGCCTATTTCACTCAAATTTGATTCGTGATTGTTTTTTACACTTATTAAAAATTTGACAAAATATAGATCTAATCGATCCATTAGAGCGGAGTGAATTGTTCGGAGCAAAATTTTTGACAAAATCGTCTAGGATATTTGAATTCTGCATAAAATTCTAAGAAAAAATGACGATCAAACCATGTCTCAAAAATCAGTTTTGTACGATATACGCGTTTTCCATCAATTAGCATGAGAAAACGGGTATTTTTTGACATGGGGTCTTCAGATTTTTTTCATATTATGTGCACTAGGCGCCATTTAGACATTCCCATTTACAGTTTTATTAAATTCCAAAATCTCGCGATTTTATTCGCGATTTTCATTTTTTTTAAATCACAAAAAATTAAAAAGTGGTGTAGTTTGATAAGCTATAAATTCTTAAGTTAATATCCGATTCTTATAAGCAAAATTGAAATTAAAAGCTTAAGTCCTCTACATTAAACGTTAAAGTTTAAAAAAACAGTGTCATTAAAAAAACGCATTTTAAATAAAACGCATTATTATTATCTGTATAATCGTTTGTATTCCATTGCATTGTGGTACTTTTTCGAATTGCCGATGAGGTCGTACACTCTCTTTCTTATTATCCAATGGTATTATGATGCTTTATCAGGAATCTTATACTTTCTTCGAAACAGGAAAATCTGGTCTTATGGTGATTTACTGCCAAACCCCACTACCTTACCCACACAGAAAAAACAGTTTAATTGTGCCAGCCGAATTAAGAGCCAACTGCATGGTTTAATTACAACAACTGAAATTTTCGGTTGCGATTACTGAAATTTATTTGGACCAACAGAAGTTAAATTTTCAAAACAAATTTTGGTTATGGCAACCGAAAATTTCGGTTGTTGTTATTAAACTATGCAGTTGGCTCTAAATTCGGCTGGCACAACTAAACTGTTCTCTCTGTGCATTGAGTTATCTTATTCAGAGCGATCTGAAGAATGCCCTTTAAGATTGGCAGACAAATTTCCATTACTGCTAACACCACTTCATATAGAAGGGAGGGTAGCATTGAGTTCATAGTTAGATTCTAAAGAAGTGGCTAAAGCAGCGGTTACCAACCTATGGTACGCGTACCACTAGGGTGTACGCGAAACTACCCACGGGGGTACGCGGAATTTTAGTTATTTTTTTTCGCATTTTTTTTTGTTTAGTAATAACATTAAATAATATCAACGTGTTACACAAAAAAAAAATTGGAAAGTTCTCATATAAAAATTCGAGCTGGTTGAAGTCCATATTCTAATATTTTTTCTCGACCACTTCTTTCAGTACCTTTTATACCCACCGACCACAGCATGGGGGTATGCTCACTTTGATATTCCGTGTGTAACGCGTCGAAATTTCGGTCTAACAATAAGACCCCAGAAAGGATATATAATTAATCTGTGATGTCTAGACTCCTGACGCTCGTCAAGAATATATCTCGAGGTTATAGGCAGTTTAAGTTCGTAAGAGGGCAAAATCGGACCAGGGGGAAAAAGTTTCTTCTTGAAGAACTTAGCCAACCTCTGAAAAACCCATTTTTTTACATGTATTAAGGTAGGATTTCTTTATTTAGTTTTGTTAAGCAAATAAAACAATTTGATGTCGAAAAAAGTTCAAGGTCATGCTGGGGATACAAAAAAAGTCGTTTTGTGTTGCCCCTTTTGTGGGCGTGGTTATTAAAAACTTATTTAAATAATGATTAAATTGTATTACTAAAATGCAAATAATAATTCAGTTTCGCGGATTTTAATTTTATAGCAATATTTTTTTAATGTCTCACGATGAACTTTGAGAAAAATAAGAGTGAAATTTTTTTGAAAAAGAATGTGTTTTTTTAACTTAGAGGAACAAAAACTCGGTGTGCGTTTTTAAACTGATAACGGAAAAAAGAATAAAAAGTTCGAGGATTTGGAAAAAAATATTTTTTTTTTTAAATTTTACGTATTCTTTAGTTGCTGCAAAAAATAAGGCTTGATTTTATATAAAATGGACCTTCTGATTCCGAAACTGCAATCCAAATTTGTCTAGCATGTTCCGTTTTCGAGATATTCTCATTTGAAAATTTCAGAATGATTTATAAAGAACAGTTGATTTTAAGTTTTTCAAACGCCAATATTTCAAAAACATTACGCGTTTGAAAAATTTGGATTCCAGATTTGGATTCGTGAGGTCTCATTTTTACTAAATGTAGTCCTATTTTGTGTGAGCAACTTAAGAATACGTTACAGGGGAAACCCAAAAAGTGCCAAATTACCGTTTTTCAATATTCAAATGCGAATATCTTAAAAATCATACGTGATAGAAAAATTTCGAAGGCAGATTTGGAATAAGGAGTTCAAAAATTTTTTACTTGATGTATTTTTATTCATGGGAGTGCGAATTTCTATGAATTCGTTCAACAGTGTCATTATAAACTTTTTTTAAGTTTTCATTAATTTTGAATTTTTGTGTTTTTTTTATATAAAAGTAAAACTACTACAATTAATTAAACTTTACAATAAAATTTGTTTGAAATTTCTAACCATATTTATATGAGAAGTGTTTAATAAAAAAAAAAAAAAAACTCGTTAGGGGGTACACGGCTGATAAAATTTAAAATTAGTGGTACGCGAGCCAAAAAGGTTTGTAACCGCTGGGCTAAAGAACACCTCCATGTTGTGTGCCCTTATTAACTAATCAATATATGACAGATGTTCGCAATTCAGACATTGACTGAAAAGCGTATGTTCGTCCATCAACGCGATTACATACTCCAATCCAAGACCAGACAATGCAATAAAATGACATCATTATGTAATTCTTTACAGAAAGAGACCACTCAATAGTATCGTCTATATAAAGGTCTCTTTCTGTAAAGAATTACATAATGATGGCTTTTTTTGGGGGTATTGCATTGTGTTGTCGTGGAGTGGAGCATGTAATCGCGTTGATGGACGAACACACGCTTTCCAGTCAATGTCTGAATTGCGATCATCTGTCATATATTGATTTGTTTAAAGGGGCACACCACAAGGGGGTTTTCTTTCGCCATTTCTTTGAAATCTAACAATGAATTCAATGCTACCCTCCCTACTATATAACGTGGTGTTAGCAGCAATGGAAAACTATCTGCCAATCTTAAAGGACGTTCTACAAGGCGCTCTGAATAAGATAACTTAATGGGTAAGGTAGTGGGGTCTGGCAGTAAAACACCGTAAGACAAAATTGTCCTTTTTAGAAGAAAGTATAAGATTCCTGCTATAAATCGTATTACTCTGGACGGCAGTTAAAATTACCAATGATGGATGAAAATATCTTTGAGTATTCCTTGATAGGAAGTTGGATTTTACGAAATTACACGTTCTGCTAAAAGCAAATTAAATGATTTTTCTGCTCGTCCATTTGTGTTACACAACATAATAGGTCTTAAATTCTCTAAGATAATTCGGGTGGTTTTTTTTAAAGGCTTCGGTATAAAATTGACCCTGTTTTCTCTACACTTCAAATGAAGTTATACAGCCAAGAGGCTTTATATTCCGACACCTGCAGCAACTCCGCAAATGTCATAACAAAACAAGGTCGCAATGTTTGTGGGTGTGAAAACTTAACTCAGAATATGGCGTCTGCATGACTTTCATTTGGAATTTTAATAAACTATAACAGCCGCATTTCTGGAAGTCCAGCACACATAAACTCTGACGTCCTTTGTGACCCAACGGGACGATTATCAGGTATCCTTCTACACTAAAAAAAAAAAAACTGTAATGTTAGCAAAAAAAGCTTGTAAACCTACAAGAAAATTTGCTGATTTTGAACCCACAATTTTTTTGCTATAGTTAGCAAAAATGTTTTGCCAATAATTAGTTAACAAAAAAAACTTTTTTTTGACACATTTGAGGACCCCATTGGGTTCGGACCCCATTGGGTCCAGACCCCGATGGGCCTAGACCTAGTTGGGTTCCTTAATAATCGTCATAGTTTTTGATCCAAAATTTGTGTCCGTTTCGCTCTACCTTGCTTAGTTTTTGAGATACGTGATTATAGGGGACCACTGGGGTCTTGAGAATTAAAAAACTCGATAACTTCAAAAATATTACTCGGAGAGCTTTTGACTATTTTGCGATCTTGTTCAACGTATTGAGGGCTACAAAAATGCTTTTGGACTTTTTGTTGTGTCGGCAATATTTACCGAGATATGAGCATTTTAAAATTTTCGGGAATGCTAACTTTTTTGGATCCAAAGTTAGGGCCCATTAGGGTCCACACATGTGAAGAGGACCCGCGAAAGTATGGATATTCTAAGAACCAAAAATGCCCTCCATTTTGCTCTATCTGGCTTAGTTTCCGAGATAGAGCCATTTTAAGTTTTCTGAAAATAAAAAAAAATTTACCATTTATTTTTGCTAATGTTAGCAAAAAATCTTGTAAAAATGTTGTCAACTCAATTTCAAATCTTAGCAAAAGAAATTAGTTCAACGTTTGTTTAAAATTGCTAATGTGCTAAATGAAGTTTGCAAGAATTTTTTGCTAACATGCTAATCTCAACTAAAAATTTGCTAAAAGTTAGCTAACTAGCATTAGCAAAAAAAAATTAGTAAATATACTAACGTATTTTTTTGAGTGTAGTCTCTATTTCATTAAACCAATTTGAGTTTCCGATAAAAGCCAAGAAACGCATATTGACATCCCAAAAATCAGAAATATTTTTCGACTAGATAGACCTCAACGAAAAATGTTTCCAGTTTTACTGTTCGGTTAAACTACTAGCATTCTTGAAATCTCTCCTTTTGGGAGCGTAAGTAGCCTTTTCCTTCTCCTGCGTAGTTTCACAGATCCATTTCCTGCTTTCGGATTAGTACCTTAGCTTTCAAGTTTCTAGTGATATAACCATTCCAATTTTGTAGAAATCTAAAAGATAGTCGTTGGTCTTACAAAGTCGTCTTTTTTGCAAATCACTGGAATATCCGTGTTCTCAAAGACCCAAATGTCAAGCTGCTTGATCATTTCGCTTTTGGACTTTTGGAAATTAAGAACCAATATCGTTTTTAAAAACATTATCTTTCGGTACTTTATTACAGGTTGACTTTCAAAATAGATATTGAATGCGGTTGTTGGCAGGAAATGGACCCAGTCGGCAAGAAAATCACCCCTGACATACTGCTTACTCTCCCTTTAGAAAATCTGACATCTTCATACATTTTTTCAAAATTTCCCCAATGTCAGCAGTTAGTCAGCGGTTGTTAAAACGAATTGTTGGTGGCCACCGTTACTGGTGGACACTGCTGACTAATTGCTAACATGTCATTGGGAATATTTTAAAAAATTGTGTGAAGATGTAAGCGATATCATAAATGGAGAGTCAGCAATATGTCAGGGGTGATTTTATTTTGCCACCTAGGGAGGAGCAACCAATAAAATCTATTGGAATTTTAGACAGAAAAACTCTTCATGGACTATCTTTAAATATCTACACTCATAAAAATTTGTTAGTATTCCTTACAAAAAAGTCTGTTACCATTACTAATAAAGTTTTCAATTTGTGCCCGATAACTTTTTCAGTTACCATTACAAACTTTGGTTTTCAAAAATTAGTAATCTTAAAAAACTCTAAAAAAATTAGTATTACTAAATTTTTTTGTAAAAAAATTGTAAATTGTGTATTTTAAATTTTTGGTATTTTTTTACTATATGTAAACTGCGTATTGCGCTTGTTGTCGCCATTACTATTTCAATGCAAGTCAGATTTTGTTTGAATTTTTGATCTGAAATATGTAAGAGAAAATATTGAATACAATTTTTTTTATACAAAATATAAATTACATACCACATAAAATAAATGCTTTGAAAATTGTGTTGAATAAATTGGTGTTCTAGAATAAAAAATACATTATATTGATATTATTTAAATGGAACACATAAATATACAGTTGTTACCTGCATTCATCATTTTCTATTTTGTTTTATTTATTGTCCTAAAAAAGGAGTTAATTTTAAACAAAAAATACTTTAACATTTGGTTACCTGTATTTTGTGTTGTAATATTTTGTTGTTTGTACATTTTTTTATTTCTTCCGCTCCGCGACGTTGTCAATTCAAATGATAATTTTCCAAATGAATAATAGAAAGAAAGGCATGAAGAAAAGTACACAAAATTACCAATACTATTCTGAGTATTAAGTAATCAACCCTTTGTGTACACTGTACACAAGAAAAAAAAATCGCAGATAGCGTAAAACAAAAAAGGACCGCAAGTGGAGAAGAAAGAAAAAAGAATTGAAAAAGGTCGGTGTTTTCTTGAACTTTGCATATCTTCTCTTTACTGCATTTTGTTCCCTTTTTTATATATGCTTTTATTTGAAAGAAAACAAAGTAGTTACAATGAAGCAGACAAATAAGTGTAATTCAATATTGAAAATAATAAACATATTCATACTCATCAAAGCGCAGTTTTACCATTAAAATAAAAAAATAACTAACTATATATTTTTTTTAAATGCTCTTTTTAATTTCCAAAACTTTTAATAACATTTTATTTTTGTATTTCATTAGTGCATTACTTTTCTAGAAAAGAAAACCGAAAAGTTAATACGAAATTTTTAAAAAATCAACTGAAAAAATTATTAAAAAATCAGTAAAAAATTAATAGTTTGTAACGCCAGTTTACTAAAACGAATTACAAAAAAATATTTTTTTAGTACAATTTAGTAAAAAAGTTGTAAAGTTGGGATACAAACAATTTTACAAACTTTTTTACTGACGTATTTTTTTGAGTGTACTTAATATTTTTTTTTTCCACAATTTTGTATCTGTATGTGTGTCATGAGTTTTATGTATGAATGTGATGTGGTGAGCAAAAGTTTACAGAGTGAACTTAGCGTAGCATAATCTATCTTATGTGTCCTGCATGTTTAGAAAATGCATTCATATTCATACTCGTATACTGCCATGGTATATATTAAATATAACTAAAAAATAATATAAAAAATATAAAGAAAAATCTTTATATTTTCTTTTATAGTTTATAATACATATTTTTCTCTTAGACAGCTTCAACGTTTGACGTTGACATATCAATCGACAATATGGCAGTCAATGTGGGGAGGTATAGCATGACTGCATGTGAGATCCCTTGTTAGTTTTTAAAGTAATACACCCTACTGTTAAAGAGTGGCAGATTTACTTGTTATACGAGATAGGTACATATTTTAAGGATTATTATGGATGGTCTGATGTCTTAAATCGATACATACCATGGACTAACATGGAAAGTAAAATAACATGTCTGTTAAATTTTGTCAGAAACTTTGCTGAAGTGGAACCAGATTTTGGAATGGAGTCATCAGTCAATGAGTGCTTCCAAACCTAATGTTTTGGACCTGTCTTATTTACAATGAAAAATTAGAGTAATACTTTTGATCCAATTTTTGCCTTCTCAGATGGGACCAAGTATCTAAAAGCTTTTCCAGATAGGAAGTTGAGATACTGGCAATAAAGGAAGTGGCTGACAATGAGTGTATTAATTGCAATGTTTTGTCAACAATCGCAGGCAACATCTATTCCGACAGTCATGCCCCCTTTAAATCCTTGGTGTCAATGTTTCTGAAAACAAGATCAGGGACCTACTACTATGACTCTAGAAACTGGCAAAAATAGTCGAACGCATGTTCGAAATCCACCAAGGTTATGTACAAAGGGCAGATAAATTCAACGGATTATTCTATTAAAATTCGTAGAGGTGTTATATGATCTGGAAAATAAGGATTTGTTTTGAAGTCTGTTTGTTCTTTCATTAAGAAGGGCTTAGATTATAAGGGCGAGTATTTTTTTGATGGTATTGAGAAGTGTAATACCATGCAAATTTTTACATAAGAGTTAACTGCTAGTTATTTTATTAATCTTTCTATGATTCCAGTTCACTTCAATTTTATCATTTATTTAGGAAATGTAGCTTTTAAACCAAACCGTTATTGCCACCATTCTAACTTAAATCTTCTTTCAAGGAAGTTAACCCAAGCCATCTTCTTTGATTTTCTTAAAACTTGATTTTTTTTAAAGATTAATCTAGTGTAACGTTTAGACATAAAATTTTAGAAGATTTTTTTTTCGAATTTGAAGTTACGTTTTGACAACATAAGGACCCACAAAAACCTACCCCCTAAACTTATAATTACAAACCGAAAATTCCACAGTGCCAAAACCCTCGAAAAGCGGATTATAAAAGATATGAGGAACTACTACATCAAAGTTTACGTCCGATACCAATACCTAGTAGCATAGAGTTAGTTGAAGTGGAGTCTGAGAAATTGGGTAACACTTTAAATGATTGCTATGAGACTGTATGTCCGTTAAGGAAGAACAGACCATGTTACTCAGTCTCTTGGTGGAACAAGGAGCTTGGTTAGCTAAGGAAAAGTTCAAGAAAGCTTCTGAATAGAGCCTTAAAATCTCGAAAAGATGCTGACTGGAACAATTACCACCTCATGCAAAAGGAATATAAGAAAAAAGTGCGGGATGCCAAACTTGAGTCTTCTAGAACATTTTGTGAGGAGGTAAAGGGTACGTGGGATACGGCAAGGCCCTGTAAAATCTTTCAAAAAGATAATTCATCGAAGCTTGATTTCCTCAGAAAGCCAGATGGTACCTACACAAACAACCAACAGGGGGTCAATGATATTCTGCTACCTACTCACTTTGCAGGATGTAAAGTGTCAACGATAAATACAGGTATTATTGAAAGTCCTGTTGGCAGTACTACTTGTAGGAACTGGTATATAGCTCCAGGGTAGAATCTGAGGAATCGACGCCTTTTCTTCCTTTGATAACTATAAATCTCCTGGACCAGATGGTATATACCCTATGATGCTGAAGAAAGGTGGAGATACCCTAGTGAAGGTTTTTAAGAATATCTTCAGAGCCATCTCCTGGCTTATGGGTATGTTCCATCATCTTGGTGCGATGTCAAGGTTATTTTTATTCCCAAACCTGGGAAGGAGGACTACACCTAGGCAAAAAGTTTTAGACCAATCTGTTTATCATCCTTTCCACAGAAAAGTCTTAAACGAATGGTTGAGACATTCATTAGGTCAGTAGCATTAATCAAATGCCCCCTAAATAGTCAGCAACACGCGTATCAGAGTGGTAGATCTTGTGAGTCGGCACTGCACGATCTTGTATTCAATATTGAAAAGGGCATTGACAAACATGACAATACTGTGGGTATTTTTGTTGATATTGAGGGCGCTTTTGATAATGCTGCTTTTGATTTTATGAAAACTTCGGCTGAATTGCATGGCGTGGATCCCGTTCCTGTCAAGTGGATTCGAACATTGTTGACGGTTGAAGGTGAATGGGGTACAAAAGTAACGGTAGAGGTCAGCAGCGGCTGCCCCCAAGGGGGATTTCCTCTCTCCCTTGCTTTGCTGTGGTGTTTTGTGGTAAACTCACTCTTGGTTGAAATAATACAAGCTCTAGGTGTGCACATACAGGCATACGCTGACGATGTGTGCGCATTAGTATCCGGAAAGTCACTTAACTTGGTATGCAAGAAAATGCAGACCGTTATTGACTTGATGGACAATTGGTCCAATCGACAAGGATTGTTTGTCAATCCAAACAAGACAACACTCGTGTTGTTCACTCGAAGAACCAAACATAAGGATCTTCAGCTTCCTACGTTGAAGGGCACAACTCTTCAATTGTCAACTGAAGTTAAGTATTTAGGGGTTACCCTAGGTTACCCAACATTAGTGGACAAAAGATGTTGAACAAAAAGTTTCACGGGCATTTCGGATTTTCTGGCAGTGTCGACGAGCTTTTGGAAAGACATGGGGTCGAAGACCTGCTCATGTTTATTGGATGTACATAGCTGTAATTAGACCTATTGTGACGTAAGCGGCGGTAGTATAGTGGCCGAGAACGATGGTGAATACTATTCGATCGAAGCTGAACAGATTACAAAGAGCGCTGCATTGGGAATTACTGGTGCCATGAGCACCACCCCAGGCGCAGCTCTGGACGCTAAGTTGGATATGCTTCTTTGGACCTACATATTCAAGGAGAAGCCATGAAATCTTTGTACAGGCTCCGTAAAAGCAGAACATGGCATGTGGAGTACAATGTGGGACATGGTCGTCTCTCAATAGGTTATTGGAACTTTTTCCGTTGTTTTCTATGAATTTAGACAGTACAACCTCTTGCATCGATTTTGGTAGGAAGTTTATTGGAATATTTCCGAGCAGGGAAGACTGGGGAAACCCAGCAGTACCTTTAATGGCTTTGGTCACTTTTTTCCTCTTTTTCCTTTCTTGTAAACCTTTTCTCTCTCTTGCTAATTTTTCTTCTTGGTACAATGGACTACTTTAAGTCTGAGCGCCATGGACTTGCCTAAAAAATTTCATTATTTTAGGGTTGGACAACCCACCCTTAACTCAACTGAACAACTCAAACTTTAAATTGGACCGCTAAAAATTATTTATCTAACGGATTTAGTTTCTTAACTTATGAATATTTCAGGCAAATCGGTGTATATCATTTGGGATTCCTTCCTTGTTAGTATAATTTTCTTTTCAATTTTGATATATGACCTAGACTATAGTGTTCTTGCAACGGACTTCAATATGTTTGATTTTTTCGTCGTTAGTCCTGCTATTCACACATCACACATATGGACTGGCAGCATATGTGTGTTTGCAGAAAAGTTTTGAATGTGTTCGTTTCTTGCTTTTGTTTTCTACACTGGCTTCCATTTTTCGTCACTTTTTAGGAGAACAAAAAACAAATCGGAAAGTTTATCATATTCGTTAATAGCCACTCATTCCCACATTTGTACTTCCAACTATGGTATGAATAAAGAGGTCGGCGGTTCATTTTTCAAAGGTTCGAGCTACAATTCTGTGGTACAATTAGGGTGGCACTTTTTGGATGTCTTTGTTCAATCCCGTTCTTAAAAAATCATGCTGTTTTTTTGCTTTCAGTACTATTACAGCACGGTGAATAACAAACTTTTTCACTTTTTTTCTTTTCAAAGTTATGATTTTTTTTTTTAAATAATAATAAAAACAAATATTTAAAGAAAATTTTAAATTTATGGATTTTTTGAAAAATTTATTGATTTGGCTGAACATATACTCATATGAAATGTTGATTTATGTAAATTGAGAGTATAGCCGAGTAAAAAAAAAACTTTTAAGATCTAATTTGATCTCAAAATTGGCTGTATCAAGTTGGATTAGATATTTAAATGTATTATTTTAGATACGCAAATATAAAAAATGATACATTAGATCTGAATTTTGGTCACATCCAATTAAATCCACTTGATCTTATTTTATATAAATTAATATAAATTTATATAATTACATAAAGTCAGATATATTTATGTATAACCTCAGATAAGAAAATGGAGCCGCAATAAATCTTAGATAAAATTAGATCTGAACATACAAAAAGTCATATATAATTTAATATGATTGTATCAAATTAGATATCATTATATCAAAACTTTTTTACTAGGGTAGATTAAATTCACATGGTCATATGCGGTGCCAGGGGCGCAAATTAAAAGTCGAAAAAATATCACTCTAATGTAATTTTGATATAATATTTTCAATTTATTCATACGACTAGTCAATGAGTTGATTTAAATTTGTTCATTTTTTTTATTTTATTTTAATCTTATTTTTTTTTATTTAAGAAAACGCTTTAAAAACTTTCCAAAAATTTTATTTACCCTTAATTTGAATATGTTGACATTTCTGTTTATTATAAAATCAAATTTCATCATGTTTAAATTTTAATGGTTTCAGTCCATTATCTCTCATCAAGTCATTTTTTTTATTTTTGTTAGAACGTTAAAAAAAATTTAATTACTCGTATTTATTATTATGTCTGTGTTATTTTTTCTCACTTCATCATAGTGAACAGATGAAAAAAAAAACAAGAAAAATCTTCATAAAAAAACGCAAAAAAAAAATGACAAAAAATTAAAAATCCATTTCCTCTTCTTAATTTTCAGTGTCGTTTCAGGTTTCATCAAACTCCAACAATATTCAACTCAACAACAATAATGTACAGTGGTGTTAAACTACAGATGGCATTTAAAATCAAAAGTTATTTTTTAAATTGATGATTTTTATAGAAAATTCGTAAATTGATGAGATTGCAATATTTGAATCAAAACCTGCGACAAGGGGGACTAGATTTATGAACAGGCAAATCATTATACTAGAGTGTCCAAGTTTCTTTAATATTAAATCTTCCTTCTTTACTAGAGTTGTCAAATATTCGTCAATTTCAAAAACCGATTTTCGAATACTTAGAAAAACCGCCTTTTAAAAAAATCGGTTTTTCGGTTTTGTAACTAAAAACCGGTTTCGAATAATCGGTTTTTCGGTTTTTGTTTTTAATTATTTATTTGATAAAAAAGTAAAACAAAACAATAAAAAAGGAAAGCAAAACAAGCTATTTGTACATACAGCTGCGAAAGAAAAAATAGCACCAGTGGTATTTTCTTCAGTTTTATGATTGGGGTTGTAATGTTATAAATATCCAAAACAACAGTCCAACGGTTACCACAAAAACAAAAAATGTTTAGAAAACTATGCCAATAAAATACACTTTTGCTTTTTGGTATGACGCCCTTCGTTTTTAGTGGGCGTGGTTTTTAGCTTAAATTGGGCAGATTTATCATTTTAGGAAATTCATGTCATATCTCAAAAACTACTCACCAGATCGGCATGAAATTCATAAAATTGGAAAGCTTATTAAAATTTGTTATAAAAAACATGCATAGCCCATTTAAATGCTCACCAGATTATCAGTGAGAGCATCAAATACAAAAACAACATTTTCGTAATTTTTGATGTCGTTAAAATTTGGCTTATTTCTCAGAGTCTAAGTTATAAAAGGGTTCATAAAATACATTAAATTAAAGCTGTATTGGGGATGATAATAAATGGCAATATACTGCTATGCCTTCCCTTGTGAAACATCGGAGTTATTAACAAAATTTTATTTTTATTAAAAATTGTCTGATTTAAACTTTTGTTCCAAGCTAGGTCATTGTATATTCAGTGACCTATTTAGACCACTGTGTACTGATAATAGAAGCCATTTTTACAAGCTTTTGATTGCTTTTTATTTGGCTTAGATCGGATCAGTAACTTTGCAGATATGCTATGTTGTTTCAGAGGTGATGGATAAGGCTGATTTTGGCTTTAAAGCCTCGCCCACTATAAACAGAATACGGCATAGAAAAACAGGATGGTATTTTTATTCTGTGTTATTTTTTTAACATATTCTTTTTTTGAAATGACCGTTAGGCACTTCTGTAAATGTTATCGGATACAACTCGAAAGGCGTAAGATTAAGAAAATTCCCTTTGGTGCTATTTTTTCTTTCGCATCTGTACTTCAGAATAGAGATTGGCACATTACAGTTTATTTTCCTACATTTTTGAAATCTTAATTTTTAAATTTTTTTTTTTTTGTATAAAAAGTTTCGTTAGTGTGAGTGAACGTAAGTGTGAGTTGTCATAAATTTACTCATGTGATTGTGAGTAGAAAAAAATATGCTCGTAAGTTAGTGTGCGTGATTGGAAAATTCTCTTCGTGAGGGTGAATGTGTTTGAGTCACTCACACTCCCATCTTTACTTCAGAACTGACAATACATTTGATTTACGAATGTTACTACATCAAATGTAAATAGATGTAATTAAGATCAAATTAAATAAAAAGCTTTTAGTTTTTTTTTTATTAAACAGTATTTCAAAAAAAAGGATACATTTCAAATGATCTGGGTACATCCGATTTCTCAACTTAGAGATGTTTACTAAAAAATTTTATTGAATGCAAAATAACGAAAAAAATTAATATATGAACAAGTCGATTATTCGAGACCAAAAAATCGGTTTCTCGAATACTTCGAAAACCGGCCTTTTTTAAAAAACCGGTTTTAAAAAACCGGAAAAATAGAAAAAAATCGATTTTTCGAATACTTCGGAAATCGGTTTTGACAACTCTACTTCTTTACACAGGAAGATTTTCCTCTACCTTTCAATTTGGTAAACATAAAAAAATCAACAAAAAAAATATTGTTTCAGAACTCGATAAGAATTAATGAGACTTTCTCTGTTGCCTACTTTAAAAAAACTGGAAAATAAAAATTCAATAAATTAAAAAAAGAACAAGTAGAAAAGTTAAATTCGACTTGGCCGAATCTATAAATGTCCTCCACAATGCCCTTTTTAAGTGATAGTAAATTTTCTAACGTGAAAAAAATAACATTTTTGATTAGAAATATTTTATTTTGTGAAAAAAAACTTGGTTTTTAAGTAACTTTTGGAAAAAAAAAATAATTTACTAAATTTTTTTTGAGTGTAAATTTTTTTGAGTGTAAAATTTTTTTTGAGAGTATTTTTTTTTAGTGTAAAATATTTTTGAGTGAAAAAATACGTTGTAAAATATTTTTGTGACTTACCAATGTTTTTTAAACATGTTTAACGGGTTTTCAAAGCGTGAGTTTAAGATGAAGCTAATGTGAAATATGTGATGCAGTTTCGTTTTCCAGCTAGGATATAGCTCAGTCTGTCCGGGTTCGGTAAAGGTCTGCGTCCTTTGATGTGATCGTATCCACTAGGTATACGATTCTAGTTTGTGCCCACAAGACAAACGTAACCAACTGCTCAACAACAACTCAGAAAGTGCCGGACAATAAGTTAGAAAGTATTAAATAAATGTGAAAAGATTCGGTTGTCGGACAATCGAATAGCGGTACGAACAATAATTGGCGTTCGTGTGAGTAAATACAATGACTAATGCGAACAATAATCGGCGTTCGGATTAGTAAGATACTTTCCAACTACAAAGTAAATACGAACACTAAACGATGTTCGTGTAAGTGAATACGATGGCTAATACGAACGATAATCGGCGTTCGGGTTAGTGAAATACTTTCAAACTATAAAGTAAATACGATGGCTAATACGAACAATAATCGGCGTTCGGTTTAGTAAAATACTTGCAAACTACAGAGTAAATACGATGGCTAATACGAACAATAATCGGCGTTCGGTTTAGTAAAAATACTTGCAAACTACAGAGTAAATACGATGGCTAATACGAACAATAATCGGCGTTCGGTTTAGTAAAATACTTGCAAACTACAGAGTAAATACGATGGCTAATACGAACAATAATCGGCGTTCGGTTTAGTAAAATACTTGAAAACTTCAGAGTAAATACGATGGCTAATACGAACAATAATCGGCGTTCGGTTTAGTAAAATACTTGCAAATTACAGAGTAAATACGATGGCTAATACGAACAATAATCGGCGTTCGGTTTAGTAAAATACTTGCAAACTATAGAGTAAATACGATGGCTAATACGAACTATAATCGGCGTTCGGTTTAGTAAAATACTTGCAAACTACAGAGTAAATACGATGGCTAATACGAACAATAATTGGCGTTCGGTTTAGTAAAATACTTGCAAACTATAGAGTAAATACGATGGCTAATACGAACAATAATCGGCGTTCGGTTTAGTAAAATACTTGCAAACTACAGAGTAAATACGATGGCTAATACGAACAATAATCGGCGTTCGGTTTAGTAAAATACTTGCAAACTACAGAGTAAATACGGTGGCTAATACGAACAATAATCGGCGTTCGGTTTAGAAAAATACTTGCAAACTATAGAGTAAATACGATGGCTAATACGAACAATAATCGGCGTTCGGTTTAGTAAAATACTTGCAAACTACAGAGTAAATACGATGGCTAATACGAACAATAATCGGCGTTCGGTTTAGTAAAATACTTGCAAACTACAGAGTAAATACGATGGCTAATACGAACAATAATCGGCGTTCGGTTTAGTAAAATACTTGCAAACTATAGAGTAAATACGATGGCTAATACGAACAATAATCGGCGTTCGGTTTAGTAAAATACTTGCAAACTATAGAGTAAATACGATGGCTAATACGAACAATAATCGGCGTTCGGTTTAGTAAAATACTTGCAAACTACAGAGTAAATACGATGGCTAATACGAACAATAATCGGCGTTCGGTTTAGTAAAATACTTGCAAACTACAGAGTAAATACGATGGCTAATACGAACAATAATCGGCGTTCGGTTTAGTAAATACTTGCAAACTACAGAGTAAATACGGTGGCTAATACGAACAATAATCGGCGTTCGGTTTAGTAAAATACTTGCAAACTATAGAGTAAATACGATGGCTAATACGAACAATAATCGGCGTTCGGTTTAGTAAAATACTGGCAAACTACAAAGTAAATACGGTGGCTAATACGAACAATAATCGGCGTTCGGTTTAGTAAAATACTTGCAAACTACAAAGTAAATACGGTGGCTAATACGAACAATAATCGGTGTTCGGGTTAGTAAAATACTTGCAGACTACAAAGTAAATACGAACAATAATCGGCGTTCGTCTAATCTACGGACCAACTACGGCATACGGCGGAGTCGGGAACAGGAATCTTGTCGGCTTACGGTTATACAACGTCTGCAGTACGAAATATAACATGAACTCCAACTGGATTCTCGTTGTTTTAGTCAGCCAAACTTTATCATTATAAATAACAATTTGACCAACTCAACGAGAATTGCGAGATAGTATTAACTATTTGCTATTATTAACTATCAAACAACTGGATATTGGGTATGGGTATAAGTAGAGTGATGGGGTATATGTAAAAGTGTTTTTCTTGTAACGGCACGTTACATTCCCCCCCTACTTTAAAAAAAAATAATGTTTGTGATTATTTTTCCCCCTTACCAAAGAAACGAAAACTATTGCACTGCTCGAGTTTCGATCTTTCGATCTACACTACCCGAAGGTAACTTTTACCGAACTGTTAAGAGCTTCGGCTCGATTGTGAGCGCAATAAATAAAATAATTATTTCAGTTTTTTTTTTTTTTTTTTTTTTTTTTTTTTTTTTTTTTATTTACAATTCATTTACATTGTACATAATTCATTGTACATATTTAACAATTACCCGCCACCCAAAAAAAATTTAAAAAAAAAATATAATAGTTACAAATTAAAAAAAAATTCAAAAGTCATCTACAACCCAAGTCATCTATTTTCCGCCTTCCTGTGGTCTGAGTGGGTACTCTTTAATTTGACCTTTGCATCTAAGACGAACCATACCATCCTTCAAGACTACTTCCACTTTCGGCTTGTGGGGGCGACATACCGTCCAGTATTTCCTTTTGTTGGTGCCTGGATCTTTTATAACAATGCCTTCAAAAAAATCTTCCTCTGTCTCCACATCGCTGAGGACTGTTTCACACAGATTAAGCACGTCATTTGCCAGATCCTCTTCGGCCTGTCGTGCCTCATCCGCCCAACTTCGAGCCACCGAATCGGATCCTTCAGATGTTGGTGTTACCAAAGGCTTTGGTTGAGTTTCGGTGTCTGCGGGTGGTGGCTGGCTTTTCCCTTTTGTCGAAGCTTGATTTATAGTTTGACGAATGGGAACGAGCGGAGGTATCGGTCTTGATGTTGAGGGCTTGGTAGGGATATTTGCAGCTACCTCTTTTGTTGATGACAGGGGAGCCAACGGTGGGATTGATCTAATCATATGTAGAGGTTGGCCGCCCATTGTACGCCAAATTTTCCCCGCAATCGCATCTACCATGTTGTCACCTGACTGAGCGACTGGCGCTTTCACCACAGACTGGATACCAACTCGTGCCTCGAACGGTGGGGTGTATGGCTCTGGTCGCTTAGGCATTGCCGTTTGTCGTAAATAGGCTTTTATTTTGCCAGGTGGTATTGGTTTTGTCGGTTTACGATTCATATCGAAAATTAATTTCCAAAAAAAATTTAACAGTAGTTAGAGCCTTTTTTTTTTTGTGTCCTTTCTGCGCAACCACTTATTGACTATTGTCCAATTGTGTCTGAGTAAGGAATGAATGGTGGATTGGTAAATTAAAGTTGATTAAAAATTTATTAAATATTAGATTGGTAATATTATATAGGAGAGGATGTATTGCTGACCAAGTCAGGATTAACAATGAAAGAAGTTACCACCGCGATCAGCAAGGAAGATGTTTTTAGATAGTAGTATATTTTTTTTTTTTTTAGTATTACATTTTTAGACGAGGGTTGATCGATCATTGAAGGGTTTTAGATCTTGAACATGAACTCGTTGTGTTTTCCCCTTACCGATGTCTATGACCATTATGTTACGTGAAACCTTCTTCAGCACTTTCCACGGTCCTGAAAACTTTGGGGCGAGTTTACCTGCGAAGTGGTCGACGGCTGAGGATAGTTGATGTTCACGACGGTAGACTTTGTCACCTATTCTTGGCTGCCAGTTACGCCGCCTTAAGTCGTAATACTTCTTCTGCTTTTGGGTTGCATTGGCTGCTGTCTGAGCAATTATCTTCCATTCAGCTGGACCATTTCTTCGATTTGTTGATTCGTTTGGTACCCCCCCTTCCCCTAGATATTGCTTCGGAGGAGTAAGGTTACGACCGAACAGAATTTCCGCAGCCGAGGTTTGAGTCGTTTCGTGAACTGCAGTATTTATGGCGAAGGAAATTTCCGCCAAAGCGGCATCCCATTGGCGATGGTTATCTCCAGTATTTTGGGCCATCATTGTCTTAATAACTCGGTTGACTCGTTCCGTCGGGTTCTCCTGCGGAGTGTAAGGTGCAGTTAATCGGTGATCAATACCGCATTTTTCCAAGAACTGTTTTGTCGCCTTGCTTATAAACTGGGATCCGTTGTCGGATATCAAAACTTTGGGGCAACCGAATCTGTAAATTATTCTTTCCCTCAGGGCTGTTATGACCCCGTTTGCTGTCGCCTGTCGCATCGGAACTAATTCCACCCATTTGCTGAACTTGTCTACCATCACTAACAACCAGCTATATCCGTGCGATGACCGAGGTAATGGGCCGACGAAATCCAAACAAACAACTTCCCATGGTTGAGAAGTGGACATTGTGTTCATTAAGCCTGCTTTTCTTGTCTGTTCTACTTTGTACTGTCCGCAAGTGATACACGACCGAACGTACTGACGTATGTCTCGGGTCATGCCAGGCCAGTAATAATTTTCTTGTGCCCTTCGCACGGTCTTGTGAACACCCAAATGGCCCGCTGCGACGTTGTCGTGGATCTCGTGTAAAACGCGATCTAAATCTCGCCTCGGTATGCATAGTTTCCATTGAGGGCAACTTGAGCTTGCCGACTTCCTTTTGATGTGCCTAAACAACCGATCGTCGATTATCTGGTAATCGGGGTTATGGTTTTCCTGGTTTTGTACCTCCTTAATTTTCCGATCGTACCATTCGGGTTTGTTATTGACGGCGCTGAGAACCGCTAATTTTGTTTCGGTTGGTAACGGACTCCTGGAGAGGGCGTCGGCCACTACATTCAATGTGCCTTTCCTGTACTCTAACTGAAAGTCATATTGTTGGAGTTCTAATGCCCAACGTGCCAGACGACCGGATGGGTTTTGCATTTTGTGTAACCATTTTAACGATTGGTGATCCGTGATCACTGTAAAGTGATATCCCTCCAGATATGGTCGCATTTTCCTGATACCCCAGAGAACTGCGAGACATTCTTGCTCAGTCGCCGAATATTTCCGTTCGGCTTCGCTTAACGTGCGGCTGGCATATGCGACCACCTGTTCCTGGTCTCCCTGTCGTTGAAACAGTACCGCGCCTAGCCCCTCTCCACTTGCATCGGTTTGAAGGATAAATGGACGCTCAAAATCGGGGCAGCACAGTATTGGCGCTTCGGTCAGTCGTTGTTTGAGAGTGTCGAATGCTTCCTGCTGTTCGGATCCCCACTTGAAATTAACGTTCTTCTTGAGCAGTCGAGTCAGGGGTTCGACTAATGTTGAAAAACCTGGAACGAATCTTCTGTACCAGGATGCCACTCCTAACACACGGCGAAGTTCTTTTACGGTCTTCGGGGCTGCCATTTCCTTCATCGCCCAGTCGACTTTTCTGCTCACGTTGTGGAACGGACAACATCATGTCTCGGGATTGTACATGTGCCGCCATGATTCCAGCCGTACCTTGGTTCGCGGATGGTCGCTATTATTTAACGATTCAGCTAAACTCTATAACGATACACGCCCTAATTGACACAGGTTCGACTCTAACATACATTGGAGAAGAGGTCCGCCTGCTCGGGCGCCATTTGTGATGCAGTTTCGTTTTCCAGCTAGGATATAGCTCAGTCTGTCCGGGTTCGGTAAAGGTCTGCGTCCTTTGATGTGATCGTATCCACTAGGTATACGATTCTAGTTTGTGCCCACAAGACAAACGTAACCAACTGCTCAACAACAACTCAGAAAGTGCCGGACAATAAGTTAGAAAGTATTAAATAAATGTGAAAAGATTCGGTTGTCGGACAATCGAATAGCGGTACGAACAATAATTGGCGTTCGTGTGAGTAAATACAATGACTAATGCGAACAATAATCGGCGTTCGGATTAGTAAGATACTTTCCAACTACAAAGTAAATACGAACACTAAACGATGTTCGTGTAAGTGAATACGATGGCTAATACGAACGATAATCGGCGTTCGGGTTAGTGAAATACTTTCAAACTATAAAGTAAATACGATGGCTAATACGAACAATAATCGGCGTTCGGTTTAGTAAAATACTTGCAAACTACAGAGTAAATACGATGGCTAATACGAACAATAATCGGCGTTCGGTTTAGTAAAAATACTTGCAAACTACAGAGTAAATACGATGGCTAATACGAACAATAATCGGCGTTCGGTTTAGTAAAATACTTGCAAACTACAGAGTAAATACGATGGCTAATACGAACAATAATCGGCGTTCGGTTTAGTAAAATACTTGAAAACTTCAGAGTAAATACGATGGCTAATACGAACAATAATCGGCGTTCGGTTTAGTAAAATACTTGCAAATTACAGAGTAAATACGATGGCTAATACGAACAATAATCGGCGTTCGGTTTAGTAAAATACTTGCAAACTATAGAGTAAATACGATGGCTAATACGAACTATAATCGGCGTTCGGTTTAGTAAAATACTTGCAAACTACAGAGTAAATACGATGGCTAATACGAACAATAATTGGCGTTCGGTTTAGTAAAATACTTGCAAACTATAGAGTAAATACGATGGCTAATACGAACAATAATCGGCGTTCGGTTTAGTAAAATACTTGCAAACTACAGAGTAAATACGATGGCTAATACGAACAATAATCGGCGTTCGGTTTAGTAAAATACTTGCAAACTACAGAGTAAATACGGTGGCTAATACGAACAATAATCGGCGTTCGGTTTAGAAAAATACTTGCAAACTATAGAGTAAATACGATGGCTAATACGAACAATAATCGGCGTTCGGTTTAGTAAAATACTTGCAAACTACAGAGTAAATACGATGGCTAATACGAACAATAATCGGCGTTCGGTTTAGTAAAATACTTGCAAACTACAGAGTAAATACGAGGGCTAATACGAACAATAATCGGCGTTCGGTTTAGTAAAATACTTGCAAACTATAGAGTAAATACGATGGCTAATACGAACAATAATCGGCGTTCGGTTTAGTAAAATACTTGCAAACTATAGAGTAAATACGATGGCTAATACGAACAATAATCGGCGTTCGGTTTAGTAAAATACTTGCAAACTACAGAGTAAATACGATGGCTAATACGAACAATAATCGGCGTTCGGTTTAGTAAAATACTTGCAAACTACAGAGTAAATACGATGGCTAATACGAACAATAATCGGCGTTCGGTTTAGTAAATACTTGCAAACTACAGAGTAAATACGGTGGCTAATACGAACAATAATCGGCGTTCGGTTTAGTAAAATACTTGCAAACTATAGAGTAAATACGATGGCTAATACGAACAATAATCGGCGTTCGGTTTAGTAAAATACTGGCAAACTACAAAGTAAATACGGTGGCTAATACGAACAATAATCGGCGTTCGGTTTAGTAAAATACTTGCAAACTACAAAGTAAATACGGTGGCTAATACGAACAATAATCGGTGTTCGGGTTAGTAAAATACTTGCAGACTACAAAGTAAATACGAACAATAATCGGCGTTCGTCTAATCTACGGACCAACTACGGCATACGGCGGAGTCGGGAACAGGAATCTTGTCGGCTTACGGTTATACAACGTCTGCAGTACGAAATATAACATGAACTCCAACTGGATTCTCGTTGTTTTAGTCAGCCAAACTTTATCATTATAAATAACAATTTGACCAACTCAACGAGAATTGCGAGATAGTATTAACTATTTGCTATTATTAACTATCAAACAACTGGATATTGGGTATGGGTATAAGTAGAGTGATGGGGTATATGTAAAAGTGTTTTTCTTGTAACGGCACGTTACAAATATACGGTTTTGCTTATAACTTTTGAACGACTCGACCAATTTGGCTGAAACTTAAAACGAGCTGGACAAGAGGAACGACAAATTTATATGCCACACTTCACACCTCAGAATTGTCGTTAGAAAGTTACCGAGTGTTTTATCTCGTAAATTCGCGAAAAACTCTTGCCGAAATTCACTCATTTGCTTATAACTTTTGAACCACTGGTCCGAATTCGCTCGATTGCAATACCAACCTGACCAGATAAATGCCCAATATATATGCAAAACTTCAGGAGCCTCCATGGAGTCTTTCAAAAGTTAGCATGTTTTCAACAGACAGACAGACAAACGGACATCGCTAGATCGTCTTAAAATCGATCGAGGATCATGAATATATATACTTTATGGAGTCCTAGACCAATATTTCGAGGTGTTACAAATGAAATGATAAACTACCCTCTATCACTTGAGTGGATGGTATAAAATTGAAAGTTCAGAAAAACTAAAAAAAAATTTAAAAAATTTTACAAAAATCTTCCAATTCAAGAAAATATCAACAAATATCAGTAAAAAAAGTAAGAAAGATTAAAAAAAACAAGTAAAAAAATCAAATTCGGCCTTGCCGAATGTATTGATACCCTCCACAATTTCAAAAAGATTATTGCAAAAAACCTAATTTTAAAGGAAATTACTTTTGAAAAAATAAAAAATTAAAAAAAAATTTCCGCGAAAAAAAAAATTTGAAAAAAAAAATCCGCGATTTTTTTCTTTTTTGTCAAGAAATATGTTCGTAGTTATTTAAGTACCATTCGGTGTTCATTTATGTTCACATATGTCAATCAGCAGCCAAATTAAAGCATTTTGTATTTTTAGGTTACACTCAGCAAATTATGTAAGTTACTACATATTAGTTGTTTGTATATTTTACAGTAGTTAGTTGTTTTCAACTGACTTTGTAAGTTGTTTTTGTATGAAAAAAATTAAACAACTATTTCTGTTAGTTATTTTAAGTAGTTTTTTGAATAACTAACAAAAAAGTACTGTGATGTAGTAACAGTTATTTAAAGTAGTATTTTCAATTTTTTTTTTTTCCAAAAAAAAAATATATTTTCGTTTTTTTTATTTTTCACAACTTTTTTTTTTAAGCATTGAAAAAATTTGGTCTTCAAATTTTTTCCTGAAAATTAAAAAAAAAAAATATATATTTATGATTATTTTATTTTTACTACATTTTAGTTGTTTTGACTACAAATGTAAGTAGTTTTTACTACATAAGTCAGTTGTTTTTTGTCAGTTGAAATAACTAGCATTATTAGTTTATAAAACTGAAAAAGTAGTTGACCCCAAAACAACTTACAAAGTAGTTATTTTAACTAACATTTTCAGTTGATTTTACTAACATAATTTTTTGAGTGTATGTTGAATATAACCAAATTTTTGAGGTATCCTTACGTTTTGGTTGCAATACCAAACTGCTCGGGAGAACTTCCAATAAATATGTTAAGTTTCAGTCATCTCCGTGTAATATTTTGGCCGTGTTCACCATTTCCACAGCCAGACAGACGGACATCGCTAGAATGTATTAAAACCGATCACTGATCAATTATATATATACTTTATAGGGTCCCAGACCGATATTTCGATGAGTTACAAACGGAATGACAAACTATATAAAAGAGAAAATAAAATAAAAATTCAAAATAATTTGAGAGTGTTAAATTCGTGTGGGCCGAATCTCTTACACACAATAAAAAAAAGTAGATTTAGAGTCCCCGCACAACAATGTCGGAGCGGTTGACGGTTTCGGTCACGAGAGAGTATAGGCGCAAAACAAAGGCGGCAGCGGGAAATTCAGTCAAGCATTGATATTTACTTTTTTTCACTTTTTCACTATTTTTAATTTAAGTTTACTGTTTTTTTTATTATCAATATGATTTTCTTATATTAATTCGTTTTTTTTTTGTGTTATTTTTAGAATTTTAATTATTTTTTTTTAGAGATCACATTTTTTTGTTTACTTTATCGAAAATAATCGAAATATTTATAAAATTCTGGCAACATTTTCATATCAAAAATTAAAAGAGAGAGAGAAACCGACATAAAAATAAAATTAATTTTATTCAAGCGGTTTTCGGCCGAGCGTTTTTTCTTGCCAAAATTGTATGAAAAAAACGTCACCGACATTGTTCTGCGGGGACTCTTACATCGATTGTGTTCCAGAGTCAGAGTCTACGAGTGCTGAAGTAAAACATCTGCAGCCACTTTCAACCTAACCTCACCAAATTAACAACAGACGGCGCTGTAACACTAGACGCCTTCTTTCTGTCAAATTTTTCACTTGTCTTCCATCGCCTTTCAAAAACAAGAATCGCGGTAACATTAGCTAATTGATAGGCAGTATTGCCAGAGTGTTGTTCTTTTCTAATACCCTTCAGCCACAGTATGGTGGTATACTCACTTTGTTATCCGTGTGTAACGCATCGCAAAATCGGCCTAGGACCTCATAAATTATATATGTTATTGATCAGTGATCGATTCTAAGACATTCTTGCGTTGTCCATCTGTTCCTCTTTCTGTCTGTCCGTTTGTAGAGGGCATGATACACTCCAAAACTTCCGAAGTTTAGCACGAAAATGTCTTATGGTCATAGGCTGGTTAAGTTCGTAAATGCGCAAAATCGGTCCAAGGGGGGAAGTTCCCCCTAGCAAAGCAAAACCAACCTCAGCAAAACCGCCCTTTTTTGCAGGGTTTTTTGTACCTTCTTTTGTTAAGCAAATGCAACATTTTTGTGTCAAAAGAAGTTAAAAATCCTGAAATTGGACCCAGCGGATAAAAAAAATAAAAAAAAAATTGACCCGCCCCTTTTGTGGGCTTGGATATAAAAAATGTATTTTAATAATGATTTATTGGATTAAGTAATTGCAAGAATCATACTATAACCATTTTATAAAACCTACGGCAAGGGGAAAGGTGTCCTCCAACGTCTCCCACAACCCCCCCCCCCCCCAAAAAAAAATGCTCAAGGATTTTTTTATAAAAGATTGAACTCATAACCACTGTGCCAGTTTCATGCAACTACGAAAAATTATTATAAAATAAACAATAAACTTTAAGGATGAATTTACCGTCTTCTTCTCTCCTACTCCAAACGATGTCCAAAATTTTTGATTTTTTTTTTATGATGATTTTATTAAAAAATCTGTTTGTTGTGTTAATGGCGAGTCATTGTGCATTTTCTTTGTTTTCAGCTTCGTTCATTTGAATTCAGTGGTGGAAGAAATTGGGTTGGACGGTATGAGTGAGTGCGTTATTTATTGTTTCATGTCCTTTTTTTTTTTGTTTTGTGTGAAGTCTTTTCAATTTTGTTATTATAAATTCATGTTTTTTTGTGTATTTTGTTGTTGTCCGTTAATTTTTTAATGTTCTTGATGAAAAGAGATGGAGACCAGACAAATTAGACAATATGTCAATGTTTTTATGTTAAGTTTAATTAATAGATTGATGTTCATTAAGGAAACAGGAAAAATAAGTGGTTTTATTTATTTTTTTTTATTTCAGCAAGTTTTCCCCCATCCACTAAAAATTTGCTTTTTTGAAAACTTTAAAGAAAAGTGAATTGCAAATGAAGATTTTTTTTTAGAAATTTTAAAGATAATGGAACTAGAAGGCAAATATTAGTATTAGAAAAGACAGAAGACTTCAAACATTATCCTTATTAAAGATTTATGCAATAACTAGAGAACAAATAACTAGAAAATTTTAAAAATTAAAGTTTGTTTAGAAATCTCCATTATACTCTCTTTTCCCTGCCTTCGAAACATCCCAGTAAAATTTTTTTGTTTTTGTAATAAGTCATCATTACTTTCCGAATTACTTCGTTATAAGTCCTTAATTTTTTTTTTTTTTACTTATACCAATACTCAGGGGTTTCTCATTGTATTGATCTGGAAAATAAGGTATGGGAAGGAGGAAAGAGGGAGTACTTGTGGCTATTTGATTTCAACTTTTGTAAGTTACAAGTGACAGCAAAGACCTCTGAAGGGAGTTTATGCCACATACAATTGTTCGACCTAAAAACGAATTTTCGCGCATTGTGTGTTGGCTCATTCACAAGTTGCGCAAGGTCGTTAAGCGCGGGGAAAAGATCAGCGTATTGACCCTTGGGAGTTGTATGGCTCGAAGGGCGAATGAGTTGTGGATACTAAAATCACCAGCAACTAAGAATTTACTATTCGGACAACTCTCCAAGATTTTTCGAATTGCACTCAAAAAAAAAGTGAACTAAAATCTGGGAAAATTAACTCAATTTTGAGAAAAAGAGGGAATGATTTGGCTCCAAAGATTTTTTTTCTTGGTTTTAGTTCATAATTTTCCCAAAAATAAGGAAAACAAAGTTATTTAATTTTAAGCCAATTTTAACTAGAAAATGGGAAAAATTATACTTCACATTTTAGAAATAGATTGGGTCTAGACCCTGGAGCCATGGGTTCGGACCCCATTTAACTCGAGACCCCGTTCGGTCCTTTAAGGGTTCCCATAGATTTTGAACCAAAACTCGTGTCCGTTTCGCTCTAACTTGCTTAGTTTTTGAGATACGGTATTTAGGGGCCTGATAGGGTCTTGAGAATCTTAAAAACCGGATAACTCAAAAACTATTAATCGGAGGGCTTTTGGGTATTTTGCGGAAGTGTTCTACGAGTCAAGAGCTACAAAAATGTCGTTGGACCTTTTCTCGTGTTGGCAGTATTTACCGAGATATGTGCATATATAAAATCTCGGGAATTTCAAATTTTAGATCTAAAATTAGGGTCTTGAGACCCCGACAGATATGCAGAGCTAAGCTATTCCATATTTTTCTTTGTTGTCTTTCTTTTGAAAATTTCATCAGTTTTGCTCTATCTCGCTTAGTTTTTGAGATATCGCCATTTTGAATTTTTAACTAAATTCTAAGAAGTTATTTACTAAATTCTCAGAAGTCATTAACTAAATTCTAAGAAGTACACTTCCTCAATTCAAAGAAGAGAAATACGATGATGTTTTTTTTTAGTAAATTTTAACTAAACTTGAACTAAATTGTTTTTTAAGAAATATGTCTTAAAAATAAAGATACGATGCTTAGATTTGTGGAAAATTTCTTTGGCAATAAGAATTTTTTTCCTAATATTAAAAAAATCCGTTTAATGAAAACTATGAACTAATTATAAGTAAATGAACTAAAATTTTTTCCTCATAGTTAAGAAAATTTCTCATTTTTAAGTTAAATTTAACTAAATTTTAGGAAAATTCATGATAAATTTTCAAAGACATTTTTTCCTTAATTTTAGTTAAGTCTTTTTTTTCAGTGTGAGTGAGGACATCGAAGCCTTAACGGGATTAAGCATATTCCGTGTTTGGACTTCTATAATGAAATCCGAAATCCTGCGGATCAACACTCTTGAGTTTCAAATACGGCGAAAACATCCGCCCGATGAAAGCGAATGTGAGCTTATACAGAAAAGTGATTCACTCTCAAGGCGATATGCGGTTATTACTCTTCTGACATCGTCATGTTAAAATTATGAGGTTTTTTAAACAAACTGTCTTGACTTTACGTCTTAAAAGTATTGACTGGGATATTGCTGCAATTGTAGAAGACATCTTCTCAGTGTTGGTCTTATGTAAAAAAAAATCTTGTAAATTATTTTTTGAAAATGATGTGCCAATGATGAACTAGTAGTAATGTTCATGTTTTAGGAATTTATTTGTCACTCTTCGTTTACCACTACTCCAAGCCATACCCTTGCTTGACGAATAATAACTTTAACAATACACACATTATTTTCATCATACCAAATAAATACAATTGAATTTTCTTGTAAATCCATAGAAACAAAAAAGAAGAAATTGCGGGGTGAAGGAAATAGAAACTATGAAAACTCTTACGAATTCAAAAACCCATCCTTCATTTGTAATAGTTTTACAAAAAACAAGAAAAATTTTTTTCTGAAACATGAATGACAAACCTGTGATAAATATGCGTGCCAGTCTTAATTTTAAAGAAATTTGTTTTTTCAGAAAAATATTAATTCAAAGTCGACGACGCTAGTAAAAGTTTAAAGATTTTTACTCAAAACAAAATTCGCCATACGGCAATTAAAATTCGAAAAAAATTCAATTGAAATTTGGAATCAGGCCTGGCAACAATATCAATCAATGTTTGCAAACATCTAATTTTTTGAAATTAATCAATGATTAGTATTAATCATTAAGGTGGAGAAAATTAGCTCTTTTTTGAATTTTCAAAATTGTCGGAAAGGTTGCCTTTTAGTGTCAATATTACAAAACAAAATATTGGAAATGTAGGCAGTGTTGCCATATATCAAGACTATTCTTTTTTAAGTTTTTGAAGATGCTAAAGAGTTTTAAATTTTTTTTTTCTACAAAAAAAAAAAAAAACAATTTCTTTTTGAAAAATTATGCAGACTCAAAAAAAAAAACTTAACTTAAACTTTGCAAAAATTTTCTTCAAAATAGTTTAAAAATTTTACCACAATTTAGATGAATTTAACTAAAAGTTAGGAAATTTTCTTAACTGTTAGCAAACAATTTTAGTTCATGTACTGTTAAATAGTTCCTTAAAAGGAATTTTCCAAAATGTATTTTTTTTGTTCCAACATGGCGTATGAGTTACAAATCAAAAAAAATCGCTAATAACTCATACGCAATGTTGAAACAAGCAAATACAAGAAAATTACAAAATTATTATGAACTTTTATATCCAAATGCGATTTTCTTGAAAAAAAAAACGACAAACGAGGCTCTCATTTTTTTGTTTGGATAGACAAAAATCTTAACTTAAAAAAATAAATAAAACATGGGAAAAAGGTGCGGATTTTTAACAAATTCACCTTTTACAAAATTAAAAGCTTAAGAACGGGTTCTGAAAATTTTCATATAACAAAAACGCACCGTTCGATGGGTTGACCTCACTCCTTCCACAATTAATCAAATTTAGAACTGACAATGTGTTTTACTTTTACAAAAGAGATTAAGCCAATTTTGCAGCTTTCTGGTCATTCTACACTCATAAAAGTTTTACAGTTACTGTTTCACAGTCAAACAAATAGTTTTCGTTTTAGTTAATATTAAAAGAAAATTCGTTTGTTTCACATACAAATATTCTAAACAACTTTTTGAACGTTTATTCAAATACATAACTGTCTTTTAAATAACATTTTCCGTAACGTTTGTTTTTTTCAGTTATTTAAAAAACAAACCACATTATTTTATTTGTCGTTTGTTATTTGTCAGTTATTTAAAAATTTCTAAAATTAGATTTTTTTTTTTTTTGAATTTGAAAATGAAAATGAAATTTAGTTGCTGAAAATATAAGTAGCTTGTGGCAAAGAGGGTAGCGTGCTGGGCTATCAGCCAGAAATTATGAGTTCGATTCTGCTCAGGTTCGAAGTTTTTTAAAATTATTTCTAAAAAAATAAATAAAAATTAATGTAAATTTCCGTTATTTTAACCGTTTTTTCCGTAAAATTTTGTCAGTCATTTTTTACGGATTTTTAAGTTATTTTTACGGATTTCAACAGTTATTAATTAACATTTAAAAATAACTGAGAAAAGTTTTTGTTTTAAATGAAATGTAAGTAGTCCGTTTTTTAAATAAAGTTTCTTTTGTTTCAAACGTATTTTCTGTTGAATTTACTTACATAATATTTTAAGTGTAGTATTCGAGATATAGGGTCTTGAAAGTTTAGAAAATCGTATATATTCGAAAAAAAGTGTTTTAAGAAAAATGCTGTTATCTTAAATAATATTCAATATAGAGGTTTTATTAAGGTTTCGTATAACACCGCCCGATACACTTTTGTGCACATGGACCAGACCGACAAATTCTGAAAATAGGACCTAAAATAAAATACACGTGTCTCCCAGTTTTTCTAGATCAATTAGCGTTTTGCGAAAAACGCCAATAAAAAAAGTTGTGTTGTGAAATAAGTCGAAAAACGTTTTAAATATACTTGTGATCTAAATACTGTCTTTAGTGACATTTAAAGTCGGTTCGTTTCGTAGAAAATATTAACCATCTATCTCCTATTTTTATGGGGTACTTTTTGTCCTAATATCTAATGCTCTTCTAGAAAACCAATGACTCGTGCATTTAAAGGATACAAATATTCTACAAAAATGTTCTACATCAAATTTCATTAGGAGTTGTCAAAGGCTAATAATTTGTGCGATTCTAGCAAAATGCTCAAAAAAGTAAAATTTTAAAGTAACTTTGGTGATAGACAATTTAATAAAATATGATACTTTGCAATTTTACTTTTTTAAGCATTTTTCTAACATCCCACGAACTTTTGGCCTTGACAACCCCTAGCAAAATTTGATGGAAAATATTTTTGTGGAACATTTAAACCCTTTGAATTCTAGGAGAGTATTTGAAACAGGGGCGTATCCAGGATTTTTTTTCGAGGGGGGCCCAAATTTTTTTTTAAATTTTTTGTTTTTTTTCAAAAAGTTTACATTGAATTTGGAATTTTTTCGATCGTCTTTTCCTAGAACTAAATGTAACTAAATAAGCTTCTTAATTTTTGTGTAATTTTAAAACTTTTGAAAATCGAACTCTTAAATTTTTTTTTACATTTTAATTTTTTTTTAAATAGATGTAAGCCTTCTTAAATCTCTTAAAATATCAGATGCTGATACATTTTTACAAAGAAAATAATCAGAATCTAAAAATTTCTTGTAAAGAAAAGTCTAAGATTCTATGACAGTTTCCTTAAGATAATTTAAGCGACATTTTTGTTATAGAAAATGTCTTAGACACTAAATCATATTGCCAATAGAAAACGTTCCTCAGGAAAATTTACTTTGAAAAATGATTCTATGAATAGAATAATAAAAACTATTCCAAGAGAAAATACTCCGATTGTAAGACATTTTCCTAGAATCTGAGATATTTCTTCTATAACATTTGCTGAAATTCTGAAACATTCTACGCAAAAATCATAGATTCTGAGAAAATGTTCACCTTTCTATAAGAAAAATGATTCAGATTCTGCGACTTTTTTAATATAAAAACGAAAAAGGTTCTAAAATTCTAAAACATTTTCCGTAAAGAAAAACTCTCGGATTCTAAAAAAAAAATCCTACAGAAAAAGTCTCAGATTCTTATACATTTTTCCTATAGCAAGTCTCAGATTCTGAAACAATTTTCCTATAGGAAGTCTTAGATTCTGAGACATTTTTCTTATAGATAAAGTCTCAGATTCTGTGGCATTTTTCTTAAATAAAAATACCGTAAAGAAAAACTCTCGGATTCTAAAAAAAATCCTACAGAAAAAGTATCAGATTCTTATACATTTATCCTTTAGCAAACGTCTCAGATTCTGAAACATTTTTCTTATAGAAAAAGTCACAGATTCTCAGACATTTTTTCTATAGAAAAAGTCTTAGATTCTTAAACATTTTTTCTATTTACCCTATAGAAAATTCTCAGATTCCATAGAAAATACTCAGATTCTAAGACATTTTTCTTATAGAAAAAGTTTCAGATTCTAAGACATTTTTACAACAGAAAAAGCTCAGATTTTGAGCATTTTTTCTATACAAAATTCAGATTTAGAGACATTGTTCCTGTAGAAAATTTTCAGATTCTGAAACATTTTCATATAGAAAAACCTCAGATTCTGAGACATTTTTCATAAAAACAAAATTTTGAATTCTGGCACATTTTACCTAAAGAAAAAGTGCGACATTTATCCTATAGAAAAATCTCAGATTCTAAGACATTTTTCCTATAAGAAAAGTCTAAGCGTTTAAAAAATATTTAAAAAAAATTTAGATAGCAATTTTGGACTCCGATTTTGAGACATAGAAAAGCCTCTTTTCCTGAGACATTTTTTAAATAGAAAAAAAATTTTAGATTCTGGGACATTTTCCTATAGAAATAGTCTTAGATTTTAACAAAAAGTCGCATATTTTAAGACATTATGTCACTAGAAAAAGTCTTAGATTCTGAGATATTTTCTTATAGAAAGTCTTAGATTCTGAAACATTTTTCTTATGGAAAAAGTCAAGATTCTGAGACATTTTTCTTAAAGAAATAGTGCCATTTTGAGACATTTTCTAAATGACAAAGGTTCTTAGACATTTTCATTAGAACCTTGGGTTGAAAAGATTTAAATTCTGAGAAAAAAAATTTCAGATTTTGAAAAATTTTTTGGCAGAAAAATTTTTAGAGTCGAAAAATTTCCTTCTGAAAAATTATTAGACTCGAAACATTTTCTTCAGAATTTTTTTAGATTTTTAAATGTTTTTTTAATTTTTTAAGAAGTTTTTAAACATTGTACTTGTTTTTTGATACTAAATTTTGAAATTTGCGAAATCATTTCGGGGGGGGCCCGGGCCCCCAGCCCTCCCCCCTGTATACGCCACTGATTTGAAATAATAACAAAATTTCTAAAATTGGAGATAGAGGGTTAATATGTTCCAAAAAACGAACCGCCATTAAATTTAACTGAAGACATATATTAACACTATTTTTCTCATAAGTATATAAACAACAGTTTTGCCGACTTATTTCTCATTTCTTTTGTGAAACACAATTTAGCACCATATTTTTTTGCATTTTTCGCAAAAAATGTGAATTTATTTAAAAAACGTGAGAGACACGGAAATGTTATTTTTATACCCACTTTCTGACTGGAGTGAATTTTTTCGATAGTGGCAATTTTTTTTTTTCGCGAAATCGCGAATTGATTTAGAAAAACTGACACGTTTATTTAATTTTCGGATATACTCTCAGAGTTTTTTGGTCCGGTTCATGTGTACAGCCAAAATTTGAAATGTGGCGAACGGTGTAATAGGTAATAAGAACGCCTTTCAAAGGTCATTGTTCTAAAAAAAAATGTTTGGTTTTTGAGATATCTGCACACACATTGTGAAAATTGTAGAATGAAATTGCTATTTCATTAAAGTCGAAAGAAGTAAGGTCACAAATTTTCGGTTGAATTAACATGCACTAAAAAAATTATGTCAGAAACTGTTTGTAGTTTCTTTAAAAAGCTTTACGTTTTGTCGTTTTTAAAAGGAAAACAATTTGTTCAGCCTGGGGTCCCATAGGCTAGTTTGTAGTGTGCTAGCCTTTCAACTGTGCTAGCTTTTCAACTTTCACTGATATAAGCATCGCAACACCTTCATCCGATGAAATAACAGCTGCAATAAAACGTCTGAAGTCCGGTAAATCTGCAGGCCCTGACGGAATACCTCCCGAGATTCTGAAAACAGACATCACGCTCACAACAAAGTTACTAGAACCCATAATATCCAATTTTTGGTCAACTGGAGAAATCCCTGATGATGTTAGAGAAGGACTTATAATCAAACTTCCAAAAAAGGGGAACTTACAAGATTGCTCCAACTGGAGGGGTATAACTCTTTTGAACATGGTCAACAAAATCATAGCCCACATCCTGCACAATCGCATCTCAACCATTATTGAACCACATCTAAGACGAGAACAAGCGGGCTTTAGGCCAAATAAGTCATGTATTGATCATATCAACAGCTTGAGAGTAATTGTGGAACAGTCGGTTGAATGGCGCTCACCCCTTTATTTAGTGTTCGTAGACTTCAAACGAGCCTTTGATACGCTACAACACAATGCAATCTGGGAAGCTCTAAGATGCAAGGGAGTCCCCGAGAAGTTAATTAATCTTATAATGCAGCTCTACAACAACGCTTATTGTTCCATACTTCACGAGGGCTCATCAAGCAAACCCATCAGAGTAAACGTAGGAGTTCGTCAAGGCTGTGTTCTGTCACCACTATTGTTTAATATAGTACTTGATGTAGTCATGAACCAATCCATGGACTCGCATCATGGTATCTCATGGGGCCTCCATGACAGGCTAGACGATATCGACTATGCAGATGACGTCTGTCTTTTATCTCACCGCTTCTCTAGCATGCAAACCAAGATCCAGTCCTTTGCTACTTGTGCAGCTAAAGCTGGCTTACAAATTAATATTCACAAAACAAAGTCAATGCGCATAAATTCATCATGCACCACGATCTTCCAGCTTTCTGGCCAACCCATTGATGATGTTGAAAGCTTTTGCTATCTTGGGAGTATAATTTCAAAAAGTGGGGGTAGCAAGGAAGATATACAGAATAGACTTTGTAAAGCAAGGCAAGCGTATGGTTCACTTAATAAATTCTGGAGATCGCAAAATATTTCAAATTACACCAAAGTCAAGAATTTTAACAGCAACGTGAAATCTGTGCTGCTATTTGGCTGTGAAACGTGGAATATATCATGTCGCGAAATGAGTAGCTTGCAAGCTTTTGTAAACCGATGTCTCAGGCGTATACATAGAATATTTTGGCCAGCTACTATATCAAACCAAGATCTGTGGAACCTAACTAATCAAGTTCCCTTGAGTATAAATATACATTCGCGTAAATTTAGTTGGTTAGGACATACAATGAGAAAGCCAGCGAATGATATAACCCGACAGTCAGTTGAATTTAACCCTCAAGGATCCAGGAGACCTGGCAGGCCTGCAAATACTTGGAGGCGACAAATCGAGAACGAGCTGCATGAGCATGGTGTATCCTGGAGTGAAATGAAATCGATGTCTAATGATAAAATACGATGGAAAGCATTTGTTGCGGCCCTATGTTCCACAGGGAATTAAAGGATTAAATATATATAATATAGCCTTTCAACGTTGTGGGCGTGGGTTCGATTCCCACCAGAACCCTTGGTTTTTTTCGCTACAACGAGACGACGGTCATTGTTACCAATTGTTAATAAATAGAAAGAATAAATAAAAATAATTGATTATGTGATCAAAACTATTATTATTATTACGTTCAGTTTTTTAAAATGACTATTTTAGTTCTTTGTTTCAAAAATAACAACATAAAAAATAAAGACTTTCATTAGCATTTAATTTTTAAAGTCATTTATTTTTGTTCTGTAAGTAAAAATAAGTGATTCTTCTTTAACTTTTAATGATTTGTATACGTTGTTTTTTTTTAATTGTTGGCATTTTTTAAAGAAAAATCTTTAGTTTTTACCCACTTGTATGGGTTATTTTTTTGTAAAAAAAAAAATCAAAAAATTATTTATAGAACTATAAAAACATGTTTGTATCAAGTGACTTTGGCAGGATGGGTAGAGTGTCTTGCCAGAATTTAGTTGAATGCGGGATCGATTCCCCAAAATTGTATTAAAAATTTTTAAAAATATAATTTAATAGAAAATTTGTAAAAATAACCTACGAAATCATTAATTTTTATTGTTTTCGTAGGTAATTTTTTTTTAATTTTTTGGTAAAAATAACACAATAATTATTAATTTTTGATGTTTTCGTAGGTTATTTTTTTCGAATTTGTTGATAAAAAATGAAAGTGATGTTATTTTTTAATGTTCAATTTTATTTATTTTAGAAAATTTTATAAACAGTAAAAAATAAATGTTAATGTTTGTTAAAACAAATGAATAATTACTGTGATGGTTTTCAATGGTTTTATCACTTATTTTTAATGTGTTTTTCATTTTTTTGCCAAAAAAAATATTTTGAGTGTGCTTGAACTCCATAGCTAAGAAAATTTCCTAATCTTTAGTAAAATTTTTATAAACTGTGAGAAATTTATAACCTCGCGAACATTTTTTAAAAAAATTTAGTTATGTCCTTTTTTGAGCAGGAATATCTATTTTTATCGCAACCGATTCTTTCAGTTGTGTCAATTAAATTACTTGGATTAATTTTTCTCGATGCAATCCGAGATTTTACGTTAATTTTTTCTAGTTGAACATTTCTAAAAAAAAAATATTACGTGCCTTTTCTTTACCATATCGGCTTAGCAATAATGTCACGTAGACATGCAAGTGACAGACAGATGGAAAGACACCGACACGACACAATGACTGACAGCTCCAGAAGATGGCAAATACACACCAGTAATCTTAAATACACATACAACAGGATTTTATCTTGTTCTTATTCTTCATCTGCTATCAATGTTGTTGCTCTAATATTGCAGTTGTTGTTATTTAATTCAAAAGTATGAGTTGCAACTTAAAACACTTCTTTCGTTTCTCAATTCCTTTCTTACAAACTTTGTGATACTTCAGTGATAGTTTCAGTTTCAGTCTCAATCTAAAATTCAAATAATATTGTTTTTTTTTTGTGTCTTCTCCTCATGCTTGCACTGGTGTTGACTTGCAGTTTTATTTGCCTCATTCCAGTTACTCTTACTACAACAGCAGCAGCTTTGTTATCACATGTTTGTATTTAGATCCTGTTGGAGTCCTTGGCAGTACAACTATTTACTACAGTTAGTGTATTAAATGTGCGTGTGTATATTTTTTTGAATCTAATTGCATTGTTTTTGTTTTCATTTTATTTCTTTTTTTTGTACTATTTTAGAATGCACTATGGTCTAGAAATGTACTGCGTTTCGGTCAAAGAAATGTTTTAGGTAAAACAAAAAATCAGTTCAATTTCGTTTAGAAAGAGAAAATTTCTGAAATCATAATCACCATAACTCTAAATACAGATATTTATTCCTATTTGGAACGAATATTTCGTTTAACGGATATTTCGTGATCTTGAAAAATCTCTGGAGTCGATAAAAAGAGACTTCTAACATTTGACTCAAAATCGTGCTGGTCTCAGGGATAAATCTCTTAAGAATACGACTGACAATATTGGTGAAATAAACACCCCTGATTTTTTTTTTTAATATTTTAACGAAAAATATTTTTACATTTACTTTAACAAAAATTTTCAGAAGCACAGGTTCTAATCTCATGGCAGGCTAGTCTGTTGATAAAAAAACATATAAAGAATTTTTCTAGCAAAATATCAAACAATCAATTTAATGTAATGTCCTACTGATGACGTAGAAGTGGCTACAGAAACCATGGTCTAGGGTAAATCCACATTTAATTTAATCTTTAGAAGACACAATTTTCTTCTTCAATCAAAAACACAAAACAACAAAAATTAATATAATTACACTGTGCTACAAAAAAAAAACAAAATCGAATATTTTTTCAAATGAGCTAGTGTAGGTTGTAGGTCTCACCGAAAATATCACAAAAATGCCCATCTTACTTACCAGACATCCTTATAATTTCTTGCAAAAAGATATTTTTAGCAATGTTTTGTTTTTTTGGTAAAATAATTTTATATAATTTTATATCGTGAGAGTGCTTGAGTAACTCTAGAATGAACGTGATTGAATCCGGCGATAACCATGCGTGTGGCTGAGCAATTTTTTGTCCTTTTTTTTATTTTCTTGTACGCGAAAAGTGAGGCGACGCGAGTTTAAAAAATGTGCGCAAGTGATAAGTGGGTGATTCGATTAATTGTTTGCGAATTTATTGCAAGCTTTACGTTACGCAAATGGTTCACCATTTGCTATCACAAAAAAAATTGTGCCAGGCGGAACTTTTGTCGAATTTGTTTTTATTTTGTACCAGAAAATTCATATTATCTGAACTTGTTTTTATTTTCCGATTTGAAGCCCTGGTATGTCCTAATTGAATTTCGCAGATTGTAACATTATGTACAATGTACGTTATGTACATTGTACTTGAAATGCTTCACCAATATTTCTGGAACTTCCTTTATGCAAAAATTCGACTGAAGTCAAAATCGCTCAAAGAAAAATCGCCCAAAAAATTTTATGAAAAATCTCCCAAATGCAAAATCGCCCAAAATATATGGAAAATTACCCAAAATGAAAAATACGAAATTTCGCCCAAAAATAACGAAAAAGCCCAAAAAAGATGTCCAAAAATTAATTTAAAAAAAAAAAAGATTTTTCCGAAAACACGTTTTCCCCAAACCCAAAATACCCAAAAAAGTTTTATTTTGCGGAGAGGGTGGAGTTATGGCATGGAGTTTGTAATCCCTAAGCCCGACCGAAAGCCGGCTATGCAGAAAAGCTTTTAAGAAAAAAGAGCAAATTTTAGGACAAGACTTTTTGCTACGTATCCCTTTTAATATTTTTGACATCTCGTCTTCTTGAGTAGGTAATTGATGTAAAAATATTAAGTGTGTAACATAAATTATGAAGAAATAGAAAAAAGTTTAATTGAGGTACGATGTTAACATTTTTCGCCTGCGGCGCTTTCATCGCACCTCCACACTGTTTTTTTAATCCATACTTTTGATTTTCTACTGCCAGCGGCAGATTTGTATAAAATGTGATAATCTAAAAGTAAGTAAGTAAGTGCAGGGGTTGTCAGGGAACGGGAAGGTTGTTCATCAGCCTTTTTGGTTGGTTAAGTATATAATTTATAGAAAAACATAACAATTCGTTGCATTGTTTCTAAAAAATTAGTAAACTATTTGTTTCAGGTTGTTCTACTATGTAGGGTATACAATTTTTCTATTGGCTGTTTCATTGCAACTTATTTCGGTTTTGACATTTTAAGATTTTGACAAAAATACAGACCAAACTAAAAATGGACAATTTTTCATATTTTATTTGTGGGCAATTTTTGTTAATGAAAAATAACCCAATTTTTTATTTCGAAATTTTGCCGAAAAACTATGAAAATGTGCCCAAAAGTTTTGGCTAATCTTTCATATGAAATATGGCCCAAATTTGTATGAAAAATTTTTGGACGAAATTTCATTTTCTTTTTTGGGCGATTTGTCCTTGGGCGATTTTGCCTACAGCCCAAAAATTCATTTAATATATATATTGCTCTTTCACCCTATTGTGTAAAATGTGTGAGAGTTACTTTATTGCATAACTTGCATTTCTGTGTGTTTCTACATGTGTGTGAATGCAACTATTTCTGTATGTATGAGTGGGTTAAGTCTTTGACATGTTTAACAGAACTCACACATACATCGTGATCATCATGTGTTTTATAAATGTTTGTGATGTAGACAAGCACAAGAATATCTAAGTTTTTAAAGAAGGATGTCTGTTGTTTGTCTTTGAGTTTTGACGAATAAGTTTTATTATTTGTTTTTTTTTATACCCTTCACCGTAGTGATAGATGATGAATATAAGTTTCTCATTCTGTTTGTAACACCTCGAAATATTGTTCCAGGACCCCATAAAGTATATATAGTCATGATTCTCGATCGATATATATATTCAGTTTGTAACACCTCGAAATATTGGTCCAGGACTCCAATAAAGTATATAAAGTCATGATCCTTGATCGATTTCAAGACGATCTAGCGATGTCCGTCCGTCAGTCTGACTATCAGTTTGTTGAAAACACGCTAACTTTTGAAAGACCTTACTAAGGCTGCTGAAGTTTGGCACATATATTACCTGGTCAGGTTGGTATTGGAACTCAACGAATTCAGTCTAGTGCATGGTTCCCAACCTTTTTTACGTCACGCCCCACTTTTAAGTTAAAAAAATTGCCTTGTCCCCCTACACTATAGAAAAATTTAATAATTTTTCTAATTTTTGTTTCTAATGACAAAATTACTTCTGGTTTAGCAAAGTTTTTGTAAAATAAGCATTTAAACTCAGTTTTTAGTAAAAACTTTCAACAATTAACAAAATTTGTAGTTAATTTTGCTAAAAAAATAGTTTTTGTGGTTAATTTGAATTAAAAAAAATCTTTCAAATTTGCTCGTTGCCCCTTGGAACCTTCAAATTGCCCCCCCCCCCCAGTGGGGCGAGAATCAAAGGTTGGGAACCATTGGTCTAGTGGTTCAAATGTTATAAGCAAAAGAGTGAAGTTCGGCATGGGGTTTTTCGCGAATTTACAAGATTAAAACATGCTAAGATTCGAAGGACAATTCTGAAGCTGCTAAAGCTTGGCAAATATATTTACCGTTCCCCTGGTCTTGTTGGCATTGAATTTCAGAAAAATCGGTCTGGCGATTCAAAAATAATTATCAAAACCGTGAATTTCTGTGAATGTAAGTCACAAAAACATTATACAACTTAAAAAGGGCATTGTGGAGTGTATTCATAGATTCGGCCTAGTCGAATTTAACTCTTCTTCTTCTTTTTATTCTGTATTATTACATACATATGAGACATTCCTTACCAAATGTCCTTAGAAAAAAACTTGTGTTAAATTAATGTCTGAATGGGTTGTGTGAAAAGCTCTATATGAAACTGAGAAAAATACGTTGTTGATTTAAAATTTTTCAAAACTTGGCTTAGGAGGCGTCTTTAAACATTGAAACAATTGTGAAATTTGTGTTGAGGTCCCTTAATTAAATTAGAGATGGGCGCGTGAGTGATTTTTTAGTCACACTCACTCACGCTCACGACAAGCATTTTTGAATAACGCACACTCACTCACGAGCATATTTTTTCTACTCACACTCACTCACAATCACGTGAGTAAATTTAAAACAACTCACACTCACGTGCACTCACGCAAGCTTCACTCACACTCACGATGACTCACACTCACGAAACTCGTATTAATACAAAAAAATTTTCCAAAAACTATAATTTTAAAAATCTTTTAAAATTTTCAGCAAAATTTTAAGTTCAGCGTAATTTCACATTTTTTGTCTTTTTTCGGGACGAAATCTTAAGTTAAGCCAAATTTTACAATTTTTTTGTTTCTATTTTTTGGTACGAAAGGAAATGTAAAGAGAAAATAAATCACGCAAACTCACGCAAAAAATCGACTCACGCACACTCACTCATGCAAAAATCCTACTCACGCACACTCACTCATGCAATTTTTTTCGCCACTCACACTTACTCACAATCACGTGAGTAAAATTAAATTCAGTCACACTCACGCGTGATCACTCGTGAATCACGCTCTAATCTGCGCATGTGCCCATCTCTAAATTAAATATTAAGCAAATTATAACGGAATGCACCACAATCTCAAAAACTAACTCTCTTATTAAATATTAGAGAGCGTTTTCATTATATATGAGGAGTCGCAGAACAAAACGTACTTTTTCGCATTTTTTGACAAATTGATTTTTTGTTCTTTTTATATTATTTGGTTCGAAATCTATCAGAAAAAATTTCCATAGCGTGAATTATTTATGTTTTTCATCAAGAAAATGGATTCCTTAAAAATTGGTGTGTAACAAAACGTACTTTTTTGTTAATTTTTATATCAAAACGTACTTTTTTCATTGTATTTCATATGCAAGATTTTTCATAATTTTATAATATGACATTTTACTCTTATATTCCATATACATATAAATGCCCACAAAGATTTTTTGAGGCCTTCTTGCAGGCCAGCGAAGGATTTCCCTCTTATTCTTGTTATTGGTCTATTTACACCCCACAACTACAGTATGGGGTACATTAACTTTGCCAATTCGTGTGTAACGTATCTAAATATGAGCCAATGAGGCTCTTTGTAGTTTTTAATAAATAAGAACATTTTTAAAACACTCGATCAAAATAGTATCGTCTAAAAAAATACGCACATCAAAACTTCATTTTTCAATTATTTTTAAACAAAACGTACTTTTTTCATTATTTTTTAACAAAACGTACTTTTTCCAAAGTAAAAGTGGTTTTATATAAAACATCCTTAACATATAATGTGGTGACTTATGGCAGTTTGATGCATCTCTTGATAAGCAAAAAACTTGTTACCATCTTCAGGTTCATGCAGTTTTTTAAAGGGGCGAAATAAATAAACCTCAATTTCCCAAAAAAATTTAAAATGCGAAAAAGTACGTTTTGTTCTGCGGCTCCTCATATAAGAGGTTAATTAAGTCCATACAGTATTTTCGTCCCTTGCCTTTTAAACTTGTTGATAAAAGTTCTAATAAAACTAAAATTTTCTGAAATTTATTAAAATAAATTTCAAACAGCCATGAATGACCGATGTGGAGTTGTATTAGCTACTATAAAAAGAATGTTTAAACTAGATAAAACTTGACAACAGAAGTCCACTTATCCGAACTTTAGAATCCGAAAAAATAGAAATAAAATAGTGAGAGTGTTAGATTCGGCTGAGCCGAATCTTTAATATCCTCCAACATATAAAAAAATGCAGGGACGTTTTATTTGGGGGGGGGGGGGGGGGGGGGGCAGTAGGGGTCATTAGGGGAGACATATAACCACGCGGTACATGTTTAAAAATTCATTTATTATGCTAGTTACACAATCTTAACATTATTTAAATATATTTTTAATATCCACGCCCACAAAAGGGGGCGGGCAAACAAATTTTTTGTTTTAATTCCTGGGTCCAAGTACAGACCTTTTCTGACATCAAACTGTTTCATTTGCTTAACAAAAATACAAAATATTCTGTGAAAATACGACATTTTTCAGAGGTTAGTTAAGTTCTTCAAGGGGGAACTTTTTTCTCCCTTTTCCGATTTTGCCCATTTATGAACTTAAACTGCAAAGGACCAAAAGACATATTCCAGCCAAACTTAACGAGTCTAGCTCTCTTATTTTGGACTGCATCGTGTCTTCTACAGACGGACGGACGGCTATACGGACATTCTAGAAAAGTCATAGAATCGATCATAGATCAATAATATATACACTTTATGGGGTCCCCGACCGAAATTTCGATGCGTTACAAACGGAATGACAAAATGAGTATATCCCCATACTGCAGTTGGAGGGTATAAATATAGTGTAGGGTTTTATATGGTCGGTCTTGTTTGCATGTTATTTTCTTACTTATTTTTAAAATTTTCTTCTTTGTCATGTCATATGATTCTGATATACGTATCCTTCATTTTTTGAAATATATTGTAATGTCATGATTTTGTTTTACTTTGAGTGTATGCACTATAAGAAATATATTTGATATAACACAACCAACAAAGAAACTGCACAGTAAGGGTTCTCTCAGTATCTTTTTCTTAATTTTTATAGATTTGTTAATATTTCTGCATTTATCTAAATTATTGCAATTTTTTTAAATTTCTTGAAAAAAATATTAGACATTTTTTTTTTTTTTTTGAGGATGTTTATTCTGGCTCGAGGTCATTATTTTCTTTACTAATTAAAACCACGATATTCTCATAGCATATTTTCAAGAAAATTATACAAACTAAAATATTAATACATATTCGTCTCTATTGACAATGGGAATTAGAAAAACGAAGAAATTGTACTATACTAGTAATGCAACGATTGTCAATAACCAACAAAAATATTTAAAACATTTTACATATGATAGTCCATTGGACTACAACATTATGTTATTTGTTGTTGTGAGTGAAATAATACCATTCATCACTATGGCATGGCAATCATTATGTTCAAATTCTGATTAATTTTTATTAAAAAATAAAAATTTTTTGTGCACAAACGATTTGCCATTAGACTCGTTTGCTACTTTGTAGTAAATCGTTTCGATTAAGTCTTGCAAAAATGACCAACATAAATAAATTTAAAACAAAAAAAAAGAGTTTTCTTGAAAATTATGCTATGAGAATATCATGGTTTTAATAAGTAAAGAAAATAATGACTTCGAGCCAGAATAAACATCCTCAAAATATAATATTTTAAAGGTTGAATAAAACAATTTTTATTTTTAACAAAAATTAATTAGAATTTAAAAATATTTTTTTAATATTTTTTTAATTTTTATATCGTTCACGTTTATGACTAGCGTTGTAGCGAGTCCAGAGTCTCTGAGTGAAATTGTACCCACGACCCTCATCTAGCGTACCACAGCGTTCAATACTAATGAGTTACTTTTAATTAGTTGTTGCTCACTGTATTGTGCATGTGTAAAGTATTTGAGTATTTTAACACGCATATCGCAAAATAACACAACCGTTGAAGTAATTACACAGTAATACCCAATTTACATAATTGTCTCAAATATAACAATAAAATAACATATTAAATAAACTAGAAACGTAAATACTCCACCTTTTGAACACAAACACAACTCCACTTAACAGTAGCTAAATGTTTGAGTGCACTACTGTGATTATGCTGTCGCAAAATCTAATAGATTTAAAATTTATATCAATTTTAAAATCTGAAATGTTCTTATTGCAGTTTATAAAATTTTTGGGCAGTTAAGTTTAAAGTAAAATAGAATGGAGCATTCTCAAAGTATGTGTTCGGTTGGCACATGATAACGGCTACTATTCCATGTTCTCTGCAACCATAATTATCAGTAATTTTTAATCTGTTTGGAGCATAGACGAAATCACAAGGTTCATGTCACACTCGTTTTCGCATAATGTAGTGGCTTAAAAAAAATCTTCACAAAGATCACACATAAGATAATATCTTAGTCGAGTTTTAATTAAGATGCCTGAGCCTCCACATGACCTGCCTCTGGGGTCTTTTGCACCATGCAACGTGTAACCATCTAAAGCGAAAAGACTGCGAGGGGTTAAATGAGTCTCAGAAACAAGCATTATATCAATTAGCATGTTTAACATAGTAACATATTTTCAGACTGTTCATGGTTTACTAATGCATCCTCTAATATCAATGACTGCACTCTCTGCATTCCCTGCATCATATTATCCATCATATTGGTAAAATTAGTCTTCGATCCTATTTAAATTAAAACTCTGAACCTGGGTATGATCACGAGTGTTCTCTTCATTTGAATTCGATCGGTTTAACGGAATCACTCTTGTATTTCTCGGGGTATTCTGAAAAACAGGTTGACCTTTTAAAACGAAGGCAAAAAGAGTGACCATTAGGGATATAACCAAAATAGGAACCTATCATAATCGTCTGGGCAATTTTATACTGATAACAAAAAACGTTATCCGGGGACATTTTGGTTCAAAAACCTTCGGCACCGATTGCAATTTCTAAAACACCATAAATTTACATTTTTTCATGTTTTATGGTGGGATTCCTTCCCATCCACCGTTTTTTGGCTTTTTGTCGTTTTACAACAAAAATAAAACAATAACAAATTTATAAATGGTTTTCCACACTAGAAATACGGGTTTTCCGAATAATAAAAAAAATATTAGCGAAAACTTCATCGCGATCGGTGCCGAACCTTTTTTAACATTCGCGAAAAAAAGAACACACATTTTTTCTTGATTTTTCATGTACTTTCTAAATATGATAGGTCCTTTTTTATATTTGCAAAAAAACGCAAATGGATATATCCCTAGTGACCATTTTGGTTGAAATTTGGGCCGTAAATGGGTACGTGTGGTGGAGCTGAGTATTCCTGAAAACGTTGAGTTTTTCTCCGGGAGCTTGATTCCTATTAGTGAAAAATCGTTTCTCAAAAGAATATGCGGGACAACCTATGTTATTAGCAGTGTGATTATCATAGGCGCGTATCCAGCTCTTGGGTTTGAGGGGAACATTTTTTTACTAATATTTTATTTTTTTGCTAATTTTTTTTCTTTTGGCAGAGAAACTCATCTTTATCGTGTATCGAAAAACATCATAAATAATTTTTTTAATAAAGATCCCAGCAAAACTTAGATTACCAAATAAGGTATAAAATAAGGTATAGGATCTTTTATTTTATACATTGCAGCATTGATGATTTTAACAGGCGATGAGACTCAAAGTAATGCATCCACATTATCACAAAGAATACCAGTAAGGTATAAAACAAGTCATAAATTTATAACGAAGAATACGAGTAAGGTGTAAAATATATGATATTTTATAGGTTACGAGAAATGAAATAATATAGCATACCAGAAGATAATATATAAGGTGTTACGGGTAGTGAAAAAGTAATTTTGTATTAAATTTAATCACGTGATTGTAAGTGAGTGTAAGTAGATGAAATATGCTCGTGAGTGTGTGTCGTTAGAAATTTCCTGTCGTGAGCCCATCTCTAGTTTAAACTTACGCATTTTTTATAAAATAATTATTTTTTATGTTATTGTAATGCATTATGCATCCAATTATAAATAATGCATTATTTTAAACTTTCAAATAATACATAATGTAACCAAATATAAGTCACCCATGATTTAATGTTTAAAAATAATAAATATGAAATACATTTTTTCCAATAATCATGCATTACGTAGCAAATTATTAGTAATTCATTATTTTTCACTTGAAAATAATACGTTGTGGAACAAATGTTTGGTAAGACATCATAAAATAATGCTACAAATAAGTTATATACATTACCTGGTAATGTGTTATATAATCACTACCCATTACCAAAGTTTTGCTGGGATGTCACAGATACAAATAATATTTTTTTATGAATATATATCATTTAAAGCAACATATCAACTAAAACCGTATTTTTCCTAAAAAAAATTCTGTGATCTATTCTATAGAAAATTCTAAGAAAAATTTACAAATTATTTTAATAGAAAAATTCTCAAATTTTTCCTATAGAAAAATTGACTTATTTTTCGTTTAAAAAATTCCACAAATTTTTGGTCTAGAAAAATTCCCAAATTTTTTCTTAGAACAAATTTTAGTATTCAAGACATTGTTCGTTTAGAAAAATTTTAATATTCTTAGACATTTATCATAAAAGAATTTTTATAAAAAAGTTTCTCTTGTAGAAAAATTCTCAGATGTTTGCTATAGAAAAATTCTGAGGGTTTTCCTATTGAAAAATTGCAACTATTCCTATGAAATTTTATATAAAAAAATTCAATTATTTCGTGTCATTTTTCCTTTTAACAAATTTAAGATTCTTAGACATTTTTTATAGAAAACAATTCACAGATTATTTAATTTTCTATCCCTCTCCTTTCCTTTTATTTCCTTTCCCTCTTTTCCTCATCTTTCCTTTTTTCTTATTTTCCCCTTTTTTTCTTTCGAGTTCGGTTAGGTTAGTGGGGGGTTAAATTTCTTTCCACGGCGGGAGGAGATTCACGCCTGGATTAGCAGACTTTGTGCATTCTCTCGAGCTTTAGAAATCGCAGCAAATAACGCAAACGGCAGGGTGTTTACAGTAAGCTTTGACCAAACTTTTGGCAATTATTTGTATTTTTAACTGAAAAGTGAAAAAACATTTTTGTTTTGCCCCTTGAAATAGGAATTCAACTTACGGAAGTTTTGCTCTCTATAAATTTGAATTTTCGTTTTAGGGATATTACCCTTTTTTATTGGGATAACGTGAAATGATTACCGTTGGGACCTTTGTTCGAAACACGCTGAACGGCTAAAGGTGCCGTCAAATAACCGGAGGCGTATGGATGATTAGTAATTGAAAGTATTAACCCCTTCTCTGATATTGTTTAGAGCTTTCTGAATAGAGAGATGGGATCTTAGCATACAAATTATACAAATTATATTACAAAAAATGTCCAATCATATTTTAGAATCTCCAATTATATTTAAAAATGCCCAATTATATTTCAAAAATTTTCAATATAATTGAAAATTTTTGAAATGTAATAAAAATTTTTTTGGTTATAAATTGTAATATCTGAAATATAAATGGAAGTTTCTGAAATATAATTTGAAATTTTCGAAATATAATTGGAAATTTTTTAAATGTAATTGGATCTCTTAGGCGATATTTCTTCCAAATGCTTGCAGGAAGTCAACTGATTTTCAGAATTAGTCAATTGTATCAGAAATAGTCAATTGTATTTCAGATTTTGTAATTCAAATGTCAAATGTGCTTCATCTTTATTTTGCTTAAATCAGCTCTTAAAATATACATGAATTCACTGCATCTTTATAGCGATTTTTTCAGCGCTCTAAGGAGATGTGAATTGAGTGCATCTTAAGAGCGCTTTTTCGGTGTATCCAACTAGCGCTCTAAAGCAGAGCTTCTCACTAACTTTTGCTTTGCGACCCCTTTTCAATATTAAAAAATTTTCGCGACGCCCCCAATATAAAACAAGTAAAAAAGTTAAATTCGGCCTTGCCGAATGTAGTGATACCCTCCACAATTTCAAAAAGATTATTGCAAAAAACTTTATTTAAAAGGAAATTACTTTTGAAAAAAAAAAATTAAAAAAAAAATTTCCGCGAAAAAAAAATTTCGTAAAAAAAAATCCGCGATTTTTTTTTTTTGTCAAAAAATATGTTTGTACTTGTTTAAATACCATTTGGTGTTCAATTATGTTCACATATGTCAACCAGAAGCCGAATTAAAGAATTTTTAGGTTATGTTGAATGTACTGAAATTTTTGAGGTGTGCTTACATTTTCGTTCATAACTTTTGAACCGCTAAACCGATATCGCTCAAATGCAATACCAAACTTCTCGGGAGAATTTCCAATAAATATGTTATGTTTCAGTCATCTCTGTACAATATTTTGTCCGTGACAATATTTTCCACAGACAGACAGACGGACAGACGGACATAGCTAGAATGTCTTAAAATCGATCGGGCATCATGAATATATATACTTTATGGGGCCCCAGACCGATATTTCGATGAGTTACAAACGGAATGACAAACTTATATATACCCTCTAGCACTAAGTGGAGGGTATAAAAAAATTTTATTAACGTGAACTTTGCCCTCAGTTTTTTTAAAAACTTAAAGTAATAGAAAAACTTGGAAACCAAATTCAGAAGCAGCATTGACAGATTAATCGAAACCATGGGGTCAGATCCCAGACGCATACCAAAAATTTCACGTAAAAAACTTCTAAAAATTAAAAAAAAAAACAATTTTTGTGAACTGTGACCTCAATTTCCTCAAAAAATTGGAAACCAGGTCCGGAACTACGGCATTTTATATCGAAACTTACTATCGTCATCCATTTTTTATTTCCCAAAATAAAAAAAAAATACCAAAAAGAAGAAATGTTTACCAAGAAAGCATTTAAAGCCTAATTTAGAGTAATGATTGTTCTTTTTTTCAAAATTATGTACCAATGTTTGGTATTGATCGAAATTTTATTCGATTACGAAACTAGATCCGTTATTCGGATCCAGATTTGGAATCAGTATAAAAAATAAATCAAAAAAAGTGGTCATATCCCAGACGCATCCAAAAATATCACAAAAAAACTCTTAAAAATGCAAAAGAATAAGATTTTTAGAACTTCGCCTTTAATCAGCGTCGAAAAGTTAATAGAAAACGAACTGTCAGATCCCAGACTCAGCAAAAAAACTTCACAAGTCAGTGTTGGGCATCCCGGAAAATTAACAACTGCACAGTGATTACGGAGGGACCTTAAGTAATGGAAAAAATGTATTTCTTTAATAAAAGTATTTGTATATTTTTATAACACAACAATAAAAAAATGTGTTGTTAAATTCAAATTTACCAAAATTTAAGGTTTTAACAAAATTGTTTGCGACCCCCTGAAACTCTTCCGCGACCCCCTAGGGGGCCGCGACCCACCGTTTGAGAACCATTGCTCTAAAGTGTGACATTGCCTTAGAGAATCATTCATGAATTCAGCAGGTTTGGATGCGCTCCTTGACTCAAGTTTCCTTTCCAATAGCTGCTGCCAGCTTTTGGAAAGGAATTACAGTGGAACTCGTTTACCGAATGTTTAATTTCCGACATGATATCGAGATAATACTTCAATCCAAGTGTTTTATGCAGTCTAAATACGATATAATATTGTGTGTTTGAACTAATATTTGTTTATATGTAGTATGCATGAGGTCATTAACAATTTCATTTATTATGCTGCATAATGTTCGAAGAATAATACGCATATTTTGTAATGAAAGTGTTGTGTGATTACATTTGTAAGTATGAGTATCCAGGATTTAATGTGCGTATATTAACTAACCACCCATTTTCACCCACACTTAAACTGTCTCCTACAATGATTCACCCTGTTATATTCATTCATATCTATCTGGTTTGTATATGGAATCATTTGAAACAGAGTTGCAACAAATTTAATACATACATACACATACACTTTATAGTAGTTTTTGGTTTGAGAGATGACTGAAATGAACATTTTAATGGTTTCAAATGATGACGATGATGATTATGATGATGGCATATTACTGTCATTCATCGTCATTTTGTTGCAATTGTCATAAATTTTAATGTCACACAAGAACAGTTTGACAAATAATTTTAAACCTGATATGACATGTTATTTATGACAGGGATTTAAATATATTTAAACGACAAATGACAATAACATGCAAAAGAGTTTCTTTTTTTTTCTATTATTATAATTAATTTTTTTGTTCTGCTTGCAATTTTAATAATATTTTTTTTTATATATTAATTCATTTCAAATAAATGACAGCTGTCATTTATACAATCCTCAATTTGTGATTTTAAGTGTGTGTGTGTGTTTTTAATTAGCTTTATTATTAAATTGGAGCATTAATTGAAATTAATAAATAAAAAATATAATCATTCATAAGACTTATGTGTTCATACAACTTTCCACACAAAAAAATAAAAATATAAAAAAATGATTTGTAACTCTAAAAATACTGAAACACTAATGAAGCTAACATCTGTTCAATAAGCTGTCACATAAAACTGTCAGTTTATGAGAAAAATGTAAGTGAATGACTGACAAGACAAAATTTTACCTGGTTTATTATAATCGTATAATGTTTGAAATTTTATTTAAACCTTTTAATGGTAAAAAATACCTTTAGTGTACAAGAAAATTTTAATCAATGTTTTAATGACTTTGTTACAGGAATACGAAAAGAGATGGGCAAATGATGGTAACAAATTTCATCATGTTGATAAAGACTTTCTTCAATAATATGAAACTTATCATCAAAATTGATGAACCAAGTGATGACAGATTTCGCAATGTCATCAAAAAATGTCGCCAATGTGCCTCTTAAATAGTTTTTTTTTTAATAATTAAAATAATTAAAACAGTGGCATAAATATATTAAAAAAAATATTTAAAAAAAATATTAAAAAAAAAAATTAAAACAAAAAATAATAATTGCTGCCTTGTGTCCATCAAAAAAATAAAATAATATTATAGTCATCTTGTTTTTTGTTTTCTACGGGGTAAGTACAATGATGACCATGTATTTTTTTCGAGTTCGATGTTTTAAACATAAGCATTTCTGTACTCACACTGTAAAAAGCTAAATGACAATAATATTGTTTAATTTTTCTCGATGCGAAAACTTTTCGCAAGTTTCAGAACATGGGCACTGGCTAGTACTTGAACCCGCAGCCTCCAAATTGTAGCGTGTGTTTTCGAGGCCTTAGCCAGTTGAGCCACCAATAAAGAAAGCCCTCAGCATAGAGTACCCAGCAAAAATAAATCGAGATTTTGGCGACACAGTATCTTTTTATAGCATACCGAAGCGCATCCAAAGGGCGCTCTTGAGGATGCAGTAAAAGTAAGGGGAAAAAACTTAAATTTTTTGTTAAGATTCTTTATATAAAACTTAAAATACAAAATTATATTTTGATAAAATTTCAAACATGCTTTCCTTTTAAATATGTATATTTAACACTTTTTGAATAAAAAACCATGAGTTTTGGACAAAGACACATGATTTCACTGCATCATTGTTGCGCAATAATCAGCGCTGCAAAGAGTGCTTCAATCATAACACCTTTAACACATTTTGAAAGAAAAAAAAAATAGTACATCATTTCCACTTTAGTTTCAAAAAATACAAATTAAAACTGATTTTCAGAATTGGTCAGTTGTATTTAAGATTTTCCAATTGTATTCAGAAATAGTCAATTGTATTTCAGATTTTGTAATTTGTATTTCAGAAATAGTCAAATGTGCTTCATCTTTATTCTGATTAAATCAGCTCTAAAAAGATACATGAATTCACTGCATCTTTATAGCAATTTTTCAGCGCTCTAAAGAGGTGTGAATTCAGAGCATCTTATGAGCGCTTTTTCAGTGTATCCAACTAGCGCTCTAAAGTGTGCCTTAGAGAATCATGCATGAATTCATCAGGCTTGGATGCGCTCCTTGACTCGAGTTTCCTTTCCAAAAGCTGCCGCCAGTTCAGCAAAATTTCTGCTGGGTATACATAGAGGCGAAGGGGTCAAAAATTTAGTTGTCAAAGTACAACTTATATAATGTATTTGTAAAAAATACCTTTATTTGTTGACAAAGTACGACTTGTAAACGTGTATTGTGTGGTGAATTCACATCGACAACGTAACTTAGAAAAGAATAGTGAAATTATTTCTTCTTTCACCTTCGTCTCTATGTAAAGTACTGCTCAAAATTATAGCGCACTTTAAATTATTTTTTACAACTTATTGTTTCTATTCAAAATATCAAAAAAATGTCAATTTTTTTTGTGTCAATTAAACATTTTTATTCAAATTTATTTAATTAAAGTCTCAATTCAGTTTTAGATAACACAAAAAAAATATCAGAGGTGGTTTTATAAAAAAAGTCTTAAATAGACTGTTCATAATTATAGCGCACTAAAAAAAATTAATTCATTAAATGAAAAGTTGACCAAAATGTAAACACAGCCTGATGAAATACTTGTTCCTTTAGCTTTCAAAATACATTTAATCCTATTTGAAAAAGATTTGACCGATTTGGAGCAGTCATTTATGGTTGCTTTGGACCAGATATCCTTCGTAGCGCTGATCAATTCACTTTTATAGTTATTTGGTAGATTTAAGGGGCACGATCGGTAGACCAAAGGTTTTCAATTGGGTTAATGTCTGGTGACTGTTTTAATATCTTTTGGCCAATATAATTGGGGAAAATTGTTGTTTCTAAACAAGTCCATTGAGAATTTCTTGTTATGACAGGGGGCATTATCACTTTGAATGAAGGCCTGGGTCGATTTAGACCCAAATATATAATCAAAATATGAAGAAAATACTTCAGAAATTGAATCAATATATCTTCTAGCAGTTGAAAGTCCGTGTTAAAAGAGTAATAATCCGGTACCATGGGCTGTCAAACATTTGCATACGCTAACGGAACCACCACCGTGGTGTGCGCTTGGCTGGAACCAATATAGTTGATCCTTATCCTGCATTGTACATCGAACAAATGATGGATTTTAACCATTTATTACTTCATTGTAATAATTTATTCATGACAATTAATTGATTAGTTGATCTTTTTTCATTATTTCAATGTACAATGCAAGATAAGGATCAATCATAATGTTTCCACCCAAGCAACGTGGTGGTGGTTCTGTTAGCGTATGCAAATGTTTTACAGCCCATGGTACCGCCTTATTACTATTTTGAGAAGGACTTTGAAATGCTAACAGCTATATCAATTCATTTTTCGAAGAATTTCCATCATATTTTGATCAAATATTTGGGTATGAATCGACCCAGGCCTGCATTCAAAGTGATAATGCCCCCTGTAATAAGGCGAAATTCTCGATGGACTGGTTCGGAAACAACAATTTTCCCCAATTATATTGGACAAAAGATATTAAAATAGTCACCAGACATTAATCCAATTGAAAACATTGGGTCTACTACCGATCGTGCCCCTTAAATCTACCAAATAACTATAAAAGTGAATTGATCAGCGCTATGAAGGATATTTAATCGAAAGCAACCATAAATGACTGCTCCAAATCGGTCAAATTGATTTCAAATAGGATTAAATGAATTTTTAAAAGCTAAAGGAACAAGTTTTTCATCAGGCTCTGTTTAAATTTTGATCAACTTTTCATTTAATGAATATTTTTTTTTAAGTGCGCTATAATTATGAACAGTCTATTTAAGACTTTTTTTATAAAACCACCTCTGATATTTTTATTGTGTTATTTAAAACTGAATTGTGACTTTAATTAAATAAATTTGAATAAAAATGTTTAATTGACACAAAAAAACTTGACATTTTTTTGATATTTTGAATAGAAATAATAAGTTGTAAAAAATAATTTAAAGTGCGCTATAATTTTGAGCAGTACTTTATACTCTATGGCCCTCAGTAAGATAATGGGTATTTGTAGATACTAAAAAATTTTAGATTTATATAAATCTTTCCCTCTCAAGGGTTTTTAGATATTGACATACAAACTCTGAATGTTATAGCACACAATAAACCAAATGTATTTTAAGTAGGGATGTCGCGAATAGTGTATTCAGCATTTTACCGAATATTTACTATTCGGTATTCGGTTGGAACCGAATACGAATATTTGCCGAATAATTTAATTATTCATACGCCTGTATTTTACCAATGTAAAATATAAAAAAAAAGTACCAGATTAAAAGACAACAACGCTGTTGACACTATTTTTTCTGATACCTTAACAATACGAATTTTAATCAAGTGCTCAAGTTTTTTTGTATAAAAAACAAACTGAAATTACTACGAAAAAGAGTCAAACGTAATAAAAAGTGTTTTTTTTTTTTAACTAATTTAAATTTTGCCGAATATTCGGCAAACTGTTAACGAATATTTATTTAACCGAATATTCAACAATAATGCCGAATATGCCGAATACCGAATAGTGACGAATATTTGCGACATCCCTAATTTTAAGTGTAGTTTTATGTTGAAATGATTTAGGTAAGTGGATTTGACAGAGTTTTCTGTCAAAATACAGATTTTAAGAAAATAATTTGTTTTGTTGTGAGAAAAAACAAAGTTTTATTTGTTATATTACTTTTAATTTTATTTTATAGATAATTTGCAGAGAATTCTCATGCAAATGTTTTTGTGGAACAGATTATCTCTCATATCGATGGCCTATATTCAAAACCCTCTATCTTCCATGTTTACTGAAATGACTTTTTGGTGGCAAAATATTCAGTAAAACGGCCCTCATCTTTGGTGTAGAATTCAGAACAAAAATGTTTCTTTTTCTATTTTATTTGCATTTTTGGTTTTCTCTATCTCTTACACAATTAAGTTTTCTGAATGCAAAACGCTCTATCTTTTCAAATAATTAATTTATAAATATTTTTTTCTGAATAATTTCATCGTACTAATTTTTGCATGCTGAACATGAATTTTTCAACAAAACTCCAGAACCATGATTTGTCCACTAATGCTAATTTTTTCTGAAAATTCTTGTTTGACTTTTTTTACCCATGGGTAAAAATTTGGATGTCTTGTGTACATTATGAAACAAAAATTTTAATCTTAAAAATTGATCAGCATCTTTAGACCAAAATCGTGTTTTTAATTTTTTTACTATTTTTTTTCGGTTTTCCAATTTTTGAGGTGAATTCGGTAAAAAAAAAAATTATCCCAGGAAAATTTTTTAGAACCGATTCTGACAACACTTGTTCTAGAACAGGTTCTTCGGTAATCATACACTATTACACTTTAATTATTCAGAGCAAATTAAGTGAAAATTATTGTGAATCTTGTTCTCTGCAATCAAAGTTTAATAACATTTTGGTTCTTAGGAATTGAAAAAAAATATGTGTCAAAAAAATTAAAAAAATAAATACATAT